>OY754340.1:29816345-30354329 GCA_963573305.1 Pyrrhosoma nymphula
AATATCCATTTCATAGCGATTTCGTGATCAATGGCTATTAACTCCTCCAGCAATTAAAGGTAGGGCTCAGTGACTTGTTTGATAGCTGTAGTCAAAATACTACAGTGTGTAGGATTAAATCTGTAAAATCGCCGTCTCACAACTCTGGAATTCAATTCCGATTGATTTGAGGAAATTTCGTCCGTCGGCCATTTTTCAATCTATAATTGCATGAAATTTTATTAAAAGAATGTTTTCCTGAATGGTTTAACCTGTTCAGCATTGAATTCTCATTGCCTACTTTTTCTCTAGTAAAAAAAGTTTCTTATGTTCCATTTATGTTTTTTGTTTCAAGGTGGTCCCACCGTAAAATGGCTCAAATGTCATTTTATTCATATTCTGTCTACTTGTTCTTGAAAAAGTTGTCCCCTATCTGATATGAATTAATAAAATAATACCTTTCCACGCTATTGTATATTCTATAATAATTGAACTTGAAATTACACATTGTGTTCATAATGGGGGAATGAGAGAAACACGGGGAATAAAATAGTATTTTTCCATTAAATATATAAATGCCATTTTTGCGGAAAACTGTCTCTAGGAAGGAAATAATCTAGAGAAATTGAATATAAATGTAATATAGGCATCTTATCACCTTATATTTATAGTTATTGAAGAATTAATGCCGTAATTGAAGTCATAATGCGGTAATTCGTATTAAATGACGCTGCAGTCGGCTCCTATGGCTGGAATAAATTGTTTATTTAAAAATACATTAGTGGAATAATAATCTGCATTTTTTCTACTTAACTTTTGGGTTTCTATAGGTAACGCATTTCATCAATAAATAGCAGGATTTTTTTTGGACAAAATATAAAAAATGTGGAATTTAGTATTTGTTTTGACTCAAACAGTCACGGCAGAACTTCCTTCAACGAATAAAACATTGTATTCATATCTCATACGTATCGTATCGTAACCCTAAGGATTTTTATCTTTCGATTATTATGTATCATATCTATTCCTATCTATGAATTCAATTGTATCGCAAGTACTGTTATTTTTTTATCAATGATAGTAGTGTTTTTTGTCTTTCTTTGTTTAAAATCTCCATTTATTTTCCGATTTGAACAAAACCATTTATTTTTTCCGTAGATTTTCGCAGTTCTTTTTAAATTTTTGTAAGTTTCTTTTTGATTTCTGCGATTTAACTAAGCTTTTTTAGCAGCAGTTTCGCCGTGGTATTCTGCCGGCTTCGTTGTGGAATTCTAAATCAACAATGAAACATAAATAAACACACTTAAGCGGTTATTATGCAAAGCATGATTAATTAATACTTTAGTTTTTCAAAAGTCTTTTCCGCGTATAAGGAAGATTGTAGCCATCTTCTCTGTTCAGGTTGTCAGGTCTTTTTTCTATTTCAATGACTTCCCTGATGATCCGTGGATAATACAAACTTCCTTATGCGCAGAAAAGACTTTTGAAAAAAAAAGTACGAGGGCAGGCTTAAAAGTAAGGTCTTCAATTTTTTTTTGTTATAGAAAATGATATTTGTTTACATTGTTGGATACATCGTTGGAAAGGTCATGGCTTCAGCTATTTTTCGATGTAATCACCCTGGCGCTCGATGACTTACCTCATCCGCAATATGAACTTTTGAATACCGTCGTCATACCAGCTTCCGTCAACGTTGCGAAGATAGGCGTTGACCTTCTCTTGCACCTCGTCGTCCGTCGCGATCTTCATCCCTCCTAGGTGTTTCTTCAGGGTGAGGATTATTGCTGGTGGATTTCATGCCCCGGGGAACCACTATCAATAAGGAAAGATACTGCCACACATTACAAAAGCTTCGGCGCGCCATCAAGAATATACGCTCAGGAATGCTGACGAAGGGGATCTCATTTCATAACGACAACGCGCGACCGCATACGGCTAGTCAGACGCAGGAACTGATCTCGAAGTTAGGGTGGAAAGTGATCGGGCATCCTCCGTACAGCCTCGACGTCGCACCAAGTGATTTCCACATGTTCCTCACCCTGAAGAAACACCTAGGAGGGATGAAGATCGCGACGGACGAAGGAGGTGCAAGAGGAGGTGCCTATCTTCGCAACGCGGACGGAAGCTGGTATGACGACGGTATTCAAAAGTTCATCATGCGGATGAGGAAAATCATCGAGCGCCAGGGTGACTACATCGGAAAATAGCTGAAGCCATGATATTTCCAACGATGTATCCAAAAATGTAAATAAATGTCATTTTCTACCCAGTGGGGAATTAATTGTCCAAAAAATGTTCAAAGAACGTTCAGTGAAGACCATTCAAACGTTCAAAGATCATTCAAGAAGGACAGTCAATGAACGTTCAATTGGCACTCACGGATAGTTCAAAGAACATTCATTGGAATACTTCATAGAATGTTCAACATGGATGAATTGCGGCTGAACTGGATTTTGAATTATTAACATATGAACCATGAAGGAATGTTTAAAAAAATAGTTCTCGTGAAATGATTCTCGATTAATATCGAATTACCTCTCCACTGACTTCCCTGCTCTCTCAAATAAAAAAATTATACTTTGCAATTAATAACTATGAATGTACAATTATGGTACGTTATTTTAGTACGTTATAACATATTATCTTGTATCTTCTTAACGTCAGTGTACCTATGTAGCGTTATTAGGTACTCTACGACTGTACACGCATGTTTCTACATCTGCTAATGAAGTGCAGTCATGAAAAAAGCCGTATACATCTACTCACTTCCGTCGACAAATGTAACTTCGAGAACTATAATTATTAAATGGCGATTCTGTGATAGTTTGGTGAAATACCATCAAATCTCGATAACAGTTATTCGGTATTAATTAATTTAAACTTATATTGTCACATAATACGAATATAAATAACTTACTACTGTGAATACACAAGATTTTGAGCTGTACGCATGTATGCGTACAGTTCAGTGTTCATCCGTTAAAATTAACAGTTTAACTCATTACGTAAAAAATGCGATATCACATGCAGGTATTAATTTTAGGAATAATATCGTACATATGGTATGATAGAATAATCCCTAGAATATATAATTAATATTTTGTCGTTTACGACAATTCAAATATGCATGGTTTAAAGATGTTCTTTAAATGTCCAATCAGGGAGCATTTTTGAATAATTCTTCGTGGACTGGAAATGAACGATCTATGAACAGTCTCAAACGAATAGTTCACACCTGAACATTCAATGAACGATCTATGAACAGTCTCAAATGAATAGTTCTCAATGGAACATTCAATGAACGATCTATGAACAGTCTCAAATGAATAGTTCACACTTGAACATTCAATGAACGATCTATGAACAGTCTCAAATAAATAGTTCACACTTGAACATTCAATGAACGATCTATGAACAGTCTCAAATAAATAGTTCACACTTGAATATTCAATGAACGATCTATGAACAGTCTCAAATGAATAGTTCACACTTGAACATTCAATGAACGATCTATGAACAGTCTCAAATGAATAGTTCTCAATGGAACATTCAATGAACGATCTATGAACAGTCTCAAATAAATAGTTCACACTTGAATATTCAATGAACGTTCTATAGTTGTATGCTCAGGATAATTCAGTGGTGAACTACTTTTGAATTAGTTCATGAATGTCTTTTGCATGGTCTCTCCCCACTGGGTTCGTATTGTTTAATCATGTTGTACATAATAACCGCTTTAGTTTGCTTATTTATGTTTCATTGTTGATTAAGAATGCCTGACGAAGCCGGCAGAACAACACGGCGAAACTGTAGCTAAAATATAGTTTAGTTTAACCGCAGGAAACCAAAAGAAACCTAACAAAATTGAAACCATTTGTTTATTTTTTAATTACCTCACTGCTATTTCAATGTATCCCATTGTTGCTTAAGGGAGACCTGTTTCACTGTCTAATAAAGGTTTATTCTATACTCTTCTATTCTATTAGCCTTTGGAGAAAATATAATCATTGGAAATACTTATTCATTTCAAAATTTTCCCTCTGTGGAGCACAGAACCGTATATATCCCATCTGTGAATCAGTTTACAGTTTTAGGCGGATTACTCGAAAAGTGATTCTTCCAATTAGTTGTTCCTCCAAAATTGGATCAAATCCATCAAGTTTTATGTGAAGTGATATTTTGCCCTAACTACCTTACGCGAATCATTTCGTATTGAATGGAATACAGAACTGTGAAAATAAAAAAAACATTTTTTTTTTAACCTAACCTCCAAGGTGAGTAAAGGGAAGGTGGTCTCAGCTTGGATATGCGCTTTGTCGTGACGTCACTAGGTTCCCCGAGAGAGTTCCCGTCGTTCTCGCCTCGTTGAGTATCAGCTGGATCGTCTGTGCTATTAACAATATCGTCTCTTCTCTGATACTGTGATTGACTGCTACAATTGTTAAACATTCAGAGATGGAATTTAACATCCAGGAAAATAAATCGGGTACCTTAATAGGTATTCAAGTTTTGTTATCGATAAAATGGGACAAGAGAACATTTCCGACAGAAATTAGCCATGTACCCGATAATAGCGTAAGCTTAGTGATACACTATCCGAGTTCATGGCGATGTCCTACATAAATTGTAAGTGACGTGGATCTTAGGTAATAATACTTAACTGACCCAACAAAATAATACAATTAACAGAAGGCAATTCCTTAATCAAACCTGCATATACTTGTACTGCAGTGGAAGGTGGACATGGGTTCCTTGTTATCGGCAACCGTAACATGATTGACAAAATCTAGCACAGCGGTAAGGAACTATGAGCTATTCAGTTTATAGTGACATTAGATTACAACAAACGAACATTTTTGAGAAATTTAAAATATTCCTTTATTTATTTTTGATCATAGTAAATTTCCAGAAATAAGAACAGTCCCAATCATGAGACATAATTCATACCAAAGTAACCATACATATCATAATCGAGTAATCATATCCACCAGCATACTCCTCTGAAAATCTTCTTCTTGGAAGTGATCGGAGCAAACAAACACATTACTAGGGTTCCACCAAGGCCTGGATGTTGGGTGGAGATAAAGTGAAGCCGTCATCGCCGTCATCTTACCTCAGCGATTTGTGTATATCATTTGCACTGACGGCTACGGTCAAGAAATCATGAAAATCATTTTTAAAGTAGTTCAGTAAAACAAAGTTCTGTGTATACAATTCTACGTCACTAGGCTCTCCAACCATATAATTTTTATTTTAATACTGGAATGGCTAGGGGGTATTTTTTACATGGAATTTTATTCCATCTTTAACCCAAGTTGTAGAAAAGGAAGAATGAAGACGACAAGGAAACTTTTCAAAGCAACTATTTATTTCACCACGAAACCAACAAAATTTCCGACACCATCGTAAATTCGATAACAACATGTATAATGTCATCCTTAAGAATTTACAATGAGTGGCAACTAAAGATTTGTGAAAATAGCCAATCTGTTGTATTTTGATCTGTGCTCAGACTTACGGTTATTCATTTGTCGATTCAGGCCCAATTCCTCCAAAAGAAAGGTCTACAATGAGATTCACAAATCAGTACTGCGCTTTGTTTACGATTCGTTTAATTATGTAAGATGGCCGCGTGCGCAAGGGGTAGGCTTCAACGCATCCCTTCGGCCAGAGTGGACACTGCCAATCTAATATATCTGTGGATTCCACTGATCCTTCCTCTTGCAGGCATCGACCCATATCTGCTTTAGACGTGTATCTTTCTGGAAACTAAAGTATGATATTTTTTTCTTGCCACTAACACTTCCATCCTGGTAAAAACTGTTGTTACACACAGTCACAGAACACCTTTTTCCAGGCATTTCGAAGCACTCTACCAAACTCACCACCAAGAACCTTACAATGAGGACGGAAATCTTGGTGCGCTTCCGATCGTCATTTGCTCAAATTGCGGGTCGCCAGTTAATGCGCTGGTGTAGCGAGGTAGGCCTCGGTAAATGTGAACTTTCGTCCCGCCAGCGTTTTCGTAAATTTCACCTACTTTTAACAGAGATATCGGAACCAAATTAACCTCACTTATTATGCAAATTTTGCGCATTTGTAAAATACTTTCAACACAATAATGCATTATTTACTCTAGGAATGGGAAACTTTCAAACCTCAGAAGTGCGATTTTTCCTCTCCACCATCTTGTGAAAAAATGCCGTTTCCTCTTATCCACTGTACGTGGCGCAGCGATCGAGCAGTTGCTTCTCTAGCATATGCACAGCTCTCCAACACAGTTCCTTCCACTCAAACTCGCCCCACAACAGCCATTTAACACAATCATTTTAAGACTAGAAATGCTTGGCCTACCACGCGATTGCAGCCCCTCTAGCGGAACTTGATTTCTTTCGCGGCCGTTGATAACACGATCGAAGTAGGAGATAAACGTCCTCTTATAAGGTTCTTGCTCACCACGATTGCACCTCGTCGTCAACTCTATTTCGCTTGTAAACAAGCACGGCCAGGCGAGTGATGGAACTTTGTGACGTCATCCACCTACTCCACAACTTTCAACTGAGACCACCTTCTCTTTACTCACCATGCCTAACCTCCAAAGGAGATCATTCAAAGAAATCGTGCAAATCAAATACAGAATCCAAAAGCATGCAATAATAGAACGGACACACAAAAATTGAGCAAAATGTATTATAGTCTGATTCGTAACATCCGCGGCAAAAATGTCGGAACATAACTATCAGCATTAGACCATCCTTTTTTCCAAATTTGACGCAATTATGATATCTAGCTGTTTTTTTGTTTTTAAATATTTAATTCATATTTTTTGGTCAACATTATTAGTTTCATATTTTGTATATATATATATATATATATATATATATATATATAATTATTACATTACATTTCATGAGGATAGTCGAAGGTTTATCACTGTTAGTTTCCAATACATGACAACAATATTCTTCTAAAAACAAAATTTTTAGCTTAAATTAATATTTAAACGAACAAATAATTATATATATATATATATATATATATAATACATGACAACAATATTCTTCTAAAAACAAAATTTTTAGCTTAAACAAATATTTAAACGAACAAATAATTATATATATATATATATATAATTATTTGTTCGTTTAAATATTTGTTTAAGCTAAAAATTTTGTTTTTAGAAGAATATTGTTGTCATGTATTGGAAACTAACTGTGATAAACCTTCGACTATCCTCGTGAAATGTATCCTAAAGGTATAAACTGTTTAAAATATGCATGTATATTCTAGCAAGTTTGATCATACGTATGACTTATGCATTGCATCATATTCATCATATTTTACATCATGTAGTATGTGTAGTGCAGTGAGGAATTATTTCATTTCTATTGATCCGTTTTAAATATCTGTATTTTTTATTTTATTATTAATGTTATAAAATCTTTATATCAATCATCAAAGTGAGTATATTAATGAATAAATATAATATATTGTAATATTTAATATACATAACATATATAATATATTGTAATATTTAATATACATAACATATATAATAATATATTACAACATATTAATGCATTGTCATCGAGTTCTGATCTATGTTTAAAGTGTCAAGTCTATATAAGGAAGTTAGTTTGAAAGTGATTGCAAAATTTCTACTATACAGACAAACAGTCGAGAAATAAACCTAAATAAAACGTTTTTTAACCAATATAATATATTTTAAATTGTAATATATGATATACATAATATGCATAATATATATTATATTGTAATGTTTAACATGCATAGTATATATTATATATATTGTACTCTAATATTTAAAATATATAACATGTATAATAAATTGTAATATGAATAAGCATATACAATATAATATGTATTATATTGTAATATTTAATGTACATAACCTATATAAAATATATGTTACTACATATTACTGCATTGTCGTCGAGCAATGTTTATAGTCTCAATTTTATTTATTATTACATTATATTATACTATATTACATTTTTTAAATATTAGAATTCATATTATATATTTTATTATTATTATAAAATATATAATATACTTCATTATTATTATAATATTATTATTATTATTATTATATTAGTATTATTATATTATTATTATTAATATATTTTATATATCTATATATATACATACACATATATATATATATATATATATATATATATATATATATATATAAGTTTAAAGAGTAACACACAATAAGGAAGTTAGTTTTCAATCGATTGAAAAATTTGTACTAAGCACACAAACAGACAAGAAAGAAACCTAGTCAAAACGTTTTAAAAACGTTTTTAAAACCTACACGTTATTAAAACGCTTGTTTCTTAGCGGATTTGTTTTTCAAATAAAAATCAATCTATGATTGGAAATGAAATAATCTCATAGAGTTTGTTGTCTTCTTAAAAATATGGTGAGCATACTTGGGATCAAAACCGACACTTAGGAAAGACAAAACCAGTGCTTCATAAGATGTGTAAAATTACTGTTAGATCAAGCAGTTGGACGCAAAATTACCGGCTTATTTTTCTATTTGAAAATCAAGGTTTTTTGGTAACTTTATAATGAAGAATAAAGCCCATGTGGAAGACTTAAGCTGGTTTAACCGCATCTGTACATATGTGTGTTAGAATAAGCGTAAGGTTTTATAGACGACGTTAAACAGTGCTTGTAAATCCTCCAGCTGTTAATTACGCCTGGTCAAAATCCTTTCCCCCTCCTCAATTTATATAAACTCTTCCTCCGAACACATCTTTTATATTATCTTTCTGCCCCAGAGGCTGTTAATCAAGAGAACATTTCTTTCCGCTGTCTTTCTTCGTTATATTTCCAACCCACACCAATGCCTATCCCTTAATTCCCAAGCAAGGGTTTGGGGTGAGAGTTAGGGTATAAAGGGCACCAATCCCTCCCCTCTTTCCCCAAAAGTATATTTCACCCCCTTCCCCACCAGTCCAGGGTGTGTTTTAAAACCCCCTTACCAGGGTATCGGAAAGAATTTTCTCCTTTCTCGTGAAAAATCCCTACGGTTGAACCCTGACTCGAAATTTTCCCTTTCACACGCTTATGGCTTATATATAAGCATACAAGAATTGATCAATCAAAGTATTATCATACACACGTCATTATTACAACATATACAAATTAGAAGTACCTCGGATTTAGCCAGGAACAACATCATGTTCCAGCAATCCACATAAAACTGTGTAATATTTTTCCGGATATAAGGAGCTATCAGAACCATTTTATGGAATGGTACATTACTATATTGTGACCATGTATCACTATGGGAACCAATTCCATAACCACAATAATCTTTAAAAACAGTTGACCAACAAAATATAAAAAATTACATCCATGTATACAGCCAAAAACAGCCGAAACCTTGGCAAGAGGATATAGTTTATACATTTTTGGCCAATCCTCGAGGTATACATCTTACATTCCATGAAGAGTTCGATAATACTATGCTTCAAACATAATATGTTTACTAAGAAGTTCTTTGATGATTTCTTCCTTTCAAGGAAATCGAACATCACTCCATCTGTGCGTATTCTTGGCACTACCGTATCAAATGGGGGGGTCCGCTTCCCCTACCACGCCTGCCTTACCCCTTCCACTTTTTTCCTTCCCCTTCACTTCCCCTCCCGGCGGTCTCCCTCCCCTACATCCCCCCCCTCCCCACCCAACCCCCCCTCCCCCTGCCGCGCCTTTGCAAATCCCTATGGTCAGTTCCTCCTTACGGCTTTTATGAGACAGGTCGTGAATTTTGTCGCTTTGGGGTGGGGACCCTGTTCCTTCCCTCCCCTCCTCTTACCGCAACTTCTAAACCCACCCCTCCTGCCTTTTACATGTCCCTTAATAAACGCTGCCAACCTTTGAAGTTTTAAGGTGCGGGGCACCAAAGACATCGGGGTCAGCTTCCGACGGAAGCAGTGTGTTCTCGACAGGATTTCTGTGCTGACTGTAAGAATTGTATGAGCTTAGTCAGTAATCTTGCATCGTACTTTAATAAACTGGATGTAGTATTAACGTAAACAGTTAAAGCAATCATGGAGTGACTACATTTTCATTTACGTTATTGCATATTATTACTGATCAATTGATAAATTATTAATTTTCAGTTCTCGACAGGATTTCTGTGCTTACTTGTAGAGCCGTATGAGCTATGTCAGTTATCTTACAACGTTTTTTGATAAACTGGATGCAGTATTGACGTAAACAGTTACAGTAATCATGGAGTGACTATATTTTCATTTACGTTATTAGATATTATTACTGATTGATTGATACATTATTAATTTTCATAGTAGTGTACATGAAAGCTAACATTATATTATAGCAATATATTGATGTATGATTTCAGAATTTTCCAGCGACTGATACTGATAAGTTCTTCTCAGGTTTCCCATCAGGTTAAGCTCTCAATCATCGCCGACGTTTCGGCAGAAGACTTTCCTGTCATTATATGGATGAGCTTCAGAGGCTTGATAATAACAGGATCGTCTTCTGCGTAAACGTCGGTGATAATTGTTTAGGTGAGTGAGTTTTAGTCTAGAGATCACCTAGTTGAAAACCCGAAAAAAAGTTATCATATCAATATATTGTTTCACCTTCTTGTGTTTTATATAGAAATATGAATATTAAATGGTGAGGGAAGTTACTTTAAATAGCAACCAATAAACTACCAAATATCTACTAATTTACTGACCAAATATGTTATGCTTTCATTTTAAATTATTCGAGATTGTGAGCAAAATAGCCAAAGCTAAGAGGGAATTCTACCAGCCCGACGAGTAATGCAGTGACAGCTTGTAAGTAGTGGTGCCAATAAAAAGAACAAATCAGTTTCATTGCTACTATTTCGAAACCAAAACATATTCAAAACGAAACAGTTCCGCGAAACACCATGTTGCGGATAGCAGCTAGAGACCCACCAAACAACAGACGATCGATAAGCGCTGTTACAACATGGCTGATAGTTCTGTATTCTATATAATTAGCAATATTTCACGTATACAAAGTAACAATTTAATTTGGTTACATGAAATATAGGTAATTCGCAGTTCCAATTATATCTGCAACGATGGGTGGGCGTGTGTTGGCTGAACAAACCAACAGCCGTCAACAACAGATTCAAATCAACAAATTGTACGTTATAACCGCAGCGCAGACACACGTGCAGTGCAACATGAACGATATAGAAGGCATAACAGTCTCAGCTTGAGCTATCACTTGCCGCTGCATAACACAGAACGCTACTGCACGATCACGAAACGAACCGGTTGTCTGCAACAGTTATTTGAAACAGTTGTCTGTCCTATATAGTTGCACCTGCAGCCATTTCGTTCCGACAATTAACTCCACCACTAGTTGTAATGAAAGCTTGAAAATAAGGAATTTCTTAATTATTAATGTACATATTGACCACGTATAAATAACCTCTTCTTTTAACTTATTGAGGCTTGGTTAGTTAAAATTTTATTTATCACTGCCAAAGTTTCGGCATATTTATTGCCATATCCTCAGGGATAATTGAAAAACATAAAACAAAATAAACAACAACATGAACAGTTATAAACTGAAAAATAACAATTGTTATATATAACAACTTTGGTGATAACTTCACTGTAATATGGTGCGTTCTCTTGTTGCCAAGCAACTGTTTATATTTACCCATCTATCTGTTTATATTTACTATTTGCTAAATTTGAATGGTTGACATCATGTTAGTATAATTATAATTCACAGGTTTGTTGTTATTTGTCAAATTATTGTACCCAATATAAACAAAAATTTACAGTGTAGTTATCACCAAATTTGTTATTACAATTGTTATTCTTCTGTTAATGTTGTTCATTTTGTTTTATGTTTTTCAATTAGCCCTGAGGATATGGAAATAAATTTTCCGAAATGTTGGAAGAAAAAAAAAGAATTGTAATCGACCATAACTCAACAAGTTAAAAGAAGATGTTGGAAAGTTCTTTATGAAAACATATATTTAGAGTACGTTCTTATTTGGCTGTGTATCCGGTATTGCAGCAGCAGAGATAAGGAGTTTAGAAGCAATTGTAATAGCGTTTTCTATCGAAGAATGACTAATACCAATTGGAGGGAGAGAAAATCGCTAGTGAATAAATCCTACCAATATTTTGAAAGATAGGTACTTCACAGTACATAGTTTAGCATCACCGGGTAAGCCTTAAATCGTTCTTCGTATTTTTAACTCCACTATCATGTATTAGCTCAAGGTTTTTGACTTAGGTGCAGTCAGAAGAGTAACAGCAATTATAGTTCGACGTGTTTGCAGTTGATATAGCAATGGGGCTAATACACGGAAAAGTATGCATAGTATAAAATTAAATGTAGTTATAATTTCACTGGGTATAATTATCTATAGATAGCTGTAGAAACATCTCTAAGTTACCGTCAGGAAATAAAAACGATTATTTCTTGACGTAACTACAGTTGATATAGAAATGTGACTAACATACATAGTGTATATAGTATGCGTAGTATACGAGTAAAAAAGAAGTATGGTGAACGCTTCCCGAAGAAGGATAGACAAACTTATTGGACCCATTTAGCGTCGCAGTAGTTTATTGCCAATATAGCTCTTAATCTATATTGGAAGGATTTATGAATGGGAAGAATTATACAGGAAGACCAATAATAAAACACAGCAAGCAAATCATGAAGGACGCTAAAATGAAGACATATTGAAGTAATGAAGGGTTTGGCAGGGAAGTAGAGTAAAACGGAGTGTTACTGAAAATCGAAATTATTAGAATTGGGTATTTTCCACGTATTTCAAACTAACGATATTCTGATTCAGTTACTTGAACTTATTGCATTGGCTAAAAAATTTCTTATCAAATTGTATGAATTTCGGTTTTAAAAGCTAAAGAAAGTAGAAGGTTACGAAAGCTCCCGAGCACACTCCGAAAACAACCGAATGGCCTGTGACGTCATTTTAGCTGTTTACATTTAGACCCAGGCGTTTCCTTATGCTTACAGTGGTAACAAATGCGGCGAAATTAGTTTCTGACGTGTTCGCGTTTCTAGATATGCCTTTAAATGGCACCTAAGTAAGGGATATAGATGGTGTTTTGTGCCACAATGTACGAATACATCGGTTGAAACACCGAACAAGAAATTTATTCACGCAATCACGACATTGAATGATTGAAATTTCTTCCTTGGATTCCTCAATGTCCACCCGTAAAAATGTATGCTATACTCCGCAATTTGTGTTCTGGACATATTCTTGCAATGACTGAGCACAGTGGTCCATCTATCTTTACTTGGACGTATCCCATAGCATTATCACCATAACTCTCACGAGAAGCTTTATAATATAACTACACTTAAATTAAACTTTGAATAGGCATTTAGGAGATGAGAATCTATTTTTAGGCATTTCTACAGCAGATAAGCCACTTCTAGAAACCTCCTCTACAAACAATCACTAATTAGCAAATAAAAAATTAACGTTTTAAGTGTGTCGAGTATTGGCAGCACAAACATTTGGCGAGTACTGTGTTATGTTGATATGTTACTAAGATACTGTTTGTTTACTGTTGCATGGACTGATATGGACTTCGATAAAGAAAGAAGTATCATAATGATTATGAGTGTATTGGAAAAACAGTTAATAAAGTTCATACACCAAATACATAATTATATCTATCAAAAATGATATAAAACAGTAATGACGATTTTAAGAGCAAACTTTAGGCTTACATTTTTTGGACTTAAGCTCAACGAATTTCCGCAGCATTAAATCGCTCGTCCTTCTTCATTAAAACGCCTACCATAAACATATCCACTTTGGGTAAATTATCTTATGTGGTTTTAATAAAACCATTGCACGCCATAGTCTTTGTTTTCAATGAAAAATCTTTAAATATACGGTAGATCTTCTACAGTTACTCACTTTCTCTCTCACATCCGTCCATCGCTCAGCGAAAATGACGTCAAGCCAATCAGATTTCGTTTCGCAGCGGCGTAAAAAAAATTGAAATTTCGACTATTTTAATCTTAAATATCTTAATTAATATTGAATACATTTTAAAACTACTTTCACTCCGCAAGCTTGTTCGAGTTTAAGTATCATATATGGATCCGTAAACTTAAATTTAAAATTTTGGAAAATACCCAATTGATGACAAATGATGACTGATAATGATAAATAGTCGAGCTAGACATTGTCTCTATTCATAGTAAATTACAAAGAAGTGAAAAGAATTACAATTCCACACGACTAAGGTAATCATTATAGTATAGTTTTGTATTTTTCTGCACTTTTTATTTTTTAAACACACCTCGCGTTTCACTAATTTTATGGCATAGCCAGGTGTAGTTTTATTAAGTATCTATTTTTTTATAATAACTTTATTTTACAAATGGCATACATTCAGCAATTTCCCTTTGGTTGGGTTACATTGGAAAATGTTACAACTTACACAGTTACAATTATACATTCTTTTTTCTAGTCATTATGAATGATTTCATCCAGTATTGTCCTTTTAAGCTGATGATCAATCAGCAAGTTCCAAGTTTACAGTGTTGTATTGCAATCACATGGAAAATTATGATCAATAAATATTGAAAAAAATAATTATGGAGAAAAAAATAATAGTACAGTTGAGGTCCTGCTAAGCCAAAGCGGCTTGTCAGCAGGTGCCTTTAGTTAAAAAATATTTTTTTTTTGCTGTGTAGCGTTTTGGACAATTTTGGAGCTTAACAATATTAGCCTATGAGCCACTCTTTTAGTGATTTTTTAAGAACAGATATATGCTATTAATATCATGCATTGACATAGGTAATTAGCATTGACATTTAGTGTTAGTAGTGTAGTAGTCAGGTGTGGGTAGCATTTAATATTATGAATATTAAAAGTTTCTACAAAGTAGACCCTGAAGCTGTGGATTTTATGACTAAGGCAAGGTAAGGAAAGTGAGTGTAATTTTTAACTCCACACGCTTGTATTTTGATATACATCTCTTAACGAAATAGTGAAACAGGATATTGATCTTCGAATACGATATCATGAAAGTGGGAGATCTAAGATTACGAGGGTTGTCTTCCAAAAAAATTTGTGTTCACGACTGATTTCTAAACTGATCGACAATGTTGTCTAAGCTTTGTCAGTTGTTTTACATCGTACATGAATAAACTTGGTGTGCAGTTTTAATGCAAACAGTTAAATAAATCATTAAGTGGTTAAGTGTTCATATATTTTATTCGGTATTATTACTGAACGATTGAGAAATTATTTCTTTCAACAGTAGTTTACAGTGAAGCAAACATTATTATAGTTCAAACCATCTTGTGTTTGATGTTTACAAAATAATAATCAACATTAAGGGAATTAAAAATTAATTACAGTTAGACGTTTATGCAGTTGAAATCGAAATATGACTAAGATACATTAAGGCAGGTAAACATATTTACAATTCGTTGAAGGTTATCCTGTCTTCTTACCGGATTAAACTCTTCATATCAGCGAAAGTTTGGTGTACGTGGTGGCGTCCGTCGTCATCATTGTGACGATGATTGTTATGTCGCTTAACCTGAGTTGGGGACAATGAACTTTTTTCTTATTTTACTCATGTAACATTAACATTTGACTAAATGGTTAATAAGAAAGTTAGGTGAATCTACACCACAGCTTTTTCAAATGTACTTTTATTTATCATGACTATAACTTCGCTAACAGTTGAACTGAAAACATTTATGGTGGTTTGAACTAGAGATAGTTCCCTAGTCATAGTGGAGACCATATTCAAATGTTATTCTTTGATTTCAGCGTCTGTAAGAAGTATATTATAAATACTGTAATATTAATGGCGCAAATTTATGGTTATATATGCCCAAAAATCTCGGTATTTAAATAAATAAAGCAACATAAGTCTCTAACTTGACTCATTTTTTCCCGCCGTACGGCTGAAAACCCTTCAAATCGGCAGGTTTATTTGTGATTCTGTAAAAGATACTGTGGTGAGTAATAGATTACTTTTTATAAATAGTTGATTAAACATGCAATCTATACACCGTTAGTTTTTTGACGAAATCTAGGTGTTATAAATTCCTAATTTGTTTAATATTCTGCCATTTGGAGCGCTCAGCCATAATCTATCCATACGTAAAACAGTTTATATTTAACAGGCAAATTGCTCGAAAAGTAGTTCGGCAAGGGGTTGATATATTTTGATATAATTGGAAAGAGAGAGAAGCATACACAGAAATATAAAAAAAATCACAATAGACAACATCCTGTGGAAGATACCAAAAGATTGCGAATACCGTCGTTAATGTATCTAACGTCGTTTTAGAGGAGACTGCCATCTCTGCCCTCAGCAAAGGAATGAATTTTGCTATTATCCCCAAAGGAGATACCAAAGGAAGAAATTATAAGCCGTGTTGAATCAACTTTAAGGAAAATACCAGCCGGAATTTCGGAAGATATCAGACAGGAAGTGGCCCATGTCCTCAAGAGATCAAAGCCTCCGAAGTCAAATATAACAAAAGAAGTAGGATAAGAAATAACATCCCAATATTAAAAAAATAGGATCTCGCCAAATAAAGCATCAATTAACATTAAAGTTCAACTTTGTGCATTAGAAAATCATGCAATTACAAATAGTCACTCATTTAATTTCGAAGAAGCCAAAATTTTAGACTCTGAACTAAATATACCAAAAAGATTATTCGAAGAAATGTAATATATATCCAGAAATGGAAATAGTTGCAATAAAAGAAGAAATATTGCTTATCTGAGCAAAATTTATCATAATTTAATAAATGACACATAACATTTCAACAAAGAAATATATCCAAGCAACCAAATTTAAATTGTAAATAAACAAAAACAGCAACAAACTTTAAAGGTAAAATTCTTGAATGTCTATGTATTTTTTATATTTAATGTCTGTACATTTACAATTATGTAATCAAAACAGAACTGTCAATCATTTTACATCATACATCATTGTCTATAGCTCAGAAGATGGATGAATAAACATCCGAAACGTCGACAAAAGTTAAAAAATTAAAAAATTATTTGCCATAAACTCAAGAAATTTGCACCATATAAAAAAGGACGTCGCGAACAAATATCATTTGAATAGAAAAAGAAGAAAGGCTAGCTATATATTCTTTACGTAAAACGAGGATATAATAATTTTAGCAGCAGATAAATGGAATGCTTCAGTGGTAATGGCAAGAAAAGAATATGATGCTAAGATTACATAACTGCTAGATGAAACAAGATACAAAAATTTTTAAAGAAATCAACAACGAAGATAGAAGAAAACTACAATAGATCTTATCAAAAGTATTCCCTAGTATTATCTAGTATTCCGAACGAAGAGAAGAAATATATTTTACCATCAGCATCAAAACCACCGAGACTTAATGGATTACCGAAAATTCACAAGCCTGGCATCCCTTTACGGCCTATTGTAAGTTCTATAGTATCTCCTATCTATAAACTGGTAAAATATATAGCAAAGGATATTCAAAGATTTATTGGTTTAACCTCTTCCCATGTTAATGATTCAGAACATTTAATTGAAATTATTCAAGATATAAAAACTAACTTCAGCGGATATTCTCGTGAGTTACGATGTCGTCTCACGTTTCAAGAAAGTGTCTGTCTTGGACTCCATCAATTCATTGATGAAGCTGAGAAAACAAGGTCTACAGAGCGACTATCCTAAATTGGCAGTATTTAGTTTAAAAAATGTTTACTTCACGTGGAACGGTGATATATATATATATATATATATATATATATATATATATATATATATATATATATAGATAATAATTTGAACAGAAGGTGAAAGAAAGGGATAGGAAACATATAATTAAAATTGGACGAAGACACTGGTGATGTGGAAGATGGTAAAGCCGAGAAATCAGAGGGTAAAAATGTGCCGTCCCGGCCACGGCACATTTTTACCCTCTGATTTCTCGGCTTTACCATCTTCCACATCACCAGTGTCTTCGTCCAATTTTAATTATATGTTTCCTATCCCTTTCTTTCACCTTCTGTTCAAATTATTATCTATTTATTCGCCTAAAGGCGGTGTGTGAGTGAGTGAACGAATATATATATATATATATATATATATATATATATATATATATATATATATATATATATATATATATATATATATATATATATATATATATATATATATATATATAACCAAACGGAAGGTGCAAGCCATGAAATTTCCTCTTTCCCCTGTCATCGCCAAACTTTACATGGAAGGCTTTGAAAAAGATGCATTGAACACATTTTACTTACTTACTTTACTTAACTTTACGCGATCAGGCCCAGAGGACCGCGCGATGATACAACTAGGGCCTTCCATTCTCTTCTGTCCTCCGCTATGGAACATATGCTCCGCTATGGCCAGTTCGGCCACGTTTCTAGCTGTTGCAAGTCTTCCCTTACTCCATCTATCCATCTCTTGCGAGGTCTCCCCACTGGTCTCCTTCCTTCTATTGTCATAGCCATCTTAGGAAATCTTTCCCCACTCATTCTAACCACATGTCCAGCCCATTCCAATCTCCTACTCCTCAACACTCCTATAATATTCGGTTCTTGATACAGATTGTATAATTCTTCATTATGTCGTCTTCTCCATTCGTCTGTTTCTAAATCAAGGACTGGACCAAAAACCTTCCTTAGTACTCTTCTTTCAAATATCGCTAATCGGTTCAGGTCTATTTTCCGTGTGCTCCATGATTGGCATCCATACAAGAGAACGGGACGGATCAGTGTTTTGTATAATCTTATTTTAAGTTCCCGGGAAACGCTTCTTGAGCTTAGTATTTTATTAAGTGCATAGAGGCTTCTATTTGCTGTTTGCAGTCTGGATTTTATTTCCGTTTCACTTGAGGAGTTTTCTGTCAAAATGCTACCTAGATATTTAACTTCTTGTACTCTCTTGTAGTCATTATTGCCAACTGTAATGTTTCTATCATGATTTATTCTCCTTCCATCAATTAAATATTCAGTTTTTGAAGGATTGACCAACAATCCCACTTTTCTTGCTACTTCTTCTACTAATTGCATTACTCCTATTAACTCTGCCTTTGACTCGCCAATGATAACACAGTCATCTGCATATGCTAAAAATGAAATTCTTCTCCCATTCATCATAACACCTCCCATATCATATTTGTCAATTTCCCTCTTAATTTTCTCTATAACAAAATTAAACAAAATTAAACACATTTTAATATTTAATATTTAATTTGATTACAAAACGTTACAAGTAGGCAATCGCCTGTTAGTATCGTTAACATGAGCATAAGAAAATAAACATGAAATTTTCAAATCACTTCCAAATAAACCATTACATAATAGAAATCAAAGACTATCAATAAACTACCACAACCCTTACGTGAAACTGGAAAATCTCTGCATTGAAGAGAGAAGTAAAAAAATGGTTGTTGAATAATATACAATTGAGACAATATGGTATGCTAACAGATGAGAAAATTAAATGTTCTGGACTTGATTTTAAAATAATATACCAATAGCATTAAGATCCTGATGATTTAATAGCTTTGTTCTAATTGTGTTTAATCTAAATCAACCAGTTTCTCAAGCATAACGTGGATTCTCTGAATCTCTTTTACTTTAAAATTGTTATATGTTTTCTGATAGAACTATGCTGAGCATAAAAAAAAGTCCTTAACCAAAGCAGTTTACATATGATCTATTAGAAATTTTATAAATATGATTTGTCCATTCATAACTTTTATTACATTTTAGAATATAATTCTGTCTTCTTTTAAATTTTTTACTGTCTCTTTTTGACTGAAAAATGCTGTGCATTCTAAAAAAATAGTTAAAAATTAAACGAAACATTTTGCTTTGTGTAAATTTATGTTTTATTACTTTTTTAATGGGTTTTTCTTTTACTTTTCATTCATGCTAATTTCTGACAATTAAACAGGTAACTAAATACATTATTCAATTTTTTTTATTTTTAAACTTTAACTAATGTATAACTATTTTATTTTATTGATTTTAAATATGTATTTAATAACCTGGTGAAAATAAAGAGACATAAAAAAGAGCACCTGCTGACAAGCCTGGAAAGGCTTAGTAGGACTTCATCGGCTATTTTGTAAAGGAAGAAAAAAAAATTGTAATTGATATATTTTTTTGGGAAATTTTTCATTTAAAACTGATGACATGACTGTAACATGCACTTAAATAATAAACTATTGTATTATTTCATAAAAGAACACTTTTTTCTAAAAAAATTTACGTTAGCAGGAAATATCTCAAAAATTACTTCAAGTAACTCATTCCACTTCTTTATTATACCTCTATTTAAGAAGGATTGCTTCAAGATATCCGTTTTCTGCTTTCTACATTTAATTTTGTACCTGTGGTCATTTCTTCCTATGCAGCAGGGTGAGTCTAGCCTTTGGTTTATTTCCTCCCAAGTCCGTTCTTTTGCAATTGCTTTGTATATGCCGCATAACTTGTTTATTTTCCTCCTTAATTTCAAAGGTTTCCCACCCAGAAACCCCAGCATGGCTGTGACACTGTCACACCTTTTGTACCTGCCTAAAACATACCTGGCCTGAACATCCTTTGTACTTTCTCCAGCTTGAAAATATCTGTTTTTAAATGAGGATCACACACTACAGTTGCATATTCTAATACCGGACGAACCATAGTCCTGTAGGCCATTTCTTTGGTTTCTTTATCACTCTCCTTAATATTTCTCATCATCCAGTGCAGAGATTTAAAAGATTTTCTTACAACCTCATCGATGTGTATTCGCCAATCGAGTTTGGACGTAAAATTAACACCCAGGTATTTACAATCGTTACAATTGTCAATATTTGCTCCGAGCAGAATATATGACCTATTTTATTTGTTTTTCGTTCTCGTGAATGTTATTTGTTTGCATTTATTCACGTTAACTTCCATTTTATTTACTGTTATCCATGAGGACAACTTGTCTAGATCATTTTTAAGGGTACCCTGGTCCTCCTTGTTATTTATCTTTCTATATACATACAGTAGAAACTCGAAAATACGAACTTCGAAATTACGAAAGTTTGATTTTACGAAGCAAAATCTTCGGTCCCGACCAAGAGGGTATCTTAGTGTATGTAACAGTACGCGATATTACGAAATAACGAAGTTTTAAAATTACGAACCTCGATCTTGGTCCCGACGTGAAAAAGTTACTCGTTCATACGAATAGTGATGGATCACAGTAACGTTTTCCGGCGCTCCTTGTCAGAGGTTAACATCTAATTAATCATCGTCGCCGAATACATTATGCACTGCATGTATTACCTGAACGATATTTCATTTTTCAATGCTACAATAGTAAAGGCATGGTATCGCTGGGGCATCCCGTGGCTGCGTACGGCGTCCGCATCCAGCAGCCGGAAGTCACTGCCCTTCTGATCCAATCTATATCGAATGGGTTTGGTTTCTCTGATACGTCTAATTTTATATAATTACAAAGCATTATACAAGTAGACAATTGACTGGTGGTTACATTAACATAAGCATAAGAAAATACACATGAAATTTTCAAAACACTTCCAAATAATCCATTACAGAATCGAGGAACATTTATTTCTAAATATTTTAACGTTAGCAGGAAAGATCTCAAAAATTACTTCAGGTAACTCATTACACTTCTTTATTATACCTCTATTTAAGAAGGATTGCTTCAATATATCAGTTTTCTGCTTTCTACATTTCATTTTGTTCCTGTGGTCATTACTTCCCATGTAGCAGGGTGAGTCTAGCCTTTGATTTATTTCCTCCCAAGCCCATTCTATTGTAATTGCTTTGTATATCCCGCATAACCTGTTTATATTCCTCCTTGATTTCAAAGGTTTCCAACCCAGATACCCCAGCATGGCTGTGACACTGTCACACCTTTTGTACCTGCCTAAAACATAACTGGCCTGAACATCCTTCGTACTTTCTACAGGTTGAAAATATTTGTTTTTAAATGAGGATCCCACACTACCGTTGCATATTCTAATGCCCGACGAACCATAGTACTCTAGGCCATTTCTTTGGTTTCTTTATCAAGCATCCTAAAGGTGGCTGGTCTAAAAAACCAAAGTGAAAAGATTTTCTTAAAAATTTCCAAATACGTTCCTGTTTGGATATTCTATGGAATATCGAAGAAAAAACGGGCGATCATCGACATACTTTTTGCTACACTTTAGATTCTTTTAACATGGAGCCTTATGGCGCTCTCCACTCCAATAGGATAAATTACGCACTTTCTCCATTCCTACTGAACAGATTTTAACGAAAAACTGATATAATGTAGCTCTAGTATATTAAAATCTATTCTGAAAAAAATCATTTAATACTATCGACTGAAAGTTTTCGTAAATACGATTTAAAAATATGTATACGAGAATTTCAAATGTCGCGCGCGGCTATGTGGCGTAAAGTTGGCAACGTGGCACGCGAACTGTGGCACGTGGCACGAGTACTGTAACAAAGAAAGAACTGCCTACAGCGTGTTGCAGAATGGATGCTGTTGCCGGATTAAACACGAAAGATTAAATAATTTATGGAAACATATTTTAATACAAGTTCACATTCGAGTGACAGTATATTAATACTTTTATTTTGAATTCTTTGGCAACGGGTGTGAACTGTTTTTCCGGAAAATTAATTTCTCAAGAATGACTTAAGAAATTAATTAAGTCTGCATTTAAGCAAATTTTTATGGCAATGTCAAAATTAAAAGGACAATATTTCAGAATGTACCCAAGACATAAGTTTACTGAATTTTGTTTAACTACGACCTATTATTTAAATTTTAAACGAGTATTAAAATTTAAGTAACTAAATTTCTCAATGACTAACGATTACCCGACCAGCCACCTTAATATTTCTCATCACCCAGTGCAGAGATTTAAAAGCTTTTCTTACAACCCTATCGATGTGTATTCCCCAATCGATTTTGACGTAAAATAACAAACCCAACATATTTAGCCATCATGACAACACATTTATCAATCAGCCAACAGTTAGTTATGATACTTTGACGATACATATATAATATGGCCTCATCGTAAGGAGATACTCGAGAATTTCTTAATATATCTCAAACAGTCAGCATCCATCGATTCAATTTAAGATGGACATTGAAGAAGACCGACGCCTAACGTTACAAATACCCTCATATGGTATGGTATTGGCCTCAAATATATGGTATTTGCCTCAACTGCCTGTATGTTCTGGTTGAGAGAAAAGAAAAAGGAAAACTTGTGCATAGTGTGTATCGGAAAAAGACACATGCTGATCGTTATCTCAATGCACGTTCCCACCACCACCCACAGCAAAAGGCATCAGTTATCAAGACCCTATTTGATCGTGCTCGCAGGTTTCGGATGCTGATTCAGTTTCTGAAGAAATAAAATATTAAAGGGAGACGCTGAAGGATAATGGTTATAGCTATAAATTAATTAGCAGTGTTGGAAATCAGATGCCTAAGGAGAAAGAGACATCTAAGCCATTGGGATATGTTTATTGCTAACTTACATCGCGGGTACCACAGATAGCATAGGTAAAATCATGAAGAAGCATATTACATCATTACAAGAAATAACACCACCTCCAAAGTTTATGATCATCGTAGAGGAGCTGAAGATTCTTTATCTCCCACAATGTTCGAAGACATATACGAAATTTTCTGTAGTTGCGGAAAATCATATGTTGGCCAGACAAAGAGAGAAGTCACAGAAGGCAGACTGAAGGAACACGAACTGATTATTCGGAAGAATAGATTGGTATCACTCTGCCATGGCTGAGCACACACATTTAGAACTTTTAGAAGTATTGGCATGGAAAGGGCGAAAGTTTTATGTTAAATAATTAGCTTCTATCCACGGATCGTCAGGGAAGCCATTGAAATAGAAAGAAGACCAAACAACCTAAACAGAGAAGTTGGCCACTAACTTCCTTATACGTGGAAAAGTCTTTTGAAAAACTAAAGTATTAATTAATCATGTGGTATATAATAACCGCTTAAGTTTGTTTATTTATTATTCATTGTTGATTTAAATTACCTGGGGGGTTATTTTGTATCATCTCACCATTTTAGTGACTCTTGTTAGTGGAAAGGCGGGAGATCCGTTTCCCTCTCTTAATGATCGGCTCACGAACGGTTCGTGAATTGTCGAAGCTTCAATTACCTTATATCAAATAAAAGATGCCTAGACTATAGCGAATACCCAGAATGCTCAACATCTTACGGAAGATATCTTACACTGTACATACCACGAAAATCTAAATACAGTCAAAACTGCAAGCGACATGTAAGCGATCACTCAATATTTAAAAACAATTAAGTGCATTTAATTAGTGTTCGATTCACAAGCACGGGAAATATCTACCAAGAACGTAGATTTTAAGGCAATATTTGTTAAAATTATGGTATAAATAACTGAATTCCATTCTCCATACACTGGCGGATAGGCACACGAAAACAAAGGTATCAGCAACATTGTTTGGGAAATATTGATGCGAAATATATACACAGATAATTCAAGCAAATAATAACGTAAGCATTTCAAACACAGCATACCTTCAAGTGCCCAATATATATTGGAGTTGTTGAAAATGCTATGAAGTTCTTCACGTTTAGCAATTAATTACAACAATACGATTTAAAATTGTTTGGAAACGATGGTGGCTCCATGTCACGTTCTTTAGAACAGGTGAGATGGAACTAATGGTAGGCGGAGATAATGAAACGGATCATTAAGTCGAAAGATACGGATCAGAGTGGATGAATCGTCTAAAAGACCAGCACATGACCGGCAGTTCACCGATTGAGATCCGAAGATGGTCACGCCGCCTGGGTGAGGGAGTTAAACTACGAAAAAGTGAGATTTTATGACGTATTCTCACTAAAGTGAGATTACAAAATAACCCCCCTGACGAAGCCGGCAGAACAGCACGGCGAAACTGTTGCTAAGTAAAAGTTTAGTTTAATAGCTTATCAATATTTTATCGATATAAACTTGTACATTTTTCTACTCTAATGCAAGTGGTTAAGTAAATCACCAATCAGTTATATTTTTATCATGATTTCCTAGCTTGTAAAGTCATCTTTTGAGGTATTTTTTCTCTCCTTGGTACTTCACATGGAATTTGAAGGAACAATACTTCAAAATATATGTAAATGAGGAATAAATATGATGAATGTTCCTGCAACTCGTTGGTGAATACATATGCGGAGATATAAGTTTAATTTTTGCATATTTTAGTCAATTGACTTAAATATATAGCAGTTTTTTTTCCGATGATTGGGTTCTAGTCTGATATCCATGCTTATAAAATGCGTTTTATGCGCATAAACGCTTATCCTGCATAATACCCCCAAAAAAAAGTGTCAAGTGTTTATGAAAATGATCAAATTAATCGCAAATCAATCACATTTTGTCAGAAATTATCTGAAATGTTTAAGGAGGTGCTGTGGTTTCACTCTTAACATAAGGGAATTCGACGAAACTTGCAGGAAGCATTGCTTATGTTGTCTTAAATCTACCTAATGTTTTTTCAGAATTATTTACTCAGATTATTTAAGATATTTGATCGAGAAGTGGACATGAAATTACATATGGGTTCTTAAATGGGAACACAAGGTACGAGTAGCTTAATTCATCAAAAAGAACCTTTTTTATAGTTAAGAATAAATAAAAACAGAAAAATAAAAATAAAGTATATCAAATGATTTTCATACATTATTCTTTTGATGATTTAAATAATTTTTGTTTTTCTTATTATTCTTAACTAGAAAACGTTCTTTTTCGATGAATTAAGCTAGTCGCACCTCGTGTTCCCATTTAAGAACCCATATATGTAATTTCACATGCCCACTTCCAACATCAAATATCCTAAGAAATCTACGGTAAATAAAATTGAAAAAAATCGGGTAGCTTCAAGAAAACATAATAAATGCTTCCAGCAAGTTGCGTCGAATTCCCTTAAGTTAAAAGTGAAACCACCGAACGTCCTTAAGAAAATCAAATAAGGAATTGCTTCAATTCAAAGCAGCCAATTGTAATTGAAATAATTTTCCCTTGACGTAAACGAAGAGATTTAATTAATGTTCCCACAACTCAGTATCGTATTCATATTCTATCTATAGAAATATTATTTCGGAAGTTCATGTTGTACTAGCGTAAAAAAACTCATTATAAAGAATTTTGCATAAGGTATTTACTAAGACCTAAAAAAACACCCTTTTACCAACACATATTTTATGAAAACAATATTTTTTTATGTCTTCATTCAATTTCAAGGTTTTGCGAGTGATGATTACAGGGCTTGGCTACTAATTGTTCATTCCACGGCTGATTTTCAGGCAGATCTATTGCGTTATCAGCTCTTAACTGATAATCCCAAATGATTCTCAAAGGTATTTGAATTTATTTTTATCCGCATATTATGAAAGGAATCTTGAATTAATCATAAATTCCGAAATCCTTTTTTCATTTCTTCGAAATTTTGGAGAAAGATTCTCCAACATTTCGAAGTCTATGGGTGATGATATAAGGGATGGAGAGGAAGGAGATAATAGCATCGGTGGACATGTTACGAAAATGTGGTAATCTGTTTTTAACTATTTTAGCAAATAAATTATGGACACAGTCCAGGGAGGAGAGATCAGTTTGTGAAGAGATAGACCAGATAGGACAGGAATAGATATGAATTGGAAGAATTTAAGAAGAAAAGAATGTTCTAATTGCTCGGGGGTCATTGATTTCGGTGAAACGATAGAGAAGGCCTAAGAGGGGCATTGCTTTAGAATTGATGGATTGTATGTGAGGGGAAATATTTAATTTATTGTCTGTGAGAATACCATGTGAGAATAATAGAAAATTACTTTTGGTTGCATTAATTAACCAATAACGTTGGAAGTTATTGAAGAAACTGTTATAAGGCAGTTCTACAGTCAACACAGAAAAAAATACTGAAAATAATTAACACAGAATATGACTTAAAACTAATAGTTAAGAGTTCAGGGATGTTACTCATGGGGACAAAGGGTTGCACTGATCGCAAAAGATCTATTTATGCAAAATTAGGAATATTAAATGTAACTGACCTTTATAAAAATGTGTTGGTGATAAATAATTATTTTAACAAGAAACTTAAGATCCATAATAATTATTAAGACTCTATATGGAAAAGAGAAAATTTACAAATTACTTCGTACCTAGATATTATAATAACTATGGGTAAAATATAACGAACGTTAAGGTACCAATGATTCTCAATGGTTTACCCAATAACTTAAAATATATTGAATCGATACGAGAATTAAAGGTTAAATTATAAAAAAAACCTATTTGAGAGATTTGTCAATTGCTGTTTTATAAACTATGTTAAATTATCTGATAATATTATAATAATACAAATGTGTAAATTTAAAGGTATAATGATCCTTGTTAATAAATTTATGAAATATGATATTGAAATATTAGCATTCTAATACATTAACATGTACGATTCTTTGTATTAAATGTCTGAATTCAAATATTTGTGTAACATGCCGCTCTGTAAGTAAATATGGAACCTTCTGATAAGCCATGTGACATACAAGGACCATAGTATGTATATAATTTAAAGGAACTTCAATAATAAAAAAGGGTTTCGTAATATATTAAAAAAAGTTAATTTCTTTATATTACTGCCAGAGATCGTCCATCAACAGTACTACAATTCACACAATATAATCTCACCACCTAGTAACTATAAACAAACATCTACTAGATGGCAACCACCATCAACATCTTACAAGTATAATACTTACAACCTCTTAAGAGTATGTATGTGCGTTGTAACGGTTGGCAATCAGTGTAAAAATCATCGGTAGATTTGCATGTACTCAGTTGGAAAACCTAAATAGTTGGATATGAGTAAGCAAAATGGTTTGTATCCATTCCTTTGCCAAAGTGATGTGAACAGTAAGATATGTTTCGTAGAAAAGATGGGATAAAAATGAATGAAAGGTTAGTTATGTGCTTCGTTCTGCAGATTTAACCAATAACGTTAGCAGTTTATTTCTTTACATTGCTGTTGCAGATCCTCCATCAACGGTACTACTCTGTGATAAGATGGCTAAATATGACATGTCCGTTTTTTTTAAGTTATGCCTACCGCTGGATTCGTCCCCGTGAGATCTATAAGATGGCAAAACGTGTCTCTAACACCTGTCCTTTAGGACTTTAGTCTTTCCTTCCTCAAGGCTAATGTTTAGGATTTGTAGGATTTGAGAAAAACCCTGTGGCATTATGCGATATGTCCATTTTGCAAATATCTTTAGTGGGCCGAGTTATGCCATGTAAATTGCTCTCCTGTAAAATTTGCAAAACATAACATATCATATACGATTTAAGTTTTTCCCGGTCATTATAATATTCAGGTGTTGTACTCGGGCTCTGCACCCCTTGGAAATTGGATTCATATTGGCCTGACGTTATATCGGAAAACGACTTGTTTTCCATTCTCAAGACGTGACTATGTCTCTCTGTCTATACCCAGTGAGGAATTTATTGTCCAAAATATGTTCAAAGAACGTTCAGTGAAGACAACTTGAACGTTCTAAGATCATTCAAGAAGAACAGTCAATGAACGTTCAAATGGCACTCACAGATAGTTCAAAGAACATTCATTGAAATACTTCATAAAATGTTCAAAGAATGTTCAACATAAATGAATTGCGGCTGAACTGTTTTTGAATTAATAACATATGAACCATGAAGGAATGTTTAATAATAGTTCTCGTGATTTGATTCTCGATTCATATCGTATTATCTATTCACTGACTTCCCAACACTCTCGATATAAAAAAATTATAATTTGCAATTAATCACTATGATTGTACAATTGCGCGTACGTGTTGTTAGTACGTTAACGTTAAGAATCCCATCTTGTATCTTCCTAACGTCAGTGTACCAATGTAGCGTTATTAAGTACTCTACGACTCTAAGCATATTCTTGCATCCGCTATCGCAATGCATTAGGATTGAAAGTCGTATATATCTAGTCACTTCCGTCGACAAATGTAACTTCGTTGACTATAATTATTAAATGGCGATTCTGTGATAGTTTGGTGAAATACCATCAAATCTCGATAACAGTCATTCGGCATTAATTAATTGAAACTTATGTTGTCACATAATACGAATATAAATACCTTACTACTGTGAATAAACAAGATTTTGAGAATCAGTTCAGTGTTCATCCGTTAAAATTAACAGTTTAACTCATTACGTACATAATGCGATATCACATGCAGGCATTAATTTTAGGAATAATATCGTACATATGGTATGATAGAATATTCCCTAGAATATATAATTAATATTTTGTCGTTTATGACAATTAAAATATGCATGGTTTAAAGATGTTCTTTAAATGTCCAACCAGGGAGCATTTTTGAATAATTCTTCGTGGCCTGGAAATGAACGATCTATGAACAGTCTCAAATGAAAAGTTCACACTTGAACATTCAATGAACGATCTATGAACAGTCTCAAATGAATAGTTCTCACTTGAACATTCAATGAACGATCTATGAACAGTCTCAAATGAGTAGTTCACACTTGAACATTCAATGAACGATCTATGAACAGTCTCAAATGAATAGTTCACACTTGAATATTCAATGAACGATCTATGAACAGTCACAAATGAATAGTTCTCACTTGAACATTCAATGAACGATCTATGAACAGTCACAAATGAATAGTTCACACTTGAACATTCAATGAACGATCTATTAACAGTCACAAATAAATATTTCACACTTGAATATTCAATGAACGATCTATGAACAGTCACAAATGAATAGTTCTCACTTGAACATTCAATGAACGATCTATGAACAGTCACAAATGAATAGTTCACACTTGAACATTCAATGAACGATCTATTAACAGTCACAAATGAATAGTTCACACTTGAATATTCAATGAACGTTCTGTAGTTGTATGCTCAGGATAATTCAGTGGTGAACTACTTTTGAATTAGTTCATGAATGTATTTTAATAGGTCTCTCCCCACTGGGTATGTAGGATAATACACTGGACTGAATTGACCGTTTGACTAGTCCAACAATTAAGCTCAGGTGTGTATTCTGATTGGCTGATGTTCCTTTGAAATCTTTTCTGTTTATTCCTTGTTTTTCATGCAATTTATTGTAGGTGCCAGTATTCCTAGTATTCCTCAGATGTAAGCCAGTATCCCGATTGAAATGTTTTGGATTAAGGTGAATTATGAAACTTCGGCTAATATGAAACTTCGCATACCTGGTGCAGAGCCCGAGAAGAATACATAAATGACATATATCATATTTAGCCATCTTACCGCAGAATTATTAATATAATATAGTATATCACCCCTAGCAACTATAAACAAACATCTGCAGGATGGCTACCACTATCAATATCCTACAAGTATATCACTAACAACTTCTAAAAGTATGTGTGTGCGTTATAACGGTTGGAAATCAGAGTTAAAATCATCGGTAGATTTGCATGTTCTTAGAGGAAAACCTTCCCATTCCATGCCGTTTATAATTGGTTGCCAAGGAAACGGGTGTGGTGTAGGTGGGGGGTGGTGCATGCATCAGGGGTGATAGCTCCGGCTCCCGGAGTCACCATGGTGAATAAATCCCAAGGTCGCATAACTCACTCCAAAAGGCCAGCTCACTCAATTGGCTGCGAGAGATAATGAATTTGACCATAAATCAAAAGACCTTCTCATCCTTCCCTACCTCCTGTAACAGCACCCCCCTCCAATCACCCTCCCCTCCCCCCCCTCCATGCAGCTACGTCACAGCACCCCCTACCCCTCCCATACCTCACAATTCCACTTCAATAATAAACCGTCTTATCAGACGTAACCACGGAGACGGGCATGAATCTTCCAAGGCACTTCGGCACCCCCCCGGAATCCCCACCCCCCCACGGTTAAGTGAGGGGGGAATATCGACCCATCGCGGAATTAAGGCGGGGTGAGATATGCGCGGGTGTCTGCCCGATGATTTACGTCGATTAGTTCGATAAATGTGTATTCAAGTCGATTGATCGAATCCAGTTCGATGTATCGATCATGTTCACCTATTGATTAGTTGGTTGAATATATTCTTTCTATATATCAATCTTATGTTTGATGGTTTAAGTCTATAAGTTCGATAATTATATATATTCAAGTCGATTGATCGAATCTAGTTCAACATATCGATTATTCTTACCTATTGATTAGTTCGCTACATACATCCATTCCAAATATCAATCGTATATTTGATGGTTTACATCGATTAGTTCGATAAATGTGCATTCAAGTCGATTGATCGAATGTAGTTTGACATATCGATCATTTTCACCTATTGATTAGTTGGCTGTATACATTCATTCCATAAATAAATCGTACGTTTGTACGATTTAAATCGATCGAAAGTTCGATTAATGTATATTTTTTCAATTGATCAAATCTAGTTTGACAAACCTTTTATGATTACTTATTTATTAGTAGGCTACATACATCCAATTCGAAATATCGATTATTTTCACATATTCATTACTTGGAAATATATATTCATTCCATATATTTATCGTATGATTGATGGTTTTAATCGGTTAGTTCGATAAATGTACTTACAAATCAATTGATCTAATCCAGTTCAATATATCGATTATTCTTACCTATTGATAAGTTAGCTACATACATCCATTCCAAATATCAATCGCATGTTTGATGGTTTAAATCGATTAGTTCGATAAATGTTTATTCAAGTCGATTGATCGAATCCAGTTTGATATATCGATCATGTTCACTTTTTGATCTGTTGGTTGCATACTTTCATTCCATATATGAATCGTATGTTTCATGATTTTAATCGTTAAGTTCGATAAATATATATTCAAGTCGATTGATCGAATCTAGTTCGACATATCTTTTATGCTCACTAATTTATTGGTTGGCTACATTCATTCAGTTCAACATATCGATTCTGTTCACATATTCATTAGTTAGCAATATACATCCATTCCATATATTAATCGTGATTAATGATTTTAATCGATTAGTTTGATAAATATACTTTCAAATCGATTGATCGAATCCAGTTCAACATATCGATTGTGCTCACCTGTTGATAAGTTAGCTACACACATCCATTCCAAATATTAATCGCATGCTTGGTAGTGAAAATCGATTAGTTCTATAAATATATATTCAAGTCGATTGATCGAGTCCAGTTCGACATATCAATCATGTTCACTTTTTGATTAGTTAGTTGTATACACCCATTCAATACATCAATCGATTAGTTTGACACAGAAATTCATTCCATTAATTAAATTTATCGCCCAGTTTGATATATCTATTATGGACGCATTTCGATTTGTTATTCACATACGGTGTGTTTACACGTAGCAGTCGACTGCCATAACAGTCGACTGTTAAGCCCGACAGTCGTACGTGTGAACGCGAACTGCGATGCGAGTAAGAGTCGATAGAGGTCTAGGTCGAACGTGATCGACCCTGGATTCGAGCTGTTACCAAAGTAGAAGGACTTCTACTTTCCATCACATTGAAGTGCAATTTATCACAACACTCGCCAGCGGTTGAGGATGCGCTATGGAAAGCGACCGGGAATTTGAAGAAGTTGGCGAGGATTTCTGTGCCAGGAGGTCACCTCTTCAGATTAATCGAAGGATATAGGGAACATGAATGGTTATGGAATGCAAGAAAGGGGAAATATAAGAATAATGACGCCAAAAATGCGACTTAAAGACCGATAGGAATCCCCAGTGGCCAAGAAACTTAGACATATGGCCAGTCGCACGTTTGAAAATATTTTCTCGTTCCATTGCTGATTCTTTCCAGTTTTGGACCAGTCTGTTAAGTAGGTTATACATATTTATGTTAATACATCAACATTTTAACCGATTCTCATTATTGTCACAGTACGTGATATCCATTAGAAAACTTTAAAAACCAACCATAGTGTGTAAAAGAAGGAATATGTCGTGGTCAATACGTAAGAATTCCAACATTCCTCGCCGTCACCAAGGAGTACCTATTAGATATTTGAGGATATTTTATTGTAAACTTAGGTACCTATACTATTTTCTTCGTCATGCTTCAGTAGCTCTTTAACAAGGAGGATTATGAGAAGAGTTCGTCGCATTTCTTACAAAATGGAACCCATTTTAAGATGCTAACGTCTGGCGATACGCTGCGATAATTGTAGATGCTGGTTCAGACACTTCGTGGCGGTAGCAGTAGCGATGTATCGCGTATATAACAACTGCTATAGCAGTCGACAGCTACGTGTAAACCCACCTGCACATTCAATGTATCGACTGAATTCATCAATTGAATAATTCCATGCATAAATTCATTACACCTTATTATCGATGACCTTGATATATCAATTGTGTTTATGCATTGATTTGTTTTGCCATAAATTATCGATATGCTAGTGAGGATATATGTGGGAGTCTGCTTAATTTCTTACATACAACAAGTAGTTCGATGCATAAATGCATTCTTTTGACCAAAATTCATTACTCATTTCGACGAATTCATAACATCAATTGTGTTTATGCATTGATTTGTTTTGCCATTATTTAAGGATTACCTCGGTTTGTTAGTGAGAAGACACAGCAGTGGTTGTTAAATAAGATGAAACACCAAGGTCCTACTGGGTTGAAGACTACCAGGGAAAACAACTCAGAAGAAACAAGCAATTCTTTAGGATAGAAAAATTAAATTTATTTGTTTGGTTTTGGTTCCATATTTTCACGTTTCTCATGCTTGATTAATCTTAAACATTGCAATATTCATTCTTTGTGCTCTTGTTCATTGTTAATTATCATCTTGGTTTTGTTAGTTTCTTCGTGTTAATTGTTTTCTTTGATTGTGGAGGGGATGTAACTTATGATACTTATAATAATAATCTAATCCGGGAACTTAATAAAATACAAAGGAAAGCTGCGCGATTCGTCAAAAACTGCTGCGTACTGCGTACAGACAGCGTTGTTACACAGATGTTTAAACGAATTATACTAGGAGCCGCCAGAGACTCGGAGACTGCGCGCTAGGCTTAGATTACTTGAGCAATTGAGAATAGATATATCTTTAAGAGCGACACGGAGAACATCATATTGGAACCCCACTATATTTCCAGGTCCGACAGAAACGATAATTTAAGAGAGATATTTTTTGCCGAACGGATAGGTACTAAAGGGAATTCGTTTTTCCCCCGAACAATAAGGGACTTCAATAAATGCTAGGTGTAATTTAATTAGAGCGTTTCCTTTATAAATATGTAAACGGCTGGTGTCCTAACACCCCCCGCCACACGCCTATTGAGGCGGCTTGCGGGGTAGTATGTAGATGTAGATAGATGTAGATGAGTGTGTTAGCCTTAGTAACCTGCATCCAGGTAATTTTTTATAAGTTGTTTGTTATATTGATTGTCAGAGGTCTTCTAAATAAAATGTCTCATCTGAATGGTGACTGATGTTTACAATAGGGATGGGAATTGATTTAATTTGACTTTCAAAATTTCTTAATAGTCATTAGGATTATTCAGTCGTGTTTGGTTGCAATTTGCTGCTAAAATTGGCCTTTTGTTCCATTTTTGACTGCGCAAGATCGATTGAAACGATACTCCTTACATGTACAAGTTCTTGGGTACAAGTATTGGGTCCAGTACACGTGACTTGTATTGGAGCCATATGCATGTCTAAATGCAATGTAATAAGTGAAATAATTAGAGCTAGAGCTGTGGTTATCCTTAAGATCGTTACATAATTCGGTGACTCTAGTCGTCACTAACAGTCCAACCAGGCCACATAAGAGACTTCTATTTTAATCGAATTGTTGTGAATTGAGGAGTAGTCAGGGCTCCAAGTATTTCCTTACATATCAGACAGTAGTCCTCGTTGGTTTATGTTTTTATTTATTTCGTGAAAAATTCAACGCAAAGCCGGCACTTTACCTTTGGTAAAGTGGCGTCCACCCACGTGGTCCCTACATGTGGCGGCACCACCATCGACGCGTGGGGAAAAAGAGGAGCGATAGAGAAGGGGGAAAACAGTCGAACGACGATAATGGACAAGCGAAGGCGACACCTGAACGTAAAGACGGAAGACTAAAAACCCTTGGAATGGAAACATCCTCGGGGTTTCTATGGCAACGCGAAACCCTCCACCAACACCGCGGTCACATATATAAATCCGACATCTCACACTCGAACCCTTTTATAGGGAGGGATGGGGAGGGGGGTTAAGGGTTTTTTTTTACCTTTTAAGGGTTGGGCCGAACGCGATACCCCTTGCAGTGAGGATCCTTGAATTGTAGCCTCCTCGGGGCAGGAGTGAAGGAGCTGGAGCAAAAGGATGCGATGGAGAAAGTTTAAGTCTTGAGGGTTTTTGGAGCTGTTTTTAATAATAAGAATAAGTAAGTTTATTACTCCGTACAAAAAATACGTTTCAACAGCAAATTTTGAGTAACTTCAGGGCAGCCTTGAAGGAGAACCTTTTTTCAGGCTACCATCAAATAATAACAGGTTATTCTTACACGTAAAAATACATGTAGCTCATGTAGTGAGGCGTAGACAATTACTTAACAATGTGAGTATCTTAACTATTACTTGACTGATATCCAATTATTACAATAGGCACAACATTTTTTCATTTTATTACATTTATACAATTATACAACAATACATTCAAAATAATTCCTGTATTACTCCTGTAAATCGAAAATGGAACGGAGGAGGCCATATTATAATTAATAAGGCTGTTAAATATAATTATAATTGTAATTATTACTGATTGTTATCGTGAACCATATTTTTGCAATTGTGAAGCTGAAGGTTTTAATGCCAATCCACTTTCTGTAATTATTACAGAAGAGCTGGAGAGATACTTTGGGGATTTTTCAAGTGCCTCCTCCTGACCGTCTTTTTTTAACAAGTTGGAGTATGCACTTACATATATGAGTCTTTTCCTCTTCTAGGATGAAGTTAAGTAAACGTCCAAGATAGCTTGCTTTGACAAAGGCCTACCGAAAATATATAATAAGTAATAATAAGTAAGTTTAATACTCCGTACACAAAATACATTTCAATGGCAAATTTTGAGTAACTTTATGTAGTCTTGAAGAAGAACCTGTTTTAAGGCTGCCGTAATGATTTCACTTTATGCTTATCCTACGTTATGCTTACTCTTAAAAATACATGTAGCTCATGTAGTGAGGCCTAGACAATTACTTAACAATGTAAGTGCGTACCTTAAGAAGCTACTAACTAAAGGTTTATGGATTTAATTATAAAACATTTACTTCAACATTTCTTCCTTATTCTCTTTGGCTCGACTGTACATTTTTCGATCTTTTTTTTCTCGTCTCGATTTCGTCTCTATACAGATTTTCGTGAATCTTTTGAATACGTTGAATCAAAAATAATATAAAATTGGGCAAAAACATATTATTTATTCCACTGGGGCTCATAAATATATCACTTTAGCTGAAGAGAACAGTTCCAAATTTACTTTGAGAAAAAATTTGATTTTTAATGATTTTCAAAGCGATTCAATGCTGGTGAAAAAACTTTTCCCTCATCAAAGATTTGATGCTAATTTGGATTTGAACAAAGACCAAAGTTTGGTACTATTAACGCTGGTTGCAAAAACTTCCTGAAAATAAAAAAATAACATTTGTCGCTCCTTCGTGGTCAGTTTCGAAGTCCTTCGAATTCTATGATTTAATAATATGACTTTGAATACGCGATTTTATGAGTAAACTTGTAAAGAGTGCCCGTTGATATTCAAGGGTAATAAGAAAAAATTATAACTGTTTCATAATAAGGTGATAAGAAAGCCCCATGATGTGGCATGCAAATTGCAAATACCATTAGGTATGCCATGAACATTTCATTAACCGCCCAGGAGAAGGATGAGGTGTGAAACATTCACCTTAATTAAGGGGAAATAATAAACCATTTCACCGAATCAAAGCTTTTCTTTTCAGAGTAAATACTATTCTGTAAAAAAAATCCATTAAATTATTGTTCACGGTTACAACAATTTCCACCCGTCTGTGATATCGCGTGTTTCATCTAGTTTTTGTAGTCAAGTCGTAGGAAGGTATGTTAGTGTACTTTTTTTCTATTTCATGAGGTCATATCATTTTCCGTGCAAAAATAATGCTTGATAAATTAAGTTGAGCATATCCCAAAAAATATTATCACACCTACCTTGTTTCCACACATCTTATCACCGTTGTTCAGGTAAACATTCACCGCTCACGAGTTTTTTATGACTGATAGTCAGTTAATATCACGGTAAACATTCCGTTGCTACAACAGTATTTAGTAGGTGTTAGTCATTTGTTTATTTCGTAATTAGTTCGGAGCGAATATAAATAAATATACAAAATCTCGGCTTCAACAATAGGTATGGTCGTTTATAGAGTCGCTGGCTCAAAATCGCTAAAACTCTGTTAATATATATATATATATATATATATATATATATATATATATATATATATATATATATATATATATATATACAACTTCTTGGAGAATCATTTGGGTGATTAATATATAATATGCCAAGAGGGTGGCCGATAAAAATATAGATACAGAAAAAAAGGACACTCACAAATTGAAATTTTCGATATTTCGGTGAAGACTAGCTCCACCTTTCTCTAGGTTAAGAGTAGGAATATATATATATATTATACCCTTCGGTGGAGAAAGATAAGTAAACTTTATGAAATATATATATATATATATATATATATATATATATATATATTTCATAAAGTTTTTCACAATTATGATTGGAAAACCACAGTTGGTTATAAAAATAAGAATTTCTTATCAATTTTCTACTCCAGATTCCGTACAAATTTTATAAATAATTAAATTTTGCAAATGAATAAAGGTCTGATCTAAACCAAACAGCAACTCTACGTGTTATTCTTATCGTAGTCAATGAATAATATGCAAATACACGAACAGGTTTACATATTTTACATCAAACAAACCTTAGGCATTTTTCCTGAAAGTTGCTCATCAAGTTGATTAATTTCAGTATAGGTTGATGGGTGTCCGACACCTGAAAGTGGGTAAACAGTTCGAACATGCAAACATAAAGAGACGTACTGCACCTTTCTGTGAAGAGAGAAGAGACCTTTTTGTTATGGGGGGTGCAGAGGGTCTCTTTTTTGTTTTTAGGTTATATCTCGAAAACGGTGAGCTGTGACGAAAACGTTATTCTTAATAAAATTAAAGATGATACAATTTCCAGTATGATAACTTCTTATGCGTTTTCTTCTATCTCTCATAGGTAAGGAGATATTTGCTATCTAACATTGCATTTTTCTGCTTTGTGCCTACTCTCCTCATGTTTTTTGACAATCTTTTCCTTTTAGAAGCTCATATTTTAGTTTTACAGAAAGGACTTCCGAAGTGAAGTTGTAGATAATGTAAATGCCTTTAAAATGAGATGTTACTTAACATTGTACCTTTAATTGGCCAATGGTTACAGTCATTTAAATATTTAGAGGAAATTCCGGTATTTCGGAAAAAAATCGCACATCGCTCTTTCCCGATATGCTAGGGTTTAATTTTATATTTATGTCTGTTTATTTAAAAAAAAACATAAATTATAAGTTGAAATTGTGAGAAATGTTGTCATCTTTTATGTAAAGGAGTAACTTTTTCCTCACGACTCGACGTACCGTTTTCGAGATTTAACCGAAAAAACAAAAAAAGGACTTTCAGCGCCCCCTCTCCCGTTCGGAGGGCACACCTCGTAGGCGCGGGTGTTTAGTAGTGTTTACCTCCTATATATGTAGTCAAACACATCCCTGAAGTCTCACCTCTGTCCTCATTCCATGTAGTCTAAAAACCTCTTCATTGACTGGACTATATAAGTAGCCTTGATTTACGTAGGAGAGCGCGTTGACGGAAGGATATTTTGGTGGTCTTCAACGCCTTCAGTGCAGTGTATAAATGCGTTAAAGACCAAATTTTGGTCTTTAACGCATTTAAAATTCGTTTCGCTTAGTTAAGCTGATTAGGAATGCTAAGTAATGTGTTTTGTGTGCAGTGGTTTATGATTTTTACTTTAAAAAAACTACTGTCACTTAAGGTAAAGAGCGAAAAATCACTTCACCTAGAATTTGATGAATTTGGCCTCATTTTAAAAGAAAAAAAACTCTCATCTTTCCAATTATATATCAAAATATATAAACCCCTTGCCGAACTACTATACGAGCAATTTGCCTCAAAATATACAAACTGTTTTACATTTGGGATAGATTATGGCCGTGCGCTACAGAGGGAGATTATTAAACAAATCAGGAACTTCTAGCACCTAGATTTCATCAAAAAACTAACGGTGTGTAGATTGCATGTTTTCTCGACTATTTATGAAATATAATCTATTATACAACACAGTAATTTTGACAGAATCGCAAATTAATAAACCTGCTGTTTTTTAAGGGTTTTCAGCCGTACGGCGGGAAAAAATGAGTCAAGTTAGAGACTTATGTAGCTTTATTTATTTAATTACTGAGATATTTGGGTATATGTAGTTATATCTCTATGCCATTAAGAAAACAATATTTATTTTGTACTTCTTATAGACGCTGAAATCAAAGAATAAAATATGAATATGGTCTCCATTATGACTAGTAGGGAACTATCTCTAGCTCAAACCAACTTAAGATTTAATTAATTTTATCAGATTCCCGAAAGAATGAAGTTTCTCATTTTTTCAATCGGATTTCCTCTTACATGATATGAGTTACGAAGGAAATATAATCCCATTCCTATCCGACTTCGAATTCAGCTAGTTTAATGATAAAATGGCCTACGTGTTAATTAAGTGATTGATAATTATTGGTAATTCTATGGAGATATTTGCCTATATTTTCATTTAAATAGATAAGACGGGAGACTTTATATACAGACAAGCAACAGTGATGTGACTTTCCCAAATAATATAGAAAATGAAGTCAAAGAGTATAATATGTTTCTACTTGGGTGATTTTCCTGTCAACATAGATGGGAAAATCATTTATTAAATAATAATTGCTTCCGCATAAACCATTTACTGAAGTGATATACGATAGGACAATTAAAATTAGCCTAGGATAAATAATTTCTCGCATCATGACTTTGAATACGTATTTGCAAAGAACTGAATAGGTTGAGGCGCTTAACCAAGGAAAACAATTTAGGATCCTTCAGTAAGCATCGGTTGATATTTAAGAATGTGTAAGGTACAATGTTTAATATTTAGGGTGCAGCGAATAGGATGTAGGATACTTCAACTAGTCCTTCTTCGCCAATCTCTTTCCGAGCCATTCAGAAATGAATCCTTCTTCATATTTTCTGGTAAGAACACAGTAAAAGTAAAATTATCAATCAATGCCTTCAGAGTCCCAAAATAGGAAGTAAAATATTGAATTGAATGGCATGTACAGAATGACAGAGTTGTATTTAACAAAAATAATAAAAATATTAAAAATGAAAAAAAATAACTTCTTTACTTACCAGTTAATGATTTATCATCCAGAGTATTAAAAATATTAGGTGACAAGGTTGAGGCATCCGTTGTAAGTAAATTTGAAATACATCTGTACGCAGCTTTAATAATTTGGGAGAATAAATGGAGCCCAGTGGGGATGTGAGTATAAAACACCCCCATGTATACCATCTTCTTCGCTGATGATGAAATAGTAATGGCACAAGACCAACAAGGCTGAGATTAGTAACAAAGCTCTACACACTAAGTCCTACACCCTAAGTCCTACACCCTAAGTCCTCCACCCTAGGTCCTCCACCCTAAGTCCTACACCCTAAGTCCTGCACCTTAAGTCCTACATCTCAGATGAAGTATATGCTGAACAAATTAGTGAAAGAATATCGTAAATGGAACCTATAGGTAAATACAAACATAATTCCATGCATGGTAATGCTAGGTAAAGGAGAAGATGTAGAGCTGGAAAGTGGAAAAATAAAATACGTCAATTCCTATGAATATCTTGGAGTTACAATAAGTGAAGATGGAGGTGACAACAGCAACATATTGAAGAAAGTAGGCAAAGGAAAAAGAATGATTAAAATGTTTCATCTAATTTTTTGGTACAAGAACATAACGCATGAAACTAAAAGAGTTATTTTTTTAAAACAATGATATAGCCAGTTATGACGTATGGGTCAGAGGTCTAGGTTGTAGATAAAAATTAGGTCTCAGAGATTAATGTCGACTATAATGTCATGCTGGAGGAGATGCTGTAACATTAACGTGTTAGATCATGCAACAAATACTACATCCTACTTACTAAGTCCTACATCCTACTTACAAAGTTCTACACCCTAAGTCCTACACCCTAAGTCCTACACCCTAAGTCCTACACCCTAATTCCTACATCCTAAGTCCTAAACCCTATGTCCTACATCTTAGGGAAAAAATTTCAACAAAAAAAAGAATTTTAGAATTGATATATGATATACAACTGAAATGGTACTAAGACGCATGAAAGGAGGAAAAAATACCATTAATGGTTTGGAAGTGGACTCCAGTGGAAAGAAATAAAAGAGGAAGACTTAGGGAAAAAATGGAAAGAAAATATAGAGTTGGGAATGAGAAGAAGAGGATTAAAACCTGGAGACTGGGATGCTAAAGAATAGTGTGGCGTTTGAGATACGAGAAGCGGCATTAAGCTGCACAAACTATATTCAAATAATTAAAAACAAAGGTGAGGCAGCCGATGTAACTTATCTATTTTAGCCTACTTGGCTCGTTGTTTAGGACGTAGGACGAATGATAGATGACTTCGTGTAGAATTATGATTACGTTATGTGTACATGATTTAAACGACACGATGCAGCATTTTTGTGATGAAGTAATTATGATATCGGATGCTAATTGAGGACCTAGGATGAAGAATTTGGATGCAGAACTTAGGATGTAGGACTTAGGGTGTAGGACTTAGGGTGTAGGACTTAGGGTGTAGGACTTAGGGTGTAGGACTTAGGGTGTAGGACTTAGGGTGTAGGACTTAGGGTGTAGGACTTAGGGTGTAGGACTTAGTAAGTAGGATGTAGGACGTAGATTGCAGGATGCAGGATTTATGATGTAGGAAGTAGGTGAAGGATTCAGGATAAATGGTTAAGGATGTATTGCGCAAGATTTAGGATGCTTCCAGTAGGATAAATGATGCGGGTTAGGATGCCGAAAGGCAGAGATTCGATAGGAATATGTCTCCTTTGAGAGTGATACAATAAAAATCTGAACTCTAACCCAGCCGATCGCCATAAAACGCATTCACCCTTATCTCGTCACATACTTTACCCTCCGAATCCTTTGTCCTCTTCCCTTGTAGGCATCCTTCTTGCATTCCTTTCCTCTCCTTTTCCGCCAATCAGCTTCCTTCACGAGGAATACGTCTCCTTCAGATTCTCCAGCGGGATACCGTGTACCATCACCATACAGTACCACTAGAACAAAGCATTTGAAATAAACTTTTTACTTGGAAGGCAAGTACAGCAAGCACTTGGAAGGCAAGTTGTTTTGCCGGACGTTCAATATATATTGCTAGAGCCAAAGTACTACGGTAGAAGCGATCACAGGAATAAGATAAAGGAAATTGACTGCAGAACCGATAGATTTAAAATGTTATTTTTCCCAAGCACAATAAGGGATCATAATAGTTGCAACAGATCAATGATATGAAACTCCCACCCTCAAATGGAAGAGTAGAATTTTTACGTGTGATATATATGATGGGTTTAGAATGTGGATAGGACATTGAAAATAGGAATATCTCCTTTTAAAATGATACAATAAAGGGAAGAGTTAAAAAATGATTTAGGGTGTAGGATTTAGAATAAGGCACTTTGGATAAAGGGTATTGGATGTGGGTTCAAGAAAGAACCTACTTTTCAGGATTTAGGATACTCCAAAGAACATTTTGGACGCAGGTTAGGATGTAAAAAGGAGGCGATTCTATTAGAAATTTTCCTTTCAGAATGATGCAATAAAAGGAAGAGGATGCACAACTTAGAACGTAGGGTTTTGAACGTAGGATTTAGGATGTGGTTTTTTGGAATTAGTGTTTCAGGATTAAGGATACATCTTAAGGTTTTATGACGCGAGTTAGGCTGTTGACGGGAGGAGATTCGATATGAATACGTCTTCTTTCCGAATTATACAATTTAAATGTAGTCATACATGCAGAATTTAGATTATTGGATTTAGGCAGAGGGATTTAGGACGACGTATGGTTCAGGATGTAGTTATCACGGTATATAAATACTTCTAATCAGATTAATGCTGTAGTTTTGGGTGTGCGAATGAAGATATTCGATTGAAATGTCTTCTTTCAGAGAGATGCAATAAAGAAAAGAGCTGAGAATTAAGACTTAAGATGTAGGACGTAGGTTTAGGACGTAAGTTTAGGACGTAGTTTTTAGGGTTAAGGATACATGTAATAGGCATTATGTCCTGGTCTTTGATGTGGAAAGGAGGAGATTCGATAGGAATATGTCTCCTTTCAGAGCGATACAATAAAAGGATGAACTCTAACCCTGCCGAACGCCATAAAGCGTATCCTTCGCCCTTATCTCGCCACATACCTTGAATCCTTTTGTCCTCCACATGCGTCCTTCGTCGTGCATTCCGCCGTCTCCTTTTGCTCGCCAAACATCTCACACCCGTATCTTCCCCTCGTACCCTTGTACCCTCATACCCTCCCTCCCTCGACACGCAGGTCCGCTAACCACGCTTTATACCGAAACTTCATCTCGTACCTCTTCCTAATTCCGCTCTCATTAATTCCTCGCCTCTTCCTATCCCTTCCCCCCCCCCTCCCTGTCTCCCCCCCCCCTCTCAGCCCACACACCCTGGGACCCTTGGAGAGAGGTGGAGGCTATAATCCCCACCCAACCTCCCCACTCACACCCGTGAAAACCCTTTAATGGTCTGGCAATACGTCATTTTGAATGTGACAACCAAGTAAAGGGTATGAGTCGGGGAGGGGAAGGGACGATGGTCTGGGTGGAGGGTGAAGCCGTTAAGGGGGGTACCGTGTGTCCGAAGTGAGGTGGAGGGGAGGAGGACTGCCAGGGGCGGCAAGGGGTGGCAGTTAAGAGGGGAGAGACGGCGTTGATATTCTAACGTGGCTGCTTGCTTGGACAAGAATGCCATTTCGGGGACAAAAAAGGAAAGCCACGGAGAAAGATAACTATAAAATATGCTCCTGGCAAGCATGCATGTATGAGGGATAGATTGTGTGTAGGACGCAGGATGTAGGATGCATGACTTAGGCTGGAAGACGTTTTATATGGTGGGGTGTAAGATTTAGATCATAGGGTTTAGGATGTAGGATTTGGGGTTTAGGATGTAGAATTTAGGGCTTAGGTTTAAGGATGTAGGATTCAGGTCTTAACCTTCTGAGGGCCACGAGCCTATATATCGGCTTTGTAAAAAATATATTTTTTATGTTTATAATGCTGCAGAAATTAGGTGTGTACTTTAATTAATTCAAAAATTGTACAAAGATGTAGTATTGCCTTTTCGGTAAATAAAAAAACTGCAAGTTGTAACTTCAAAAATGGCTTATAAATAAAAAAATTATTTAAGGTGTTTCACTTTTTATTTAAATATCCTTGGGATTTCTCGCTGGAACCACTTAGGTGGCCCTAAGTGGGGGTTATGATTTGGGATGTAGGGTTTAAAGCGTAGTGTTTAGGTTTTAGGATTTAGGGCATATGATTTAGGATACCGGATTTAAGGCATAGTGTTTAGGATGTAAGATTTAGAGCATGGTGTTTAGGTTGTAGGATTTGGAACACATGATTTAGGGTGTAGGATTTAGGGCACCGCGTTTAGGATGTAGGATTTAGAGAATAAGATTTAGAGTATAGGAATGAGGACACAGGGATGAAGAATTAGAATGAAATTTTAAGCGATGTCGGCAACCAATACTAATTTTGACTCATTTTGTGTAGGTCAAAGGATGGAGGGTATATGACTTAAAATGAAAGAAGTAATACACTGCAGGACGTTTGATTGATGGTGTAGGCTTTGGAATGTATGATTAATGTGGTAAAAGAAAGGGCTTGATGAAATAGGATAGAGGATTAAGGATGCAGATTTTAATGTATAAAATAAATTCGAAGGAAGGTGAAGAATTCGATAGTGATTTGACTCCGTTAAATCATGCATAACACAGGATTTAATGTATGTTGTAATGCTTAATATTTAGTTTATATAATTTGCGATTTAAGGTGCATGCTGTGGGATTTGGGATGTAAAGGTAAAGATACAGGAAGTATGATTGAGACTGTAGGATTCAGGTTTAGGAAGTAGGATTTCGTTTTGAGGGGACAGAAAAGGAATGCTACAGAGAAAGATAACAATGATATGTGCTCCTGGCAGGCATGCTATGCATGAGGAATAGAATGTGTGTAGGACACAGGCTGTAGGAACGACTGAGTTTGGAGGAAATAGTACAGAGCATGATGTATGATTTGGGGAATAGAATTTATGATATGTGATTTAGGGCACGTGATTTAGGATGCATGAGATTGGATTTAGGATGTAGGATTTAGGATGCAATATTCAGGTTGTAGGATTTAGAAATTAATATTCGATTTTTTCGGAAGTTTGGCATTTGATTTTAATTATACTCCTTTTAATATCCTCGTGACATGTGCATGTTTGAGGGATAGATTGCGATACATCGGAAAGACAAATAAGATATTTAGGATTAAAGGACATTGGGTTAGGCTTTATTTCTGAACGACTAAGTAATCTATGGGTGAATAGAACAAGAGTGTTAACCAAACATCCTCGAAAATATTCTATACCCACTCTATGATTCGTTTAGCAAAATTGAAATGATAAAATTATAGTAAAGAGGTCAAATATAACTTTTTCAAAGAAAATAATATATACAAAAAAACATTAAAAGAAGATCCAATCACAGGTAACAAAAATAGCAAAAAGCATGCAAAACCTAACCAATGATCTTTACCTTAGACTTAACCAAACATGCGAGATGGAGACTACTCGTGGAATATGTAACAAAGACAGCTTGCAATGTTAATGAGAAATTTCATAGGTAGTATAGTAGCCACCAAAGAGGAAGCGTGCAGAAAGACATTGAAAGAATAGAAAGTAAGTAAATAATATAACTATTCACATTTCCTTATCTTAAATAGTATGCCCTAAATCCTGCATCCTAAATCCTATGCCCTAAATACTACATCCTAAACACTATGCCTTAAATCCGGTATCCTAAATCATATATTAAATCAATTCGCCAACCATTGAGTACTCAGCAATGATATGAGATACACATGAAGACAGGCACATGAGTTTGTAGAAAGTACAAAGGAAGGCAATATGTGTGTTGATGAAAGAGATTATGACTTAGATTCTGGGTATTCTAGGCCGGCAGAGTCTGTAAGAAAGGAGGACCTAGGATAGGCTGTGTGGAATGCTCAAAGTTGGGATGAAAGAGGAAGCATGTCCCATCCCAATATGTGTGGATGTATTTAAGACAACATAAAATGCAGAATTTCCTTAATAACTTTGTTTGATCCTGATCCATATCTTTCAATAATGTTATTTTATTTAAATGGTATGCAATTTACATTAAAATGCTTATTAAGGTTCTCAGAGTTGTGCCACCAATCTGAACATTGTTTAGTTGCACAGAACTTGGTAATAAATAAAATATTTAATTATTTAGTTGGATTTATGATGTCGGAATCAAGTTGCATAAAAATATAATTCATTGACCAAGATAACAATGTTGTAAGCACCTATCAGGGGTACATAAATGAAATGAAAGTGCATAGGACTCAGGAAGTTAGATAAATCAGCAAGGATGGAAGGACATAAGGTGGAGGTTACATGAAGTAGGATGTGGGAGTCAGGATAGGTAAAAGGAAAGCCAATTGCTAAGATAACAATGAAATATGTTCCTGGCAGTTAAGCATGCATGACGTCATTCTATATAAGACTCAGGTTGTGAGATAAATGATTTAGAGTGGAAGAGCGTAGGATACTAGGCACATGATTTAGGATTTAGGATGTAGGAGTCAGCATTGGTCAAATGAAAACTAATGAAAAATTAACTAATATAATGTGCTCTTGGTAGCAATGTAGGTATGAAGGATAAAATAGTGTGTTGAGCACAGGATAGAGTACATTTTTTTATGCATCACCTGCGATTTGGGGTGTAGAATGTATGGCTTAAAGATGTAGGATATAGGATTTAGGATGCATGAGTTTGGCTTGAGAATATAGGACAAAGGAACGTGGGAATCCGAAATCAATTCGAGTCCTTCCGATTTTTACGGAGTAGATGCCACGAGACTTAAGAATTTATGGATTATTATCGTAAGAGAGGGTTTGGTTTAATTTCAGCCTTTGTTTTTTGTTGGAAATACTAAATATCACTTGTGCAAGAAAAAGTGATTGTCAGAAGATATTTAAAATAAGAATTTGACGTGTTTTTTTAGAGAGATCTTACACAGTGGAATGCCAGCGAAATAAAATGTTATTTATTTTCTGGGATGGATTGCGTTAGTTCAAGCTGTTGCGTTTAATTTCATGTTTAAATTGTCAATGAATACAGATAATTGCATGCATTTCGTTGTTTCAAATACCGTCACAGTAAAGTTTTCGAATCTATATGGACAAAGATCAGTACCTACAGCTACGAAAATTTTATGAAAACTAATGAAATATTAAATCCTACATCATAGATCCAAAGTCTCACACCCTACATTCTAAATCCTACATCCTGCATTTAAACTTCTATTCTATTCTAATAATTCCATTCCATTTTTTTTATTGACAGTCGGTTATCATTTATGCAAACTAATGATATCCTAATTCCTACATCCTAAGTCACACACCCTTCATCCTAAATCGTACATCTTAAATACCTGAAAAAAGTCAAGTCGCCTTAGTGTTACATCATAAGTCCTACATCCTATATCCTATGTCGTACATCCTAATTTCCCCATTTGCACCCCCATCATAAAATTATTTACATTCTACCAGAGCATTTGTGATTTGTATTTACCTTGAATATGACTTGTATCCAAATTAAAACCTAGGTCGGCGATACCTAAAAATTATGAATAAATTATGCTATTTTCTACCGACTCCCATCCCATTGATTTTTTTTTCAAATTCATACTATAAATAGAGCTATTTTCCTACGACTAGATTGCGGATTTATTGAGTTGGAAACTATTTTTAAATGTATATAACTGTAAAAAAAAGGATCCTCATACTCAATGTACTTTTATCTCCAAGGACACTACTGGTGCAACACCAGCGGAGGAGAATTACACCTAGGACACCTATTTAGCGTACTCCAGCTACAGCTACAGAAATCGGCTACAGGAAAGCACATCGACCAATTCCTGGAAGGAAAGACAAGATACAAGAGGGACCACCGCATCCGTTTATCACTTGGTGCGGTACAACGACATACGCCAATGTAAACATGGACCAATTGAACTTGAAGACAATAAAAAAGGCTATCATGTCACATATTCTCGGAAGAAAGAATATAAATTTCGTGTGCAATTTGGAAGGTGCCTGATTTTAAAAACTCGTGAAATTAAAGATGTATGTATCACGTTCAACTCATGGATAATTTTTATACCACACATTGTAAATATAACCTCTTTATCTAAAAAGATATTGGGGTTTTTTCCAAAGAGTGTCAAAATATTCCACATCGCCAAAGGCACTGAGAATTCAATACTATTACTTGATTATATGTAAGTTGGAATATGCCATTATTGTTTGGAATCATTATTCAATCAAATATGTACAGTATAGTGGAAATGCACAGAAGATATTTATACGTCGTGCGTACTATTCCCATAATAAAATGTATCCAATTTTTTAAAATTACATAAGTTTTGTTATAATATTGGAAATGTACGGATATAAAAGGATAAAGTAAACAAAAACGAAAAAGGATTTATTGCATTTGTTAGACCTAATTGATACTGGGGAAAACATTAACCTAGTGAATAAAATTCATTATTTAGTACCAAAACTTAATCTCCAAGTGGGGATAGACCATGCAGAAGACATTCATGAACTAATTCAAATGTAGTTCACCACTGAATTAACCTGAGCATACAACCATAGAATGTAAATTGAATGTTCAAGTGTGAACTATTCATTTGAGACTGTTCATAGATCGTTCATTGAATGTTCAAGTGTGAACTATTCATTTGAGACTGTTCATAGATCGTTCATTGAATGTTCAAGTGTGAGCTATTCATTTGAGACTGTTCATAGATCGTTCATTGAATGTTCAAGTGTGAACTATTCATTTGAGACTGTTCATAGATCGTTCATTGAATGTTCAAGTGTGAACTATTCATTTGAGACTGTTCATAGATCGTTCATTGAATGTTCAAGTGTGAGCTATTCATTTGAGACTGTTCATAGATCGTTCATTGAATGTTCAAGTGTGAACTATTCATTTGAGACTGTTCATAGATCGTTCATTGAATGTTAATGTGTAAACTATTCATTTGAGACTGTTCATAGATCGTTCATTGAATGTTAATGTGTAAACTATTCATTTGAGACTGTTCATAGATCGTTCATTGAATGTTCATGTGTGGAGTATGCATTTGAGACTGTTCATAGATCGTTCATTGAATGTTCAAGTGTGAACTATTCATTTGAGACTGTTCATAGATCGTTCATTGAATGTTCAAGTGTGAGCTATTCATTTGAGACTGTTCATAGATCGTTCATTGAATGTTCAAGTGTGAACTATTCATTTGAGACTGTTCATAGATCGTTCATTGAATGTTCAAGTGTGAACTATTCATTTGAGACTGTTCATAGATCGTTCATTGAATGTTCAAGTGTGAGCTATTCATTTGAGACTGTTCATAGATCGTTCATTGAATGTTCAAGTGTGAACTATTCATTTGAGACTGTTCATAGATCGTTCATTGAATGTTAATGTGTAAACTATTCATTTGAGACTGTTCATAGATCGTTCATTGAATGTTAATGTGTAAACTATTCATTTGAGACTGTTCATAGATCGTTCATTGAATGTTCATGTGTGGAGTATTCATTTGAGACTGTTCATAGATCGTTCATTGAATGTTCAAGTGTGAACTATTCATTTGAGACTGTTCATAGATCTTTCATTGAATGTTCAAGTGTGAACTATTCATTTGAGACTGTTCATAGATCGTTCTGTTGAATGCTTAAGTGAGAACTGTTCATTTGAGACTGTTCATAGATCGTTAATTTCCAGTCCACAATAAGTATTATTCAAAAATGCTTCTTGGTTGAACATTTAAAAAACCTTATTGAAACCTTTCAAACAAACCATGTGAAGTTCAAAATCTTGTTTATTCGCAGTAATATTGCATTTATATTCGTACTATGTGGTAAATATATAGGTGTCAATTAATTAATGCCAAATAACTGTTATCGAGATGTGATGGTATTTCCACAAACTATCAAGGAATTGCCATTTAATAATTATAGTTCTCGAAGTTACATATAACCATGGAAATTACTAGGTATATACGACTTTCTGTACGCCGATAGTTCAATATCGGGTGCTAGAGGGCGTAGGGTGCCTAATAATCCGTCATGGGTACAATTACATTAGGAAGATACAAGATAATATGTTATAACGTACTAAAATAACGTACCATAATTGTACATTCATAGTTATTAATTGCAAATTATAGTTTTTAAATTGAGAGAGCATGGAAGTCAGTGGAGAGGTAATACGATATGAATCGAGAATCATTTCACGAGAACTATTTTTTTAAACATTCCTTCATTGTTCATATGTTAATAATTTTAACAGTTCAGCCGCAATTCATCTACGTTGAACATTCTACGAAGTATTCCAATGAATATTCTTTGCACTCTCTGTGAGTGCCAATTGAACGTTCATTGAATGTCCTTCTTGAATGATCTTTGAACTTCTAAATGGTCTCCACTGAACGTTCTTTGACCATCTTTTGTACAATTAATTCCCCACTGGACAAGTGACAAAAAGGGCATTTTATTAAAACAGAGTATAAAGGAAACTATTATGCAAACTCAACATTATACAGACTGTGCCAAACCTTAAATAAACATTGCCATGTACTTGAAATGTTTCAAAAGAAAAGCCACTTCTCATTTCAGGTAAAGGAAATTGTTTTATAAATCGTGTTGTAAGCACTTCTCTTTATAGACATTGTGTGTGTCATTTGATTGTATGTTACATGTGTTAATGTTTGTACTGTATTCATTTGCTGGTTTAACTTGAAGTATAATAAATGAAAAATAGATCAGGGTGTCAAAGGTGAATGCCAAGGCCATAACCACTCCTTACGAAACAATATAAACATATCACCTATTTCCTGTTGCTCACGGTAAAATGTTCTGTAAAATATTTTATAAAATCGACTAATTTTATAAAAATGAGCTTGTTAACGATAAAACCGGTTGATAAAACTAAGTTTTATAAAACGTTTTACGGAATAGGACAGGTTCTATTTCCATAAAACCGTTGTATGCAACAACCAATGAGACGTTCCGCTCATCGCGTTGATAATAATAAATTCCTATCCATGGGAATTAGCCAAACAAGGAAAACGTAAACAAACATGGCTGGAAGTAGTTCATGGAGTACGTTGAGAGGCAGTAATGTCCTTTTTTGTTGTTAGAAGAAGAATGCGTTAATAGAGCCATATAGCACCGTTGAGTATGTGATCAGAAAGTATAAGTAAATAAACAATAGACATATATAGTTATTAACCTAACAGTCATTCAAAAGATAGTGCATTTATCACTTCACGTGTTCGCAAAGCATCTCATAGATGGCAGGACATTGCGGTTTTATGAAAAGTTTTACCGTTAGAGCAAGCAAGTGTGTTTTACGTACGATACATAAAACTTTCAATAAAAATTTTACTCTTTATGGAAAATCTTACTGTGAGCAACAGGCATATTTTTCAATTCTGTGTTGTTTTTAATGTTTTTTTTTAAGTTCAATCTGCAACAGCATCTAAAATGTATAGTGTCCCATTCATCTTGTGTTATTTGAGGCCTCTAATTATAGGCTCTGGAATGATATGTTTTCTCGACTTTTTTATATTTTGTGGTGCAAAAATCAGGAGTATTAGATCAAATAAAAAATGAAAAACTTCTGCAAACGTTTCGGATATATTATTTACCCATCCTCATGGCTATAATAATAGTATACATAATGGAAAATGTTTTGTACGATCCTTTTTTATGACAAAATGGTTTAAATATATAATTAACAGTCATTAAAAAGACAAATATAAAAGGCTCTCAGATGGTGATCTGCAGGTCTTTTCCATGACTCACCAGCTCTTTCCCGTGACTCATCGGCTCTTTCGACTCTTGATCCGTATCCTTTGACTCTTGATCCGATTCACTTGCCTCCGCCTTTCATTATTTTCATCCCACGTGTCTTAAGGAACGCTTCCAACGGATCTCGTGAGCCGATCATAAAGGGAGCAAAATGGGTCTCCCGCCTTCCCTCAAAGAGTCATTAACCCGCCATTGGTCGCTCTATTAGATTTTTTCTCTCAAACACCAAATTTAAACTTGTGCTCACTTTGTAATCAATGAGTTATAAGAATAAGTTCCCTTTCCTTTTAAGCTGACATTTTATCTCTTGTCCTATTGACCTTGCCGTCTCATACAAAAGTATAAATGAAGCGTTTAGCAGCTGTGTAATAATGACATATGTCTATGATACCGTCATGGCTAAAATTAGGTGTTTAGACTTTTCCTCATCGCGCGACCACTGACGTTAAATGTTTTTGTATATAATCACTCAGTTGCGTTACACTTTCGCAGCATGCGGGCAAAGTTGATTCATTTCGTGGAGAGCAGATATATTTAATGCAAAATGTATGAGTCATAAGAAAGTATAAGTCCTCATAAAATATAAATAGTTCTTCTTCAGAATGGTAGTTTTCTTCGTTAATATCCAATGATTATATCGCCAGTAAAATTAGCTTATTAGCCAGTATAATTAGTGAAATTAGCAATGATTACGTAATTGTATCAGTAATTGTGTATATATGGAAATCATTGTTTCAAATGAACATTTAGAGAAATAAATTATATCTAAATATAGTGTAATATATATATTGCTAATATAATTGCTCTATGATAGATTATAATCAATGGTGTACATCTGAGTGGGAGAAAAAGTCTCACACGCGAGCGGTTGCTTAGCGACCACTCCCGGGTTTAAAAATACGGCTGTTATCCTGACTGTAAAAATATTTCTAACTTAAATATCTACCTAGTATATATGTTAAAAGAAAGAATGTATGCCTGTCTGTCTTTTATACAAATCTACAGTTTATACCGGTCGAGCTGAGCCTATGTTCACCAATAGGACAACGCAGAAGGATAACTGTAGGGAAACTTAAAATGATTTTAGAGCTCTAAAATATCCCAAAAATGGTGGTCTACGTCTTTGGTGGTATTGGGTTTTGTGCAGTGTTTTTTAATTTTTTCTTTTTAAATTTACTTCCGTTCAAGATAGATGGTTGGGATTTGCAGTTTATAATTAATTCGTTCAATTATCCAATTCGTTCATCCAATATCCAATTTCCAATTCGTTTTTTGTCTGAAAATCGTATTTTTATTTGCAAAGACGCGCATTTTTCTCTGAAAACAACGAAAGCAAATTTCCTGAACAACCAGATTTTGGTCTGCTACGCATTTAAGATTCATTTTGATTAGTTAAGCTGTTTAGGTATGTTTAGCATTGGGTATTGTAGCGGTGGTTTAATATTTTATGCATTTAAAAACTATTATCGTTCAAGATAGAAAGTTAAAATTTATTTTATCTGGTACACGAAAGAATTAGGTCTCCCATTTCTTTTTCAATCGATTCCCTTATATGATATGAGTTACGAAGGACGTCAGATCCCGAGTATAATTCAGCTAGTCTCACCTAAAATCACATTCAGTTATCTCGTATTATCTCAATCCTTCTATAAGTATTCCAAATTACGTCTTTACTAATGAAACAACAGACATAAAATGATTATTCAAAGAAATGTACCATATATATATATATATATCCAGAAATAAAAAAGTTGCAATAAAAGGACAGACATTACTTATCTAAGCAAAATTTATCATAATTTAATAAATGACACATAACCTTTCAACAAATAAATGGATCCAAGCAATCAAATTAACATTTTAAATAAAGAAAAACACCAAATTTCTTGAATATGTCTATGTATTTTTACACTTAATAATTGTAAATAAACCATTATGTAATCGAAAAATATTTGAAAAACTTTTTCAGCATCATCTATCATTTGTTTATAGCCATGGAGATGGATAAATAAAGGTCCGAAACGTCGGCAAAAGTTGGAAAAAATATTATTTGACCAAAACTCGTGACATTTGCACCGTATATTAAGGACGTTCTGTGGTTTCAATTAACTTAAGAAAATTCGACGAAACTTGCTGGAAGCATTAATTAAGTTTTCATAAAGCTACCCAATTTTTTTCGAAATTGTTTACCGCATATTTCTTAGGATATTTGATGTTGGAACTGGACATGTGAAATTACATATGGGTTCTTAACCGCTTCCCTGACATGCCCGAGTATACTCGGGCAAAGTTCTACTGATATGTAGGTGGCCTAATTATCTTAAGTTAAGGGGCAACGTTCAGAAATAAATCAATGAATAATTCATTAGTTATTTGGAATAAAAAATTTCGCAAAAAATATTCGGATTTGCCTCCGTTTAATGCTTCTGAATCTGAAATTAAAAAATATGACTTTTTTTTACCATTTTTGTAAAAAAAAACCGTCAGGGAAGTGGTTAAATGGGAAAGCGAGGTGCGACTAGCTTTATTCATCGAAAAGAACCTTTTTATCGTTAAGTAAAACTGAAATAATTTAAGCCATCAATAGAATAATGTATGAAAACCATTTTATATACTTAATTTTTATTATTTCTGTTTTTCATAATATTCTTAACTATAAAAAGGTTCTTTTTGATGAATTAAGCTACTTCTGTCCCCATATAAGAACCCATTTAGTTTTTGGTCCACTTCTCGATCTAATAATCTAAGTAATCTGCGGTAAATAATTCTGAAAAAAATCATGTCTATTTTAGACAGCATAATTAATGCTTGCAGCAAGTTTCGTCGAATTCTCATGAATTGAGTAAAACCACAGAACCTCATTAAGCAATACTCTTCTTATCTTATCTTCTTATTTTATGCCATTTCACCATTATGCACCTTCAAACTTTTGCTGACGTTTCGGACCACTTCAATTGATCCATCGGCTATATACAAATTAAACATGATGTTGAAAATGTTTTACAATTCATCTTTGATTACATAATGATTAATTTACAGACATTAAATATAAAAATACATAGACATATTCAAGATCGTTACCTTTTAAGTTTTGTGCTGTTTTCATTTACAAATGTAATCTGGTTGACTGGAGCCATATCTTTGTTGAAAATTTATAAGTCATTCATAAAATAAAAATAAATTTTGCTTAGATAAGTAATGTCTGTTCTTTTATTTCAACCTTTATTTCTGGATATATCGTACATTAATTTGAATATTTACGTTTATAACATTAAAGTTGTAAATAGAACCAGGACCAAACTTAACAAGGTAACTTATACAAGGTAACAATCTTGAACGTCTAGGTCTATGTATTTTTTTATACTAAATGACCGTAAGTTAACCATTACATATTAACTTTTCGTGTGCAAAAATTACCCAAGTTAAACACCTAAAATACTTGGGAATAGTTTTAGATGAAAAATTTAGTTTTAGTAATCATATAACCTATATATGTGACAAACTAAGGTGTATTTTATTTCAAATGTCGTACCTAAAGCACTATTTGCCTCATGAGTTGAAAAAATTAATGTATCAAGGCTTAGCTGAGGCCGTAATACGTTATGGTTTGACGATTTGGGGTAGCACAAACTCCACCTTGCTGAATAAGGTTATTACTTTACAAAATAAAATGGTTGCCCATTTGATGGTCAAGGAAAACGATGTGAGAGAAGTATATAAGAATCAGTGTTTGTTACCATTAAAAGAATTGTATGAACATGTGTTATTTTGAGACAACTTCTTTGACAGCAAATTAATAAAGCAACGTGTGATTAATAATACTGACATGCAACTGCGTCGAATAAATAGGTTGTCTGTACCTAAGTATTTTAACCACCATGGCAAGAGATCTCTTGCACATGTAGTCCCTGTGTTGTTGAACGAATTGCCTATGTCAATGAATGATATTAATAGCATATCTGTTTTAAAAAAGTCACTGAAAGAGTGGCTCATAGGCTAGCATTGTTGAGCTCCGAAATTGTCCAGAGCGCTGCACAGCAAAAAAAAAATATTTTTTTAACAAAAGGCACCTGCTGACAAGCCGCTTTGGCTTAGCAGGACCTAACTGCAATATTATTATTTTTATTTCTCCATATTTATTTAAAAAAACAAAAAAAAAATTATGTAATCAAAAAAGAAAATTCAAACATTTTCAACATCATGTATCATTTGTTTATTGCCCTGAAAATGGATCTGTAAAGGTCCGAAACGTCGAAAGAAGTTAAAAAAAAATATTATTCGACCTATACTCATGACAATTGGGTATTTTCCAAAATTTTAAATTTAAGTTTACGGATCTTTATATGTTACTTAAACTCGAACAAGCTTGCGGAGTGAAAGTAGTTTTAAAATTGATTCAATATTAATTGAGATATTTAAGATTAAAATAGTCGAAATTTCAATTTTTTTACGCCGCTGCGAAACGAAATCTGATTGGCTTGACGTCATTTTCGCTGAGTGATAGACGGATGTGAGGGAGAAAGTGAGTAACTGTAGAAGATCTACCGTATATTTAAAGAGTTTTCATTGAAAACAAAGACTATGGCGTGCAATGGTTTTATTAAAACCACATAAGATAATTTACCCAAATTGGATATGTTTATGGCAGGCTTTTTAATGAAGAAGGACGAGCGATTTAATGCTGCGGAAATTCGTTGAGCTTAAGTCCAAAAAATGTAAGCCTAAAGTTTGCTTTTAAAATCGTCATTACTGTTTTATATCATTTTTGATACATATAATTATGTATTTGGTGTATGAACTTTATTAACTGTTTTTCCACTACACTCATAATCAGTATGATACTTCTTTCTTTATCGAAGTCCATATCAGTCCATGCAACAGTAAACAAACAGTATCTTAGTAACATATCAACATAGCACAGTACTTGCCAAATGTTTGTGCTGCCAATACTCGACACACTTAAAACGTTAATTTTTTATTTACTAATTAGTGATTGTTTGTAGAGGAGGTTTCTAGAAGTGGCTCATCTGCTGTAGAAATGCCTAAAAATAGATTCTCATCTCCTAAAAGTCTATTCAAAGTTTAATTTAAGTGTTGTTATATTATAAAGCTTCTCGTGAGAGTTATGGTGATAATGCTATGGGATACGTCCAAGTAAAGAGAGATGGACCACTGTGCACAGTCATTGCAAGAAGATGTCCAGAACACAAAGTGCGGAGTAAAGCATACATTTTTACGGGTGGACATTGAGGAATCCAAGGAAGAAATTTCAATCATTCAATGTCGTGATTGCGTGAATAAATTTCTTGTTCGGTGTTTCAACCGATGTATTCGTACATTGTGGCACAAAACACCATCTATAACCCTTACTTAGATGCCATTTAAAGGCAAATATAGAAACGCGAAAACGTCAGAAACTAATTTCGCCGCATTTGTTTCCACCGTAAGCATAAGGAAACGCCTGGGTCTAAATGTAAACAGCGAAAATGACGTCACAGGCCAATCGGTTGTTTTCGGAGTGTGCTCGGGAGCTTTCGTAACCTTCTACTTTCTTTCGCTTTTAAAACCAAAATTCATACAATTTGATAAGAAAATTTTTAGCCAATGCAATAAGTTCAAGTAACTGAATCAGAATATCGATAGAGTGAAATACGTGGAAAATACCCAATTGCACATTATATATTAAAAATATGTAAATTTTATTTGGCCGTTTCGCTATTTAATATGAGCATCATCTTCAGGGCTAAAACAACACAATTTCAGGACAGAGTTACTATATCTTTTAATTATACTATTGTAGGTGTCCGTAGAATATCAACCGGAAGGAAAAAATCAACACCTCGCATATCTTCGTACTACGACAAAATTTTTCGACGAAATTGACAAAATATTTTACCATTTCGTATCAAAAATGATATTTTGGTTCATAATTTTAAATATTATCAACTACATTGACTTAAATTAACCATTCATTTATTATTTAGTGCAAAGAGTCATTGAATTAATGGATATATTAAACGGAATATCGACTTGATAACAATGAGAGTGGTCGATATGGGGACCGTGATTCAAAAACGCTAAAATAAGAATAAATGCAATTTGAGGCATAAAAATGTTTCGAAATAGGTAGTTCCTACCTATATGACCATGAACCAGACTGGAGAACTGGACGTAAGTTAAGATAGAATGGACCAGACGTCCGTAATAAGCAAAGGATGAGACCTGAGGTGAAGGAATGAGGGGAGAAGGTGGAAAAAAATGCAGGGGCAGGTCTCCCAGAGAGAAACGGTTGCTAAGAGAAAATTGGATTTACCCCCCCCCCCCCCTGCACCCCCTGCCCCTCACCAATCCCAGTCTCCTGAACTGATGACTAAGATGGCGAAAATTGGTAGCGTCTGATAAGGACGGAGCCCTTGGAATATTGGAAAGGGTATTTGAAGGAGGGGTGGGCAGGGTTAGGGGTAGGAAAAGGAGGAAAAAGGGTATATATTAAGAGTGCCCTGAGGTGTATAGGTGAGGTGCGATGGGGGCTTTCGGTTGAGGTGGTGTTGAAAAAAAAGAATATCGAACACTCTGACTCACTGATTGGTTATTCTGTCCACGTAGGTAGGTTGCCGTCGTCCAATCAAAATCATCGCCTTGCATTTTCCTTCTTTGAAGGCATCTTTGGGGGCACATCTGGTCAACCGTGTGAACCTCGAACCCCCCCCCCCTAACCCAACTTCTTCTCCTTACGAGAGAAGAAAATAAAATATATATATATATATATATATATATATATATATATATATATATATATATATATATATTTCTCTAGCTGAGGAAGGGCTTACATGCCCGAAACTTTGCCTGTAAGTCTTCTCAATGTTTACTTATCTTTCTCCACCGAAGGGTATTATATATATATATATATATATATATATATATATATATATATATATATTCCTACTCTTAACCTAGAGAAAGGTGGAGCTAGTCTTCACCGAAATATCGGAAATTTCAATTTGTGAGTGTCCTTTTTTTCTGTATCTATATTTTTATCGGCCACCCTCTTGGCATATTATATATTATTTCTCTCCACTCTCGCCAATTTCTCTCACCGGAACTATTTTCCCTCGCGGCGACACACATTTTTCCAAGGAGGGTAGACAAGGATGGGTCCGTTTCGTTGAGGTATCTGCGGATGAAATTATGAGAAATAAAAAAAAGAAATGCGGGCTGTTTTTTTTTTCTTTTTTTTATCAACTCGAAAGGTTGCTGTGTTGGTGATGGTTCGAGATGTTCGTGATCTGAAAATTTATTTCTTTCCGGCTGGCGTGATCGATTTAATAACCTCATGCTGGTAATCATAAATTACAAAATGATTATGTCTGTAACGTTTGCATGCTTCTGTGTATTGTTTTATGACTTGTTGTCACTAATTTTACTCTATTTTTCTTAGTATAAAACAGATGCTATTTTATTAATTTTTGATATGTTTCTTATGGCTGATTGGTTGTGAGGGATTTGTTTACGGAAGGAAGGAGATGGGATTGCTAGGATGATAAGGGGTGATATAGGGCATTTGCTGTTGACATCCTAGATAAATAAGACGCGTTGCCATCCAAATTCCACCAATGTGTACTGCGCTTGAAAAAATTAAAAGAAATGTCATCACAACGAGTTGAAAATACGCACGACTACTAATGACACGATATATCAATATTTGAAAATCATGAAATATTCGATTTCGATAATCGATAAACAGTAATCCGATGAAATGTACTGATTTTACAAAGTACTGGTCCTTGGTTCGATTCCCGGCCTAGTCAAATTTTTTTCGCTGTGAATCTGTGTTTTCTTGATGAATTTTAAGTGCTAGCAATTCCTAATTTCTTTAATATTCTCATACTCTGGAGCGCACAGCCATAATCTATATCCCATTTATAAAACAGCTTATTGTTTGAGGCAAATTGCTCGAAATATTCATACATATATTATTAAAAAATATTCATAAAATGGACCCATCATAGAACCTTGCTGCACCGGCACCACCAAATGGAATTAATCAATTAAGGTGGTTTTAAACGATATAATTCCCTAGTCATAATGGAAACCATATTATAATTTTATTTTTTGATTTCAGTGTCTGTAAGAAGTATGGAATAAATATTGTAATATTAATGGCGCAAAGATATAGTTATAAATGACCAAAATTCTCAGGAATTAAGTAAATAAAGCTGCATAAGTCTCTAACTTGACTCATTTTTTCCCGCCGTACGGCTGAAAACCCTTCAAAACAGCAGGTTTTTCAAATTGCGATTCTGTCAAAAAAATACTTTGGTGAGTAATAGATTATTTTTTATAAATAGTTGGGAAAACATGCAGTATACACACCGTTAGTATTTTTGACAAAATCTAGGTGCTAGAAGTTCCTAATTTTTTAAATATTTTCCTACAATGGAGCGCACTGCCATAATCTTTCCCATACATAAAACAGCTTATATATTTAATAGGCAAATTGCTCGAAAAGTAGTTCGGCAAGGGGTTGATATATTTTGATACAATTGGAAAGATGATATTTTTTTCTTTAAAATGAGGCCAAATTCATCAAATTCTAGGTGAATTCATTTTTCGCTCAAACTATCTTAAGAGGTATTAGCTTGCATGTTTCCAATACATTTCGTTTTTGCCGATTTATTTAGTTTTGCCTCAATAGTATTCCAACTTATGTCCACGGTCTTTAAAGGTAGTTTGACCGAAATATGACTTCACCTAGAATTTGTTGAATTCGACGTCATTTTAAAGTCATATTTATACTCTCATATTTCAAGTAGTATCATAATATGAACCTCTTTTCCCAACTACATTCTCGAGCAATTTTCCTTAAAATATGAGGATAAAATAATTAGGGAGAAAATCAACTAATTAGCATCTTCACCTATCGACAAACCTAACTGAAAGGGTCATCGGAAGCTCTTATGGTCTCTTATCGTTCGTGGGAAAGATGACATTTTATAAATCTGTCCGGTCTGTTGCATTATTTACCTTATTTAATTCTCATCACGTGATCTACCGTAAGATGTAGGATTTTGTAAAATGTTATTCATGATGAACTAATGTAATCGATTTGGAACTTGCATAAAAGTTTGAGTCTAAATTTTAATCGACGGCCTAAAAGCGATCCATATCCCAGTTGTTACAGAAGTCTAGTAACACTAACGAGACATTATCGTAACGGCCTTTTAGGTATCTTACCGATAAGTTTAGGTACGTCCGAATTAAATTAAGATATAAGTCGTATCGATTGAATATTTCTAAACTCTCTACTGAGCATGTTATCATGCTCCTTTTCTGGCGTATTTATTTTGCAGGTATAATTGTAAAAATCTCTAGAAATCATATGCTAGTTATAAAATGTCCATTTTTATAAAAATAGGAGGAAAAGTTTGGGTTTTCTATAAATAATTTTTTTTTAAATTCCAATGTAATGTAATGTTCATCAAGACTTTAAAAAGGTGCTCTAATTTCCCTTTGGGAAGGTTAGAAAAATAGTTTACAACAAACAAAGAGACATGTGTACTCTATTTTTTTCTGGTCAATATGAACGACTTTATCCATTACGTTCCTTCTAAGATGATGCTTATATACAGGTTCCAGACTTACAAATTTGTGGTACAATCACAAATAAAATTATTATCTTAAAAATATATATAAGATTTAGTGGAATCTTAAAAAAACTTATGAAATTGATAGTCTTTTTAATGTCGTCTACCATTAAGAAGGCTCCGCTGCGACTGTGTGAGTCAATACAAATACTAAATTCCACATGTTTGATATTTTGTCCAAAACATCCTGCTTTCGCTGATGAAATGCGTTACCTGTAGAAACCCAAAATGTAAAGTATAAAATATGCAGATTATTATTCCACGGATGTATTTTAAATGACCACTTTTATGCCAGCCAATAGGAGCCGACTGCAGCGTCATTTCCTACGAATTACCGCATTTTGACTTCAATTACGGCATTAATTCTTCAATAACTTAAATAATAAGGTGTAAAGATGTCTGTAATTTATTTTTATTCAATTTATCTGGATTATTTCCTTCTTAAAGACAGTTTTCCGCGAAAATGGCATTTGTATTTTATGGAAAAATAATAATTTATTCCCCGTGTTTCTCTGATTCCCCAATTATGAACACAATGTAGAATTTCAAGTTCAATTATTATAGAATAAAATATGGATATGGATAAATACTATTTTATTCCCCGTGTTTCTCTCATTCCTCCATTGAGCACCCATTTGTAATTTCAAGTTCAATTATAGAATAAAATAGCGTGGAAAGGTATTATTTTGTTATTCATATCAGTTAGAGGACAATTTTATTCTACATGTAGACAGAATATGAATAAAATGACATTTAAGTCCTTTTTACGGTGGAATCACCTTAAGTGTTTAAGATGTTGTGAAAATATTGATAGAAATGAATTTAAACTTTTAAATTCGGTAAAAAATCTCATCAATTCTCAATAAATAGTATTCATAATGTCGTTCTAATGGTGTTTCAAGAGAAGAAATGGTAGATTTTTGTCGGGTTTAGGAATTAGACTTTTCTTTAACCCATTCACCTCAAAAAAAGGGATTATTTTACGTTAACGGCCATAGTCAACTCCTTTATAAGCCCGAATCGTTCTTAGAAAATAACACGAAAAGGGTCTTCACGACTGTTTCAAGGGTGATAACGTCGTCGCTAAGGGTCGACAAATAAAATAACAAGTGCGCAACGTATTCTTTAAAAAAAGACGAGGATCGTTACCCCGAAGCGGCATGGCAGTTACCATTAAGATGGAGGAATTCTGAGAATGTAAATGCACAAAGTTAGATTGAGGTAAGATCTTGCTCCAAACAGCGACAAACTCTAAGTTAGGAAGAGAAGCTCTATCTGCTTGAGAATGTCCACACATTCGACTGAAAACGATTGGGATGAAACTACATATAGGTATATCCCATAAAACGCAAACGAGAACGAAAGATGGACATTTTAAAAATTCTCTTCTACAACTGCAATTTAAGTTGGTTCCACATTAAAATGACTTAAATGTCATTCTATTCATATTCTGTCTACTTGTAGAAAACGTTGTCCTCTATCTGATATGAACAACAAAACAATACCTTTCCACTCTATTTAAATTCTATAATAATTGAACTTGAAATTCTACATTGTGTTCATAATGGGGGACTGAGAGAAACACGGGGAATAAACATAGTATTTTTCCATAAAACATATAAATTCTATTTTCAGTGGAACACTGTCTCTAAGAACGAAATAATCCATAGAAATTGAATAAAAATAAAACACAGGCATCTTACCACCTTATTTTTATAGTTTTTGCAGAATTAATGCCGTAATTGAAGTCAAAATGCGGTAATTCGTAGGAAATGGCTCTGCAGTCGGCTCCTATGGCTGGAATAAAAGTGCTCATTTGAAATACATTCGTGGAATAATAATCTGCATTTTTTATAAATTACTTTATGGTTTCTATATTGGTAACGCATGTCATCAGTGAAAGCAGGATTTTTTTGGCGATGTATCAAAAATATGGAATTTAGTATTTGTTTTGACTCGCACAGTCTCGGCGGAACCTCGTTAAAATACATCTATTGGTATGACCAAGGTGTTGAATTGGTCCTCACGATGACAAAACGGGAAACAACGAAGTGTTCACGGAATAGGTAGTAGGTATCCAAGGTTGCGTTAGCTGTCATAGTGAAATTTTATTTATTTAAAACTAAGAAACAGTTTTCGCAGTTTATTTTAATTTCGTTAAGTTTCTTTTGCATTTCTGCGATTAAATTAAACTTTTTCAGCAACAGTTTCGTTGTGCTATTCTGCCGGCTTCGTGTGAAACCGGCAGAATAAAACATTTCTCCGTGAATTTCCATCTCTGAAGAAATAATACATTTAAGGGAGACTCTGAAGGATAATGGTTATAGCTATAAATTAATTAAAAGAGTTAGAAATTAGAAGCCTAAGGAGAAACAGACATCTAAGTCTTTCGTATATGTTATGCTACCTTACATCGCGGGAACAACAGATCGCATTGGTAAAATCATGAAGAAGCGTAACATCATTGCAAGATATAACAACACCTCCAAAGTTTATGATCATCTTAGAGGAGCTGAAGATCCATTATCTCCCACAATGTTAGGAGGCATGTACGACATTTTCTGTAGTTTTGGAAAAATCATATTTTGGCCAGACAAAGAGAGAAGCCATAGGATGCAGACGGAAGGAACACGAACATTCGGAAGAATAGATTGGGTATCACTCAGCCGTGGCTGAGAACGCACTTTTAGAAAAAGGTCACAGTATATAGACATCAAAAGGGCGAAGTTTTATGAAAAGAAAAATTAGCTACTATCAACGGATCATCAGGGAAGCCATTGAATTAGAAAAAAAAATTAAAAACCTAAACAGAGATGGTGGATACAAACTTCCTTATACGTGGGAAAGACTTATGAAAAAAACTAAAGTATTATCTAATCATGTGGTACATAATAACCGCTTAAGTTTGTTTATTTATATTTCATTGTTGATTTAGAATGCCTGACGAAGCCGGCAGAATAATAGCACGGCGAAACTGTTGCTAAATAAAAGTTTAGTTTAATCGCGAGAAAACCAAAAAGAAACTTACCAAAAAATAAGAAACAGAATGATTTCGAAGACTTTTAGTCGATTGTTTTCATGTCGTGACCGATATATCCTTCCCCCAATAGTTTATATGATCAAACTAGTCAATACCTCGACGAAAAAGACGGAAAAATACGCAGTCATGCAATTATTTTAATTTGGGATATTATTTTTATAATCATTAATTTAGATTTTTATCTATTGGTTTCTAAGATCGACCTACAGGTATAAAACTACAAAATTACTATAAGCCTACGTGTTACTAAAGAAATTATGTTTGCGTAGTTTGATATTAATATAACATAAATTTATATGCTCTGGAGAACACCTTGGAGCATGGAAAAATATACAGGCTACTGTTCAGTTAAGTATTAACTCAATTTGAGCCGTTTGCTCATAAGAATTAGAAAAAAAGGATTACAAGACATAATTTATATGATATATGACAGAAGCTGAACACATGAAGCTGAACTACAATTAAAATAAGTTTTCAAACAGAATATACCATTGGTGAACAGTAAACAATGAAATATCACCAATATATGTGAAAACCTCTGACGAACCATGGTTTTTTAAATATTACTCAACATGAACATTTATATAGGAAGTATATGAAGTATTAATTGTTGAAAGGAAGTAATCTTTGGAAGTACTTTAAGATCATTTAGTAGAGCACTCCATAGGTTGGATCCGGATGTAAGAAATGAATTTGCTAAGACTTTAGTTTGTGAACTTGGAGGAATTAGGGCATCACCAATAGACCAAGAAGTTCTAAAGCTAATCATAAAGGATCTAAAATGAAAGATGTAATGTAAATACTACGGGGTTTTTTCTGTTATAATAGAATAAAGGAGTCTATTTATGTAAAAACGTAAGTCCATATAATTGTAAGTGTACATTAAAACATCTAAAGTATACTAAAGAATGATGGTATAAGAGTCATATTTGGCCTGATCTAATCAAATGATATATTTAATTAAAATATAATATTATTGGTAAATATTTTCTTACTAATATTAAGGAGACCGCCGCCGTGACTGTGAGAGTCAAAACAAATACTAAATTCCACATTTTTGATATTTTGTCAAAAAAATCCTGCTTTCACTGATGCAATGTGTTACCTATAGAAACCCAAAAGTAAGGCACAAAATATGCAGAGTATTGCAAGAATGTATTTTAAACTGAGCACTATTTTCCAGCCATAGGAGCCGACTTCAGCGTCATTTCCTACGAATTACCGCATTTTGACTTCAATTACGGCATTAATTCTTCAATTACTAAAGTAATAATGTGGTAAGATGCCTGTATTTTATTTTTATTCAAGTTATCTGGATTATTTCCTTCTAAAAAATAGTTTTCCGCAAAAATGGCATTTATATTTTATGTAAAAATACTATTTTTATTCCCCGTGTTTCTCTCATTCCCCCATTATGAACACAATATGTAATTTCAAGTACAATTATTATAGAATAAAATAGCGTGGAAAGGTATTATTTTGTTGTTCATATCAGATATAGAGGACAACTTTTTCTACAAGTAGACAGAATATGAATAAAATGACATTTAACTCATTTTAAGGTGGAACCACCTTCGAAGATTATATTTGTTTATATATGCTTATTGAAGGATATTTCACTGACAATAGTTTTATAATTGGAGTTCAATATTCTATCGGATTGTGATTTTTCTATAGGCGAACATTAAATACTCCACCTCGTAGTCCCCGTCAATTCCCATACCATTCATCATTTTTGGCCCCGTTAATATCTTCGGTGGACAAACGAGACATTTTCTTATCGTTTTTTCGACGTTTCATTCGTAAAAAAACGTCCCGCGAAGGAAAATGACGTACCTAAGACAACGCTGCCAACTTATCGCAAACTCATTTTACCGTTAAATGTCTAAATATGAATTGTTAAATTGATGCTTGTTCATAAAACAAATGGATATATATGAACTTTGAAATACAGAATCCAGCAAAATGTTTTCCGCAACAAATGCATTTTACTTAAAATTAAGCGAAATACAAGTTAATTCTTTCATTTAACGGTGAACATTTTGAAATAATCATAGTGAAAATTTATAAATATTTGAATTCACCAAAGAGCAAGTTTCTGAGAAGCTATGGGGCAATCCATGTGATAAAAATACAATCACACCGGATAGAGGCTATTTTTTGTCTTAATACAAAAAATAGCCTCCGTCTAATGAAGGGTGGCGATGCCTATGATGATGAAAACGACTGAACAAATTTAGTTGGTAATGGAAACGTATGCAACAAAATTTCCAATAGTTTATCTGCATTCCCACAGATGGAGGAGATATTCGCCACCATATTTTTCCAAAATGTCTTTTTTAACTGTCTGGGGGGTCCAATTGCGACGCGTTGCGACGGTCCAGCCAAAGAAAATGAAACCTTGCCAACCATCTGCTGAAGGTTGGATCCTTTGATTATACTGATATTTATTCAATTTTATTCCAACAAACAACAGTTTTCGATCCTTCCAATATATCCTTCTCATGCGTAATTTGAGCGATGTTTACTACCCTATAACTCACCCAAATACTTACTAACGTAAATAAAACTTCAGAGTATGATGAAGAAAACTACGTTCATTGCAAAAACATCAAACTCACTGATCTTAAACGATATTTTGCTGAAAAATATGCCACATAAAACCGTAGTTTGGCGAAAAATGCCAAGTACAATTAAGTTTTGTAATGAGGTACATAACTGATTTCTAAATATTTTTGACGATAAACCAAAATATTTTTATTTTCAATAACGTAGGTTTTGATAATAATATGATTTTCTTTTATGAGATATAGAGATCTCTGAATACAATGCCTCAAGCTCTGTGGACAAGAGAGTGGTCCTCAGCATTGACGTTCCTCAGGCAACGGAGTTGGTCTGGACAAGGGCACATATTTTAGCAAAGTAATCAGTAATTATTTGAATCAGTGAAATTGATACTCATATTTATATTTTGAATAATTCAAACAAACTGTCAAGGATGTATTTATAAGTTATTTTATTCACTATTCATTAATAATCAAAATATATATTTACATATATTAATTAATTTTCTTCATTCATTATTTGTCGGGTAATTGGCCAATATTTTATCCTATTTAGTAAGCTTTTAAATACAGGGTGATTAAAAAAGAATGCGTCCGTTTTAAAGATATGTATTTTCCAAACGGTTTCCAAAGAAACAAAGCTAATGAGTGCATTATGGCAATGAATAAAAACAACTTTTTACTTTTTGCCTCTTTAAGATTTATTTTTTTAATTATGATACTGTCACCTACTTCTATATGTACATAGTGTCTGGCGAGCCACCACATGGGTGTGTGGCAGGGGGTGATAGGTTACACCAGCTGTATAAAGTTGTAAAGGAGAATGTTGTAGTGAAATGTATAGTTTATTCCAGGAGTGTTTTAGTAGATATCAGATTTAATTATGGTAACTTATTGAACTTATTATGAAAGAAATAATGTTTGTACCTATCTTACTATTGGCAATGTAATCCCACTCTATTTTCCTCTTTCCTGTCGGACCTGAAGATCTATTGTGGCATCAAGTTGACATTCTCCATGTCTAACACTGAAAATCTCCTGTCCTGTATTTCTAGAACATTCTAGAAGCCTTATAGAAGAAGTGTAGCCTCCGAGTCTATGAAAAAGTTCAACGAAAATGATCATTTTCTGACTAAAACATTCATCTTTGTAATATGATGAGTACAAATCACAAAATAATTAAAAAGTGGGTTGAATTTATAAATAAGGCTTGTGGGTTTTTTTTACAATCAACAATATTTCTTTAATATATCTTGCCGTATGGTTGTTTTACTATGTAACGTATCAGGAGCCGTCGTAACGTCCATGAGTTCAAGCCGTCACCGTTGGCGAACCAAAGATCTGTCGCCAAGGAAGAAGATAAACAACAGGACAACTGGGGGGCTATTTTGTATCATCTCACCTTTTTAGTGACTCTTAGTGGAAAGGCGGGAGATCCGTATCCCTCTCTCAATGATCGGCTCATGAACGGTTCGTGAATTGTCGAAGCTTCATTTACCTTGTATCAAATAAAAGATGCCGAGACTAGCAAATACCCAGATTGCTCAACATCTTACGGAAGATATCTTACACTGTACATACCACGAAAATATAAATACAGTCAAAACTATGTAAGCGATCACTCGATATTTAAAAACAATTAAGTGCATCTAATTAGTGTTCGATTCACAAGCACGGGAAATATCTACCAAGAACGTAGATTTTAAGGCAATATTTGTTAAAATAATGGTATAAATAACTGAATTCCATTCTCCATACACTGGCGTATAGGCACACGAAAACAAAGGTATCAGCAACATTGTTTGGGAAATATTGATACGAAATATATACACAGACAATTCAAGCAAATAATAACGTAAGCATTTCAAACGAAGCAAACCTTCAAGTGCCCAATATATTGGAGTTGAAAATGCTGTAGTACTTCACGTTTAGCAAATTACAACAATACGATTTAAAATTGTTTGTATCTTTCGCGCCCTTGTTTATTTTCCAACTCAAGCTTCAAGTGGAAACGATGGTGGCTCCATGTCACGTTCTTTATGACAGGTGAGATGGAACTAATGGCAGGCGGAGATAATGAAACGGATCAAGAGTCGAAAGATACGGATCAGAGCGGATGAATGAAATCTAAAAGACCAGCACATGACCGGCAGTTCACCGATTGAGATCCGAAGATGGTCACGCCGCCTGGGTGAGGGAGTTGAACTACGAAAAAGTGAGATTTTATGACGTATTCTCACTAAAGTGGGATTACAAAATAACCTCCCAGAGGAAAGGAAATAAGAGGAATCGTAAGTGTATTAATAATCAGATGGAAATGTATAAACATTGAAAATAATAAAAAAGTGTAACATTAAAAATTAAAGTGATAAACAAATTGTTACATGTGCAAGCTGAGAGCCGCGCTACCTCTTAAAATACATAGTTTAGTTTTGTTAAAAAAGTTAACATTACAATTGTACAACGTCCTCCTTGAGTAACCAGAAAATGTCAGCATGATATTCAAATTCCTCTCACACTCTGTGAAGCATGTCAGCAGTTACTGTCTTCACAGACAAAGTTATGCGTTCTTTCAATTCCTTGGAGCAGTTAGTATAGCATTGATTATGATTGGCTTCTTCCTCGGCTGGAAGCAGATTCCAATGATTTTGTATTTCAGCGAGACTATGGATTCCCCTACATTGTGGCACCTCTTAGTTTGTTCTCATCTTAATGAGGTCCCGCCGTGACTGTGTGAGTCAAAACAAATACTAAATTCCACATTTTTGATATTTTGTCCAAAACATCCTTTGTAAATTTCACAATGGATTTTATTCACTACGACAGACGTCATCGCTCAAGCGACATCTTCAGGTGACCGATCGAAGTGGTCGTATTGAATAAAATACACTGTAAAATTTACAAAGTTTGTTTTGATTCTGTCAAAATGGAATTTTACAAAGTAACGCCTGAGAGTATCGAATTCATCAAAAAATCCTGCTTTCGCTGATGAAATGCTTTAGCAATATGAAACCAAAAGTAAGGTACAACGTGTACAGATTATTCCACGAATGTATTTTAAAATGAGCACTTTTATTCCAGCCATAGGAGCCGACTGCAGCGTCATTTCCTACGAATTACCGCATTTTGACTTCAATTACGGCATTAATTCTTCAATAACTAGAAAAATAAGGTGTTAAGATGCCTATATTTTATTTTTATTCAATTTATCTGGATTATTTCCTTACAAAAGACAGTTTTGCACGAAAATGGCATAAATTTATGGAAAAATACTATTTTTCCCCGTGTTTCTCTCATTCACCCATCGTATAGATGGAAGATGGGACTTTCTAGTCCCAATCTCGCCCAATAAAGACGTTTTATTATTATTATTATTATTTCTGAGGTAGGTTTTAAGTAGTTTACACCACGACTGCCTGGGACAAAACAAATATCAAATTACACATTTTTTATATTTTGTCAAAAAAATAATGCTTTCGCTGATGCAATGCGTTACCTATAGAAAACCAAAAAGTAAAGTTTAAAAAATGCAGATTATTATTCCACGAAAGTATTTTAAATGAGCACTTTTAATCCAGCCATAGGAGCTGACTGCAGCGTCATTTCCTACGAATTACCGCATTTTGACTTCAATTACGGCATTAATTCTTCAATAATTATAAAAATAAGTCGGTAAGATGCCTCTATTATATTTTTATTCAATTTCTCTGGATTATTTCCTTCTTAAAGACAGTATTCCACGAAAATGGCATTTATATTTTATGGAAATATTACTATTTTTCCCCGTGTTTATCTCACAGTTTCTCTTTTTACACTAAATATTTGCATAAAAAGGGCTATAAAATGGAGTTTTTTAAATATAATTTTCAAACACTTTCCGGACTAGGGCCCCCAATAAGGCTGGACTTAGACCCCCGGTACTCACCTATCAAAAATATTCTAACTACCATCAGAGCCAAATTCTAGATACGCCATTCCTTGCGTCGTATAGCCTCTTGCGCCGCGCGTCGCTCACTTGTTTTCCATAGCAACGCACGGAAAGGTTCACGCCTCCATCAAAGTCTCAGCCTGTCCGCTAAACACTGCCGCGTCTTGTCAGTCCCGTCTCCAAGTGACTGCAACTCCTTTTGACGTTACACGAATCTTATCTCGTGTCTTTGCACAGTCGAATCGTAAACAGTCAAGATGTTGGGAAGGAATATTTCTCACTTCCTCACGGCTCAAGTTTTTGATACGGCGATCGTAAAAGCGCCCTTCAAATTGTACGGCAGGATTCTTAAACTGAAGGAGAAAACAGCCGAAGCGCACATAGCGACGATACAAGAATCTCTTGTCTTTATTTCAAGTAAATAACACAGCCACTTCCTCCAAAGAAGAACGTATGTGCTGTTTAGTTTTGTAAAGGTTAGTTTAAGGTTATTAGACGAAATAATTTTAAAATTTATTTTAAAATGTCTTCAATTTATTGTTAATTTTCTCCTGGAAAAATTATAGTTTTCAGTAAAATAGTGTCATTCTACTTCTTCATATTGACTTTTTATTTGCCTTAAGATTTTAGGCGAAATAATATTAAACTTTATTTTAAAGTGTCTTAAATTTACTGTCCATTTTTTCCTTGGAAAAATTATGGTTTGCAGTAACATAGTGTCATTTTTCTTCTTCATATTTCCATTAATCATCGCTCAAAAGTATAATCTACAAAGTGCGTTGAACACAAGGAGCATTTCTTCCTGAATGTTAATAGGTATCCAAAGAGTCCTTAAGGAAATCAAAGGCTATCGTGTCCATGTCTACTTCATATCTATTTTGAAGTAAAAACTACGCATATGCCATCAAAGTTGAGTCAGGCCTATCATAAGTATTATTATCAGTAGTTAAAACATTAAGTCTCAATCACGTTGGCAGCCTAATCTTGCTTCTAATCACGTCACGCTTCGTCGCAGGCAGTTGTTTTCCATAGCAACAGAGTCTCAGCTCTTTACCTGGATTTCGTAGTTTCGTAGGACGAAATAATAGTCAGGAACCATATGTCATCCGATTGAAAATATCAATTGACATCATCGTCATTGGTGCATCAGTCCGCAGACAGGTTTCAACGGTATCGTTGTCTCTACAGCATTCTGTCCTGGGCCTATCTCTCTTCTTCATCTCCGCATAGAACTCCTTCCTTCTTTTATACATCCCTCAGCATCTTCCTCCTTCATCTTCCTCTCTTCCCTTCTATATTCCCTTCTATTATTATTTTCTGTAGTAGGCTGTTTTATTCCTTAAAATATGTCCTATCCATTTTGCCTTTCTCTTTTTAATTTCTCCCAGCATACTTCTTTCTTCTCCAATCCAACATTAGCACTTCTTCATTCGTGATCTTATATCTTTCCTTCTAATCTTCCCCATTCGTTGCCATGACCACATTTCAAAGCTTTCTCAGTACTTTTCTTCTCTCTTCTTCAACGTCCACGTTTCGCATCCACACAACACAATGCTCCAAGCATTTTTCAAATCTTTTCCTAATACCCATCTTGATATTCCTTGCTGTCACCATGAGTTCCTTAAAGTGACTCCACCGTAATATGACTTAAATGTCATTTTATTCATATTCTGTCTACTTGTAGAAAAAGTTGTCCTCTATCTGATATGAACAACAAAATAATACCTTTCCACGCTATTTTATTCTGTAATTGAACTTGAAATTACAAATGGGTGTTCAATGGGGGAATGAGAGAAACACGGGGAATAAATTAGTATTTGTCCATAAAATACAAATGCCATTTTCGTGGAAAACTGTCTCTAAGAAGGAAATAATCCAGATAAATTGAATAATAATAAATCATAGGCATCTTACCACCTTATTTTTTTAGTTATTGAAGAATTAATGCCGTAATTGAAGTCAAAATGCGGTAATTCGTAGGAAATGGCGCTGCAGACGGCTCCTATGTCTGGAAAAAAGTTCTCATTTTAAAAAACATTCGTGGAATAATAATCTTCATTTGTTCTACATTACTATTGGGTTCCTATGGGAAATGCATTTCATCAACGAAAGCAGCATTTTTTTGACAAAATATCAAAAATGTGGAATTAAGTATTTGTTTTGACTCACACAGTCGCGGCAGTAACCTCCTTAATCTTGCTAAATGCTACTTTTCCTTTCCCAATTCTGCTTTGAATTTCTTCAGTACAGTTGCCACTCTGTGTAACTATACTTCCCAGGTACTTGATAGAGCTTACTTGTTTTATTTTTTCTTCCTCCAGCCATATATTTAAGGGCCCTTCTGTCTTCGCTATTCCTCATTACCCTTTAGTTTTATTGCTGTTTATTATTCTCATTCCGTAGTCTTCACTCTTCTTTCTAATTCTTTCCATCATTTCCTGAAGTTCGTCTTCATTCTCTGCTATTACAGCCTGGTCATCAGCATATTTGATGGATTTTATTCTCTCACCTCCCACTTTTATCCCCCCGATGTCTTTTAAAGCTTCTTCCATCAGTTTGTCAGCATACAAGTTAAAGGAACATGGTGACAGACAGCAACCCTGCCTAACTCCTCTTCCTATTGTGGTTTCCTTTGTTTTCTCGTCCCCAATTCTTACGGCAACTTTCTGATGGATGTACATCTGCTTTATTAATTGACATTATATAAATGGATTAATGTCTTAGATTACTTAGCTGATTGTCGTCATCCTCCGTCAAAGGTGGAGTATTTTCAGGCAACACCATTTTCCACAATGCGACTTTTTTGAATTATTACTATCAAATATTAAAAGGAAGAGGTTTGCAATTGATTTTTAATCCTTTCCACTTACACCCTAGCTGTTTTTCACTTTTATCATCTTTGAGTCTATAAGAATAATTAAGAATAAATATGATCTTGAGTTAAAGGAACAGAACATAGATTTCCGCTAAACTTCACAGACCCTTACTTAAAAGCGACTTCAATATACAGTAAAACATTTGTCTTAATCAAGCAAATGCCGAGTATTTAAAACTAATTTAATTTAATCTTCAATATCAATTCCGTTCAACTTTTTTTATGGTAAAAAATAAGAAAAGGTTGAAAGAAGAATTTTGAGGAAAATATTGGGACCTAAAAGTAGCAGCAATGCAGAATACAAAGTAAGACCAAACAGAAATATCTAAAAGTTGAAAAATTAGTCGATGTAATGAGAAAAAAACAAATGAAGTTTTATGGTCACATATTTCGAATGAGTAACTCCAGACTAACCAAGAAGATCTTCAACCTACTAAAACAGCTACAAATCCAAGCTACTTGGTCCATTGAAACTCAAAAAGATATGGAAAACTTGGGAATAAAGATTGACACAATAGATGACCGAACACTTTTAAGAGAAGTAATTCACACAGCAAAATTTCCGGAAAGAAAAAAATCGAGGGATGGAAGAAAATGGACGCAAAAACAAAAGGAAAGGCACTCTCAAAGGATGAAGGAAATATGGACAGAAAGAAAATTGAACCAAAAATAGGATATCCAGAAGTGATTTATCGCACCCTCAAATGGGTCATTCGATAGAAGAAGAAGAAGTAGTCTTCTTAATAGTTTAAAAAAATACACATTTTCAATAATTCTTGTAGGCATCTACTACCGATCTCAACAACTTTACTTCTGAATATTCATAGAGATTATAGATTTTCATTCACAAGTCTCAGTTAACAGTCACATGTAACATAGATGAAACTATATCAACTATCATTCACTATCACATATACGTTCAACTTTCTTTTACCAAAGCAATATTCCCTTTTCTAAATAACTTTGTTTCGTAGTATAACAACCATATGGCAAGAAACATTAAATAAATCCTGTTGATTGTTAAAAACCAACAAGCCTTTTTTTATAAATTTAACCTACTTTTTTATTCTTTTGTGATTTGTACTCATCAAATTACAAAGATGAATTTTTTAATCAGAAAATTATCATTTTCGTTGAATTTTTTCAGAGACTCGGACACTATAGGCTTCTAGATTGTTTTAAAAATACAGGACAGGAGAGTTTTAGTGTTAGACATGGAGAATATCATTTTGATGCCACAATAGATATTTAGCTCAGACAGGAAAGAGAAATATAGAGTGGTATTACATTGCCGATGGTATTATAGGTACAAACATTCGTTCCTTCTACCCCCAATAAGTTACCACTAGGTAACCCGTGCGAAAATTTCGAACTTTCACGCTATCAGGGAATAAGTATGGAAACGGTGTAATTGGGTTTTAAATAGAGAAGAAGGTGTATATCATAAAGTACTTTATTTGTACTTGTTTTCTTGCAAAGTTATACAAAACATATTAATACAATACAGGCAAGAGAGTTTTATCGAAACTTTTAAGTCAAATTATTGGGTAAATAAGGAAATTTGAGATTGAGATTGTATTTTTCGTCAGAAGCCGGTGATTCCACGTTTGAAATGATACCTCATTTATCACTGTAGGTGCAGTATGTTATCGGAGCATATACGGAATGACAGAAAAAGACCTTTCTGTAATAATATATATGATAATTAAATCTGATATCTACTAAAACATTCCTGAAATACACTACACATTTCACTACAACATTCTCCTTTACAACTTTACACAGCTGGTGTAACCTATCACCCCCTGCCACGCACCCATGTGGTGGCTCGCCGGATATGATGTAGATGTAGAATTAGGTGAAAGTATTATAATAAAAAAAACTAAAAAAGGCAAAAGGGTGAAAGTTGTTTTTATTCATTGCCATAATCCACTCATTAGCTTTGTTCTTTGTTGTGACCAACAGTCTAAAAGATTAAATGAAGTTAGCTTGAGCAAAGATATCACTTCGACTAGAATTTATTGAATTTGGCCTCATTTTAAAGAAAAAAACTCCCATCTTTCCAAAAAATATATAAAAATATCGACCGTACTACTTTTCGGCCAATTTGCCCAAGAATATACGTAAGTTGTTTTACACATGAGATAGATTACGTCTCTGTGCTATCCAGGGGAGTAGATTATTGAAACAAATAGGAATTTATAACGCCTAGAATTCGTGAAAAAACTAACTGTTCGTAGTTTCAATTTTTTCTCACCATTTAATAAAAATATATATAGTCAATTACTCATCGCAGTACTTTTTACAGAAACATTAAAATAATTTTTCTGTTTGAAAAGGAGTTTTCATTGGACGGCGTGAAAAAATGAGTCAAGTTAGATACTTAAGTTGATGTATTTATTTAATTACCGAGAATATTTGTCATGAATAACTATATTTTTGCACCATTAACATTACAGTACTAATTAATATTACAGTATATACTTCATACTTCTTACAGTCGCTGAAATTAAAAATAAAATTCGAATAAGGTCTCCAATTTGACTAGGGAAGTATTTCCCTCAAAATACTCTAAAGTCCAGGCTATATGAAAAATCACATTGATTGCCGCTATCCTTCAAATCCGCTTATGGAGGGATTGCAATGAACGTGATATGACGTGACGACAACGAGCGGTAGCGTTCACTTTTCCATTGAAGTGAATTACGATTGACTTAAAGAAAGCGACTAATGTTGATTTTTTTTCAAGCGCAATTCTAAAATGGATGAGAAGTAGCTATTTCTATTCATATTTTCAGTAGAGTTCCCGCAAAAGTACTAAACAATATAGCTTCATTATAGTTCCAAATAATAATAATAATAACAAACGCTTCATTGTAGAGTTAAAATAAAAATTGAGGATCTGTAGGTGAAATTTTGTAAATATTCAGTAAAGAACGGTCTCCTATCTGATTGGTTTCCGTTCGCATATATCGTGACGGAAAATTAGCAGCCGTCAAATTCTGTTCGTCGTATTATAAGTTCCACAACCGCGTAACATTCACCAAGCCATCGTGAAGAACGGTATTCGTAAGATTCCGTAATTTCTATTGAAGTCGAAGGTAACCCCGCTTGGACAACCGCCGTTCACTCACCGTTTGTTCACGGGTCCGTCAATTTCCGTCCATCGTACTACAAGTTCCTCAACTACGTCGCAAGTACTTAGATTCAAGAACGCCGACTGTGCGTCTCCATCACGTCAAATGACGTCGATGTTTATCACTCACCATCCGTTGGAGGGGGGGGCATCAACGTCCAGCCATCATAATATTGGTACCACCACAACGTCACAATCACTGAAATTCGCAAACACCAGCCGTACGTCCCCGTCACATCAGGTGACGTCGATGTTTATTCCGCTTCTACATGACTCAATATCCGTCCGTTGCCGGGTCCGTTGACGTCTGGCCATCGTAATAAAGGCTGCTCCACTACGTCAAGGTACTATAGACAGCCAGCCTTTCATCTCCATCACGTCAGTTGACGTCGATGGCAATCCCGCTTCTACATGACTCAATATTAATCCGTTGCCGGGACCGTTGACGTCTGGGCATCGTAATTAGGTTGCTCCACTAGGTCACAATTACTAAAAATAATAGAATGTCGGCCTTACGTCTCCATCACGTCAGTTGACGTCGATGTTAATCACGCTTGGAAATGACTCACTCACCGTCCGTGGACGCGTCCATCACCGTCCGCCCATTGTAATGTAGGTTACTTCACCAAGTCAGGATCAATAAGAATGGTGACAATATTCCATTTCCGTGACGTCAATTGACGTCCATCGTAATGTCTCCATTACTCAATGGTGGCGACTTCCACTTTTTTGCTATCATTTCCTCGGAAGAAAGGAAGAAGGTCTCAGTCCTCACATTTCCCTTTCCTCAGTCCTTCCCAAAAGAAGGAGGCAAGTACCCTGTGACACCATCTACCTTCCCCCTCTCACCCTATCCCAATCTTCCTCCATCCTCCTCCACCATTCCAATGTCCAGTGCTAACCGGCGCGGAACACCTTCGCCCGATCCCAAAACCCCTCCCAACGTTAATTAAGGGCGCCAATATCTTCAACAGGGATTGGGATCCTATTGGAACGTTAAGGGGTTGTTTGTGAGAGGGGTTTAGGGGAGGGGAGGGGCGAGGGAATTGGTTGCCACGGTAACGGCGGAAGGGATTGGAGTATTGGGGTGTTTATAGGTGGGGGGATGTGGTTGAAATACAATGTGGAGCAAGTTAGTAGGTTAAGTAAGTAATGTTCATTGCTCCGAAGGCATAGTTTAGTTGCCCATACAGCGCAGAGTTGAGATATACTCGTGTTTTATTGGTGGAAATGTCGTGTAAGTCTAAAACTTGTATATTTCTGTCATAAATGCCGGATTCGATGTGTGTCACCCGTGCATATAAATACATATATCGAGTTCATCCACTTTAGCATAAAGTTAGCATTAAAAATCACCCTGTGCAGAACAATTTCCATATTCTGAGGGACTATATTACAAATACGTTCAAACACCCTTTTAAAGTACATGGAACTCTTTGTATACATAATACTTTATATCAATACACCGGTCCACACGAGCAGTATGAGATATTTGAACTAATATACACCATATCTACCCAAGTTAGTCCGTTTTAAAGATACGTACATGCTTCTATTTAAAAGGTTTAAGGTGTTTCCACCGTAAAATGACTTAAATGTCATTTTATTCATATTCTGTCTACTTGTAGAAATCCTTCTCCTCTATCTGATATGAACAACAAAATAATACCTTTTACACGCTATTTTATTCTATAATTGAACTTGAAATGACATATTGTGTTCATAATGGGGGAATGAGAGAAACACTGGGAAAATAGTATTTTTCCATAAAATATAAATGTCATTTTCGTGAAACACTGTCTCTATGAAGAAAATAATACAGAGAAATAGAATATAAATGTAATACAGGCATCTTACTACCTTATTCTTCTAGTTATTCAAGAATTAATGCCGTAATTGAAGTCAAAATGCGGTAATTCCACAGATATGACGCTGAAGTCTGCTCCTATGCTTGGAAAAAAGTGCTAAGTTTAAGATACATTCGTGGAATAATAATCTGCATTTTTTTAACTTTACTTTTGGGTTTCTATAGGTTTCATTGCATCAGAAAAAGTAGGATTTTTTCAACAAATTATAAAAAAGTGGAATTTAGTACTTATTTTGACTCACACAGTCGCGGCGGAAGCTCCTTAACGGTACCAGTTTGGACCACATACAGCCGTTTCAATCCGCATGTGTCATAAATAACCAAATTAGCATATCGAGAAGTTTTCATGAGAAAAAAAAAACAAGACTATATATCGATTATCTCTAACTTGCATCACAAATCAATGAAGCCTTTAAGAACTTGATCGAGCGACCAATTAAAGCTTAAGCCACTTTGAAGCCGATACAGTTAAACTGTAACGGTCGTCCTGGTTTTAATTTCCTGATAACTCCCGACTCTTTCGCAAAACGATGGATTCACTACTGAAATTTTATCCCTCGATTAAGGCTTCTGAAAGACCTATAATAACGAACAACACACACCATTTTTGCAAAGCGGGCAGTGACATTTTGGAAAGGCCCAAGAGTACCACAAGGTTGTGAAGAGGCCCTTATTTTTAAAAATCGAAACATTGGGTGACTCTTTAAGCAATCAAAGGGAAGAGTTTTAATTTCTCCAAGTCAATTCGAGAGATGGAGACACCGTAATGCAATAGAAGTTTTTATAAATCTCCCTTCTTTTAAAAAAATAAAATAAAATAAAAAAGGAACATTTTGGATTAGGGAAAAGAAGGACTTTTTTACACTTACTTCACACTTTTAATTGCTTTTTTTAAAAAAAAAGGTCTGTAAACTCTTCCAGAGTTTTTTAAACCCTATCCAGCCAATTACAGCGCGCCCCGAGCCAGTCAACAATGCGTGCATAAATTCTCCAATCGTACCGTAACGGAGATCAAAATGGCGGAATAAAAATTGAAGACCTCAACTCCGAAATGTTGTAAAATAAAATGGCGGGGAGAAATGCCGGCCTAAGGAGAACGTATTCTCTTTTTTTCGTCTTTTAAAATAAAAAACAAAGAAACGAAAACAAAGCCACTCCTCCCAACTTAATTCGGTCTAAACGCTCTCCAGTAAAAAGCGGTTTGAAAATAAAAAAAAGACTCGCGTTTATTCTAATTCCATTCCGATAGGTGTCGTTAGCGTCTGCCGATCGGTTTTGGAGGAGGATGCTAATAAACATGAAGTGTTGCCCGGGTAACAACGAGGAGGAATAACGATATTGTTTTTTTTTCTCCCTCTCTCACACACCAGTGCGCTTTTCCAACAATCCTAAAGCGTTGTCTTAACTTTTCGTTTATCGAATGTTTTCCTGTTTTAGTTCGCTTCTTCTTTTCACCGCAAAACGGGACCGTCTTTTATTTTAACGAATGCTTAAATTTTAAAATGGCTCTCGCTGTAGCTCGATAATTGGAGTGATTAAGTGATTTAGTTTTGTTCTATTCTTTCGTTATTCAGTTGTCATGGTGTAACCTAATATGTAAGATTAATATCTCGAGGATAGGACAAAAATGTAATACAAACTATAACTCCTTGCTAACGTTTCGGTGTATAATTGAAATATCATCTTCAGGGCAACAATATTACGGTACAACAACATTATTAAAATGAAGTAACATTTAAAGATCACAAGTTTCACCTTAAAAATTAAAGTATTATCATACACACGTCATTATTACAATATATATACAAATAAGAATCACCTCGGATTTAGACAGGAACAACATCATGTTTCAACAACCCACATCTCCCAATAATACTGTATAATATTTTTCCGGATATAAGGAGCTATCAGAACCATTTTATGGAATGATACATTTTACTATATTATGACCATATATCATGTGTATGTGACCATATATGTGAAGGTGTTCCTATGTTTAAGGGCAAGATAATTTAATAATAAAAAGGCTGATTAAGTTGTTACAGTTACATCTTGTATTGTTTGACACTGAATGTACATTGTTAATCATCAGTAGTTCATATCTTAAGTCCTGTTCATCTTCCCATCTCATACATGTTGTCTCTTGACTACAGTGCCTCCTACATACATTATTATTTGTACATCACTGGCACACAATGTTTGACCTGCAATTTGTATGCCACCTGCAAACATGGCATATTACTGGTTTAGGTGCTTCAGGAACCGGTTCCTTGTTCTTATATTTTCCTACAATTTCTTTTATATCTTTAGTCAAACTCTCTTCGATGTCACACAGCTACTGAAGCGTCCGGTGGTTTAATTGTTATTCCGTATATATCGGATATACTCCCTCCTATATCATGAAAAATTGAGAATACCTGGAGACACAGGCATTAAATACAAACGGAGTACTAAAAATGGAGAGCTCAGAAACTAAGATATGCGGCTATTTTCCGCGGGCGCGCCCACCATTAAACCTTAAACCATGTAGTCCAAAATGAATTACTCTAATAAACGCATTTATGCTATTTATTAAGTAGAGGTTTTTTGACGGAAATGACGGAAATAAACAGAGATAATAAAATCAAAAGTTTTACTCATCATCCGGAAAAAATTGATTGATTACTTGAGGGTACAAAACATAATTTCCGAAACGGAAGTAGTGTGGTACACCTTAAATAGTAAATTGGCCAATGACGTCATTCTTAAAAATAGTGTAGGTGTATTCAGGGGGTTTATTTTGTAATCTCACCTTTTTAGTGACTCTTAGTGGAAAGGCGGGAGATCCGTTAAATCCTCTCTTAATGATCGGCTCACGAACGGTTCGTGAATTGTCGAAGCTTCAATTACCTTATGTCAAATAAAAGATGCCGAGACTAGCAAATACCCAGATTTCTCAACATATTACGTAAAATATCTTACACTGTACATACCACGAAATTCTAAATACACTCAAAACTACAAGCGACATGTAAGCGATCACTCAATATTTATAAAAACAATTAAGTGCATCTAATTAGTGTTCGATTCACAAGCACGGGAAATGTTTACCAAGAACGTAGATTTTAAGGCAATATTTGTTAAAATGATGATATAAATAACTGAATTCCATTCTCCATACACTGGCGTACAGGCACACGAAAACAAAGGTATCAGCAACATTGTTTGGGAAATATTGTTACGATAAATATACACAGATATAATTCAAGCAAATAATAACGTAAGCATTTCAAACAAAGCATACCTTCAAGTGCCCAATATATATTGGAGTTGAAAATGTGTAAGTTCTTCACGTTTTGCAATTTACAGCAATAGGATTTAAAATTGTTTGCATCTTTCGCGACCTTGTTTATTTTCCAACTCAAGCTTCAAGTGGAAACGATGGTGGCTCCATGTCACGTTCTTTATGACAGGTGAGATGGAACTAATGGCAGGCGGAGATAATGAGTCGGATCAAGAGTCGAAAGATACGGATCAGAGCGGATGAATCGTCTAAAAGACCAGTACATGACCGGCAGTTCACCGATTGAGATCCGAAGATGATCACGCCGCCTGGGTGAGGGAGTTGAACTACGAAAAAGTGAGATTTTATGACGTATTCTCACTAAAGTGAGATTACAAAATAACCCCCCAGTTCCGACCCTGTTGATCCCTTACCAGCGATACGAGGGTATATGGCAGGAGAGGTCAAAAAGACTTGCTATCAACAGCATTTGAAAGTCGGTTACAAGCCATGGAAATAAACCAAATATTTTCCTAAAGAAAAAAAACATTATCAACATGTAAAATATATCGGCTTAGGATCATAGTTAGGCTATTTTCTCTTAAAAGAACTTATGTTTGTAGTAGCGATTATTTAGAGAAATCAAAAGTGTAATCCTTTTAGGATGTTTGTTGATTTTACTCAACTTATGAGAATTCGACGAAACTTGCTGGAATCATTACTTACGTTGTCCTTAATTCACATGAATTTTTTTAGAATTATTTACCGAAGATTACATAAGATATTTGATCGAGAAGTGGACTAAAAATTACATGGGTTCTTATGGGAACACAAGGTACGAGTACATAGCTTAATTCATCTAAAAGAACCTTTTTACAGTTAAGAAAAAAAATAAAAAATAAAAAAAAATAAAAAATAAAGTATATCAAATTATTTTCATGCATTATTCTATTGATGATTTTAATTTTTTTTGTTTTATTATTCTTAACTATAATAACGTTCTTTTCGATGAATTAAGCTAGTCGCACCTCGCGTTCCCATTTAAAAACCCATATATGTAATTTCACATGCCCAATTCCAACATCAAATACCCTAAGAAATCTATGGTGAATAATTTTGAAAAAATTCAGGTAGCTTTAAAAAAACATAATCAATGCTTCCAGCAAGTTTCGTCGAATTTCTTTGAGTTGAGTTAAACCATTTGTCCTTTTTGGAACACCCTGTATATAAAGGGATTGCTGTACACTTTTGTTCACCTGATGATGACGCTCAGCCGTCGAAACCCGGGTTGTGGTTGTGTGTTTTTATGTGCTTTTGTAAAAGTTTCCTCACTGTAATAAATTGCTGTGATGGAATACCACAAAATTTTTGAAGACTACGTTTTATAGAACATACTAGTACTCTTGTACTAGAATTCTTCATTACAGTGCCTTCACTTGTCTACAAAAAGCATCTTAGATCCCTCTAGTCCTCTTCCCCCCCAAGACAAAATTCTTCTCCAGCTCGCCGAAATCCAATATCTTCCCAATCGTGCCGATTCCTTTTAAGGATCCTCAATCCTTACTAAGGTGTTAATTGGCTCCTTCTCCTGGCGACACCTCGTTAAATGGCCAATCAGGGTTCTGGTAAGGGGGATGCACCCTAGGGTGGGTTGGGCGAGAAGGTGGTAGGGGAACGGTAACCATGGTGATGGAGGAAAAAGGGGGGGGGGACCGTTTCCTGTGACACCACAGGGTAAGGGTCACTTCTCGTCGAACCCTGTCCGTCTGTTTGTTTGTACGCGTTCGGTATGTTCCCTGGTTGGTCGATATGATATCGACGTTCAATAGGCCCACCAAGGTTGTTTTTATGGCGTATCCCAACTGTAAAAAAAGGTTAAGAACCACATAAAATGTTTAATATGAAGGAATTTAAATTTAGTATAAAAATTCCGTGGAGATATTGAAGATAAGATTTTATGAACACGATTAAGGAGGTGCTGTGTTTTCACTCAACTTAAGAGAATTCGACGTAACTTGCTGGAAGCATCAATTATGTTGTCCTAAATCTACATGATTTTTTTCAGAATTGTTTACCTCAGATTACTTGAGATATTTGATCGAGAATTGGACAAAATATTACATGGGTTCTTATGGGAACACAAAGTACGAGTAGCTTAATTCATCAAAAAGAACCTTTTTATAGTTAAGAATAAGAAAAACAAAAATAATAAAAATAAAGTATATCAAATGATTTTCATAGATTTTTCTATTGATGATGTAAATTATTTTTGTTTTTATTATTCTAAAACTAGAAAACGTACTTTTCGATGAATTAAGCTAGTCACACCTCGCGTTCCCATCTAAGAACCCATATATGTAATTTCACATGCCCACTTCCACATCAAATACCCTAAGTAATCTACGGCAAATAATTTGGAAAAATTCAGGTAGCTATAGGAAAACATAATTAATGCTTCTAGCAAGTTACGTCTAATTTCTCTGAGTTGAGTTAAACCATTGAGCGTACTTAAAATGTATTGTTCCCTTAATACTCTGCTTCCCTTATTAAAATAAGATCTTTTTTATTAGGGAACGATTGGTGCCTGATCTTGACCAATTTGTGCATTAGTTTTAACTAAAAATTGTTTATTCAACAATAAATACAAGATCATTGCACTTGTATTATCTATATCTATATATTGTAATAATGAAACAATTACTTAACTCTGTCTGAATAATCGTCTATCTTTATTTCCATAAGCTACGCCTGTTTATATGATTTCTAGTCAAACTAGCAAGTTGAAATTCGTGAATTGTGACCCAGAATCATCAGCAACTGCAGAAACAACCCCGATCAACAATTAAAAGGGGCTGTTTCTACCTCGAACTCATTACCTTTTACTATTATAAGGATATCATTGAAATCCATGTAAGGATTAAAACAAAATATTTGCACTCAAGAATCAAGGTTGAATTTTGTTTCATTTTTAGATAAATAATATTATTGTTTTTTAATTATTGCATTCTATATTTACGCATTAAGTTGAAATGTTGCGATAGCACTGTTCGTGACAGAACCAAGAGATTGGGAAAACGCATGGCCATTGAACTCTATATGCTCCTTCACTGCACTATCTATACTAGAATCTAAGGACCGTATTTATTGTAATTACCTAGCAGTCTCCTTAACTATCCCCTACCCAGCAGACCCCTTGAATTCTGCGTCCTATAGTAAAAAATAAGGGAGCTGGTAGGTAGGGGATGGTCGTGGGATTAGATCTGGTAACTAAAGACTAGAAACGACGGGAAATGGAATTCGCAGCTCAAATGTTTCAGTGGTGACGCTCGTGATCAACATGGATACGGATAAATAAAGAGCCAGACGCAGCATTGAAACATTGTTAAGATGGCCGCTCGACGTGCTAATAGCTTCAACGGTGTGGAGAAGAAGATTTTGTGTGACCTGGTGTAGAAGCATAAAGATATACTTAGTGGAAAGTAAGAAAACGGACGCAGTTTCCTGCCACAAGAAGAAGATAGCGTGGGAAAAAATATGCTTCGAGTGTATATGATGAACATCCTTGTGGAATGAGTCTGGCGTCACATGAGATATTTATCGATTAAGAGCAAATCTCACCGTTGTTTTATTAACACCAAATCTTCGAAATTATTGATTTAAGGCTATGCACGTTCATTAGAGACAGTTTAGTAACAGTCTACTTAAGTCTGTTGAAATCTCCGACAGACAAGGTTGAATAAAGTTGAGGTAGAATGGAAAGGGTGCATGCTATGGTGTCGCCAATGTCTGAAGCTGTTAAATTGGCGTGGCCATCTTTGTTCTCCCAAGAGTCACTTCAAGTGTTTCGAAATGCTTAGAGCGAGATATTTCCCTAGTCATAATGGGGACCATATTCAAATTTTTTATTTAATATAATTTGATATCATTGGAAAGATGCGTTTTTTCTTAAGTATGAGGCCAAAAAAATCTGGATCAATCCAAAATCAAAGCAATTGGTTGTGATGACACTGTGACCAACACAGGACACACAAGGGGAATTATAACACGCCTTCAACTTGAGATGGGTGATATGGTAACAAAAGGGTGATACGCCTGTTGTAATTCAATCACCTATTTCTGCGCCATGTCATCACATATCTTGATGGACCTTCTGCAGGCAATCGAAAATATTCTGGGTCCATAGGCAAACGATTTATTAACTGCGAAAAACTTCCAGTTGTGAACTATTTGAGCCTGTTTATTTTTACTTTCATCCAATTGATACAAAAATCTATTCCCAGCGACCTGAAATATCTCTTAGACATATGCAGAACAATTTCTGATGGGGTAATTCCTTCAAGTTTAGCTGTGCGAAGCCGTGGAGTCTCATGCACGATGGTTAACAACAGCAAACCGGGAATTAAGACTTTATTGGGGCACATCAGATCCATGTTCCACACTACGCGGGATTGCCAACTTTTTAATGTTAGTTTATGCTCCAATAGAGTCCTCTATTAAAGTAGGTTCCGCCGCGACTGCGTGAGTCAAAACAAATTATAAATTCCACATTTCTGATATTTTGTCAAAAACATCCTGCTATCACTGATGTAATGCGTTACCTATTTAGAAACCCAAAAGTAATTTACAAAATATGCAGATTATTATTCCACGAATGTATTTTAAATGAGCACTTTATTCCAACCATAGGACCCAACTGCAGTGCAATTTCCTACGAATTACCGCATTTTGACTTCAATTACGGCATTAATTCTTCATAACTATAAAAATAAGGTGTTAAGATGCGTGTATTTTATTTTTATTCAATTTCTCTGGATTATTTCCTTCTTATAAATACTTTTCCATGTAAATGGATATATATATTTTATGGAAAAATACTATTTTATTCCCTGTGTTTCTCTCATTCCTACATTGAACACAATGTATAATTTCAAGTTCAATTATAGAAAAAAATAGCGTGGAAAGGTATTATTTTGTTGTTCATATCAGATATAGAGGACAACTCCTTCTAGAATTTGACAAAATATGAATAAAATGACATTTATATCATTTTAGAGCAAGCCTGAAATAAAAAATTCATCAAAGCCACTTTGGCACTACATCCTCATCAGCAGGAATCTTGATACGGACCTGAGGAGAGTGGTAGATGCTACAATTCAAAGGGATGCATATTATGTTCATACAGAGCACCTCCTTGTAGCAATGTTAGTCGATGAAAGGGTGCATATCAGGGAGCTAGCTGTGCGACGAATATTAAACATTATAAAATCTTCTCTTTTAACAAGAATGCTGGGGTTTAAAATACCGACCCTGAACCCCCTGGCTGAGGACTACGTTGATCTTATAAAATTGGAATAAAGATGTAATAATGGAACCACCTATTATATTACAACTACCTAAGGAAGATCTTTGGAGATTGGCAGGTGGAAGCATTATGCCCCCAACATATCAAGAGCTGTTCAGCATACCTTGCCATACACACGCAGCAGAGAAGAATGTTTTAATGATAACAGAAATTTCCCTACATGTTTGTGGCCCTGAGGCAAGAGATGGAATTTTGAGATCAAGGATTATGGACCGAATTTTGACACAAGATATTTTGAGCGAAAAATCACTTCACCTAGAATTTGATGAATTTTGTCTCATTTTATAAAAACAACTCTCATCTTTCCAATTATATAAAAATTTCAACCCCTTGCCGAACTACTTTTCGAGCAATATAAGCCTTAAAATACAAGCTGTTTTACAAAAGGGATACATTATAGCTGTGCGCTCCAGAGGGAGAATATTAATCAAATTAGGAATTTATTACGCCTAGATTTCGTCAAAAAACTAACGGTGTGTAGATTGCATTTTTTTCAGCCATTTATAGAAAATAATCTATTACTCACCGCAGTATTTTTTACCGAATCGCAAAAACAACTGCTGTTTTGAAGGGTTTTCAGCCGTACGGCGGGAAAAAATGAGTCAAGTTAGAGACTTATGTAGCTTTATTTATTTAATTACTGAGATTTTGGGGCATATTTAACTATATGTCAATTAATAATGAATTAATTATTAGATTATTTATTTCATACGTCTTACAGACGCTAAAATCAATGAATAAAATATGAATATGGTCTCCATCATGATTATATATCTCGCTCAAACCTTAAGTGACATTACAGGCAATAATATTCCAATGTAAATATAACGGTCCTCAAATGGTTGCGTGGTTGGGTTGGCACGGGTGGGAATCGCAGTGCAGCCACTTCCACGTGGTGAGTTCTGGGTAGTTTCATCAGGGAACTAGCGAAGAGTTGCACGTATTTACAACATCCCAATATTCCATATTTCATACTTTTGATAGTTTTCAATTTAAAATTATAGTACAAATATATTTAGAATATTCGTAGATAATATGAATTATAAAACCAATATCTAGAGGTTTTTTAATTATTTTTTTAATATTTATATTTATTTTTTGTCTCGGAATATTTGTTTAATATTTGGTTGCATAAAATTTTTAGTATATTCGTTAAAATATTTGTTGATATAATATTTTTGTTTCTAATAAAAAGAATATTGTTGTTACATATTGATAACCATACTGGAAAAACCTCTTTCTATAATTTTACATTAAGGTACCTATGTACTGTAGTTATTAATTATTTCAGCATACTAGATCCAGCATACTATACATCAACATCTACAAAATACCCTGCAAGCCACCTCAGGGGTGTGTGGCAGGGCGTGAGTAATCACCAACATGCGTTGCACTATACCCTAGAGTTAGTGTAACTACGACTAATTATGCATTAGCATAAATCGCTAATGTTTGTCACGAGGCGAAGCCCCACAAGCATGCACTACTACACAACAGATATTATCACAACGGGTATGTCTTTCAAGCTAAAACTTTTTCAATTCAGTTCAATCATTTTTATAGCCTTCTAGACGCTACAAATTCCATCTAAAATAGTATTTGCGAATAAATGTGAATTTAAACGACACCATAGCCTTCAATAGCCACCGCCATTATCTCCCGGACACATGTTGTGGAATGGAAGAATGCAACCCGCCATACACGATTATTTGCGCGAAAATGAGGACAACTTCAAGGCCGTTGTACGGAATGAAGATATTACTTGAACTTATATATGTTTTTTGGGTTGTCCGCGTCTTGCTAGCTGGTATATTTGCTAAAGTGTAACACGTGTGATAGGGTCTACGTGGGGGAGACTGGACGGACAATTAGAACGAGAGTCAGATAGCATGCGGCTGCAATACGCCTCGGACATCAAGATAAATCAGCGGTCGCCGAACACGCAGCAAAAGGCCATGAAATCGAAACAGAGAAGCCGATCATCCTTGCCAAAGACCGGCACTTTAAAACAAGGCTAGTTAGAGAAGCCCTAGAAATAAAGAAACACCCCTGCAATTTTAACCGTGACCAAGGACAAGCTATCAGCAGTTCCTGGCTTCCAGTTTTAGCGAGAAATAAAAGAACCCAGAATGTTCCACAACTCCCTCCCCCTCCTCCTCCTTCCCCCCTCTCCCCAAATTCGTATAAATAGATGCATAACTGGAGTGGTACCTCAGTAGCCCTGAGGAAGTCTCCGGCAAATGAGAGGAAACGTCGGCCACCTTCGAACCAGCTAGCAAGACGCGGACAACCCAAAAAACATATATGTCAAAATATGGACCGCGAAAGTTTTAACATATTACTTGAAATCGATAAAATTGTACACGGTTTATATGTGGCCCAAAATACAACTTTTGCCACCGGTATGAAATTCGTCCGACCAAAATGAGTTTTTTTACTGCAGTCTATTCCACAAGCATGGCCTATTTGATACTAATTTTGAGGAAACCGGGACTAGCCACGGTAGTAACCTTTACGGAGTCACCCGCAAGTGCACATAAGTGCGATATTCCACAGGAGAAAAATGAAATACCAAATAATCCACAGGGGAGAAGGACGCCTCGGTAGCTTAACTGGTTAAAGCACTCGGCGCGAAATCGAGGGATCCGGGTTCGAATCCCGGAATGATTTTTCTCCTGTGGAATATCGCACTATTTGATACTGTCATTTTTGCACAACTGCTCAAGAAAAAGAGTCTGAGCACTTTATACACGTACAAATGCCTAAGTGAGACTGAAATTTCGGTTCTAAATTAATGTTACTAGGTAATTGATGCTTACTAGATAAATCTTACTTGAAAAATCATTAATAGCGTTCTATTCGAATTATTTTCCCTTTTCTCCGTAAAGGAATTGAAAACTATAGGCCAAATTTTTCATAGACAGACGTTGGACGAATTTCGGGTGACCAGACCTACACTAAACATTCTTGGAAACAACTACAAATAGGTTGTAAAAACCATGTATATGTATGATAAAAATTGTAGATGATGATGCTATAATTTCAAACGGAAATATCGCTTACATACATTTTAATATAACACCAACTGATAAAACGTTTGAATACATACTGATAATTGGGAATTATTTTCATGATGATTATATGATATTCATGATCTAGTGATAGACAAAAAAATCCTAAGTGATGCATGTTGTAAGCCGAATGGATGGACCAAGAACTTTACAATGAGGACGGAAATCTTGGTGCGCTTCCGATCGTCATTTGCTCAAATTACGGGTCGCCAGTTAATGCGCTGGTGTTGCGAGGTAGGCCTCGGTAAATGTGAACTTTCGTCCCGCCAGCGTTTTCGTAAATTTCACCCACTTTTAACAGAGATGTCGGAACCAAATTCACTTCACTTATTATGCAAACCTTGCGCATTTGTAAAATACTTTCAACACAACAATGCATCATTTACTCTAGGAATGGGAAACTTTCAAACCTCAGAAGTGCGATTTTTCCTCTCCGCCATCTTGTGAACAAATGCCGTTTCCTCTTATCCACTGTACGTGGCGCAGCGATCGAGCAGTTGCTTCTCTAGCATATGAACACTCTCAAACACAGTTTCTTCCACTCAAACTCGCCCCGCAACAGCCATTTAACACAATCATTTTAAGACTAGAAATGCTTGGCCTACCACGCGATTGCAGGCCCTCTAGCGGAACTTGATTTCTTTCGCGGCCGTTGATAACACGATCGAAGTAGGAGATAAACTTCCTCTTATAAGGTTCTTGGGATGGACATAGGTTTTTAAGAAAGGTTTTACATGACCATATGTGCATGCATAATAAGCATCAAATACTCAGATGTGAATGTGATCAGTTACCTCAAACTTATGAAAATAAGTAATTAGATATTACAATTGACAGTAATTTTAAATTTGATGAGAATACCTATAAATTGGATATAAAACTTAGGAAATTTACCTATATGATGTATCACTTAAAATATCATGTAACAACTGATGTCTTGTTGAGGATTTACTCTGCTTTTGTAGAAATTGGTAAGATATGACTTGACTACATGGTACTGTACAGCAAATATACACAAAACATTCATAGAAAATACTCAAAATAGGATTGTAAAAATTATATATGTGAATGACAGTATTTTAGGTGATGATGAAAGAATTACAAACGTTTAGGTTGCTTATAAAGATCTAAATAAATTCCCAATTGATAAATTGTTTGAAAACATATTGATAATTGAACATTATTACAGTGATAAATATAAAGTACCAAGATTAATAGAGCATGCAATGACTTTGAGGAATGTGGATCCCTATCAATGTTCTAAAGTATTAAATACATATGGGTTAAGAAGAGAGACTGTAATATGATACCTAAATTATTAAATCAATCAATTAGAAATTCCCAAGGATTCCGAAGCATGTCAAAACTAAGAACTGAATGTAAAAAAATGTTTCTAAATTATATTTGAGTACAATTATATTATATTATATTTATTTATAACTTACATTTGATGCACCTTTAAACATTTCGCTCTGTGCATCAGATATACAAGATGTATGCTGAAGTAAGCACCTTCTGACGAGCATTGTGCTCAGGAGTAGGGATTGGAAATTTAAATCCAGAATCGATTTTCGATTAATCGACTTTCGATTTTGGTTTTAAAAATCGATTTTCAAAAAATTCGATTTTTTGCCCAAAATAATCGAAAAATTGAAATCGAAATCGATATTTACCATTTAAGTAATTTTCTGCTGAAATACGGATGCGCTGTTGTAACAAAATTCAAAATATGGGTTAATGGAAGCACTAGGGATAAGAACCGAATACAGTTAAATTTATTTATACTATATAGTATTATTCTAAAGATATAAATAAGATACACAGGAAAGTAATAATCCATAACAGATACTTATAAACGTATAAATAATATAACAAGAAAATTACATATAGTTTAGTATCAATAAGAATTGTATATTGAAAAGTGGGCATACCGCAGAAAATGAAAAACAGAATTTTATTTATTTCTTGTTTGCAAAGCCGTGGAATCAGTGTTCCTCAGGGATGGACATTAAGAAAACTAACATATTTATTTGTTCTCAGGATAATCGATTTCGCACTTGTGTTGCAATTAACCCGGCGTGAGAAAATAGTCAACTATAGATGAAATCCTAATGGCTAGTTTGTATATACGTATGGGATATTGTCCCTTAATCTCCTTCCAGGCTTGTAGTGGATTGGGGTTGGCCTTGCGGTCGACTGGAGGGCGGTTTACGAACTGGCGCAGCTCGATTGGCAAAATTCAAACGCTGTAGTATGCTAAAAATCGAAAATCGATCGGCTAGAATCGATTTTGATCGGTTTTTCAAAACAAAAAGTCGACTTCGATTAAATCGAAAATCGGTGTGTGATAATCGATTTTCGATTGAAATCGAAATCGATATTCCAATCCCTACTCAGGAGGACTTCTAATGCGTTAATGTTTATTCTTTTTTTCTACCTTTCTTGGGTAATTTGTTTTTGTTTGCTTGTATTACACATTTGTTTTTTTCTGTATTTGTAATATTAATTTCTGTATTTGTGTTTTCACTTTTATTAACAATACTTTTGACGATTGCAATAAAAAAGGACATTGCGTTCACCTAAAAAAATAAAAAAATAAAGTACCAAGCATGATAAATATAGAGAATGCAATTACTTTGAGGAATGTTGATCCGTATCAATGTCCTTCAGTATTGAATACATATGGTGAGAGGAGAGGCTGTAATATAATACATAAATTGTTAAATCAATTATATAGAAATTCCCAAGAATTTGGAAGCATGTGTAAACTAAAAAGTGAGCGTAGAAAAATGTATTCAAATTGTATTTTTGTGTTTATATGTATTTATTGCAATCTGCATTTGATCTACATTTGTACATTTCAATATGTTTGCTGGCTCCATGAGGAGTATGCTAAGGTATGCACCTTGTAGCGAGCATAATGCTCAGGAGGACTTCGAAAGTGTTAAAATATGCTCTAATGTTTGTTGATGAATATCCGTTACTAATACCACTTTTATTTAAATTAAGCGACGCTGGTTTCAGAGAATATAATCACCATCATCAGGCATTAATGGAGATCTGTTTATCCTATTGTTTCCGTAGTTACGTAACGGAAGAGGAGAATAAGTTTCAAATGGAGGCCAGAATAGGAGAAAAGGAAGGGTTAAAGGTATTCGTTAATATTAGGGTGTTGTCGTGGTTATTCAAAATGTTTAAAATTTCCAACAGCTCTGTTGAATCTAATTCGCGGCAGTCGTTGCATAATTTTAGGATATATTCATTGTAAAATCACTCCTGTGGCTGCTACATATTAAAGTTTTCAGCAAAATTACTTTTATCCCCTTTGATATTTTTATATAAGCAATTAAATGTTATTTTCTCCTTAAACTTTCAAACTTCTTCTTCTCCCCTTCCGTTACGTAACCACGGAAACAATAAGATAAACAGATCTCAAATAATACCTGAATATGGCGATTGTATTCACTGAAACCCGGGTCGCTTAATTTAAATAAAAGTGGTATTAGTAACGGATATTCATCGACAAACATTATGTTGGAATACCACAAAGTTATTGATGAACTAGTGAATTCTGTTCACAAGGCTGTGTCGCATTTTCATTATTCACCAAGTTAACTAAGCGTAACTCACATATTGGGAGCAAACAATATATGAATAATTAACACGTTTAAATGCCAGCTAAAACAAGGAAAAACACAAGGGGCCCAATATAGTACCCTGCGTAACCTCTTTTTTTTAAACCAATTTCAACTTTCATAAGAAAATCATGAGCTTCGGAGGAGATAATTCTTTTTTTTCCAATTATTTACACTCATGATAAATGCTTGGGATATTTATGATATTAAAACGTGTAATATAATATTTCTACAAAGAATAAGTTCTTCTTTTTCGAAGGCATTTTTGCCTGTTCTTTTTGGTTATGCCTTCACTAACTCAGGATGTCAGACTATCTCTTGCATGTTCGACCTATGCCTCTCTTTCCCTTACGGTATTGCGACCATTGCTATACTGACGATTCTTGAGCCGTCCATTCTTGATATGTGTTCGTTCCATTCTTCTTTCCTTTTGCGTGTCTATTATGTCGTTGGAGGAACCTTACATATACTAATATTAATAATCTTTATTGCTCTGCGAGTAGCTCTCCTTTTGAGCAGAAAAAATACAACAATACAATATAGATTAAATAACAAAGTAAATCAGATATCACACAACTTGCAAAATAAACTGTAAATACATCTAAATTAAAAATTGAGGACTTTCTGTCGAGAATTATGCTCACACGGTTTTCCAATGTGTTATTTTTTATCTATTTCTTTCTTTTTTCTTAGATTAAATGGTGTATTCGTTATTCGAGTCTATATTTTTGTACTTGCATGATGTTATAGTATATTAAAGTGAACATATCGGACACTACGCGTTAAATTCAATCCGACGAATTTAGCGCTTCTTTTGTTACCCATCCCACACGCTGTGTGTCTCCCGGAACTGACGAGGAAGGCGCTGCGATCTCTGTCGTTCTCAGAATGATGATGGTAGCAGCTACATTACGTGTCTGTTCTTAACGATATAGTAGTAGGAGGGGATTGGAGCAATTATAAAAATGATCGCCAATTATTTGGGAGAATTCTCCCACCTCCTCCTGCGTTCTAAGAATAGAAGATGAACTGTAATAGTTCTCTCGGTAGGAGAAGGAGGAAATAAATAAATGAAACGCATTCGGTTCCTCTTCAAGAAACATCACACGTCTCAAGAGAACTTTTTTTTAAGATTAAGGTACCGGGCAGTAATTTTAATAAACGTGGACGAAGATAGGTGGTGCTGGTTGTGTTACAAAAGGGACAGCCAGGTGAGTTATTACGCTCTCTTACGGTCCATCCCACGCCATCTAGTGTCGAAACGGAAAAATAAAAAATAATAATTGAATGTTTCTTTCTCTTAAGGTTTGGTCTACATGTTGTAAACGTGTTATAAATATTGTTATAAATATTGTTGGTAATGTGTTATAATTAAATCCTTAATTCTTTGTTAGTAGCTTCTTTATCTACGCACTTAAGTAATTGTCTTAGTCTCACTACATGAGCTTTATGCAAGTTTAAAGTGTTCACATCATGTTATTATTTAATGGTAGCCTTAAAACAGGTTCACCTATTGATAATGTAATGTAATATGCGTCAAAATATGATCGAAAAATGTACAGTCTTGGCTACGAGCCAAAGAGAATGATGATGAAATGTTGAAGTAAATGTTTTATAAATAACTCCATAAACTGTTAGTAAGTAGAATAGAATAGAATAGAATAATAAGTTTATTAGGACCTAGTCCAAAGGACTCTACGTTCAACAAAATGATACAATTAATGGTACACTCTCCCATAATACAGATCAGGTCTGGTATATACCCATGGGGTGGTGGATAGGCCGGGGCAACATAAACCTACACCCTTCTTCACCTGCCACCATCATACCCACCTCCACCCACCCGGGCATTTCGTTACCATAAACCTGGTTCACATATCCAGTTTTTATATAATCACACAATTTTATTATTTATCTCAATAACAATTATCCTGTTACACAATTTGCCTCATTCAGATCTTTAGATGTACAATATTACAATATTTCTATTAACAAAAAAAGTCATATTTTAGTATGATTTTCTTTTCTTCCTAAAAATAAACTGCGGATGATATGCATTCAGAGGGTGGCGGGTTGGCCGGGGCAACAAATACCTACATCACTCATCGCCTGCCACAACCGTACCAACCCCCACCCCCGGGTTACAGCTCCATCCAATTTACATGTCCCGATATTGATATTGACCATATGCTTTGTAATTATATTATTCTGAAAAAGGGTAAAACCCCTTTAATTTATAGACGTAGTTAAGTATTTTAGTTTTGAATACACTTTCGGATGCGTTCCTAATTTCAATGGGTACCGCATAAGTACGTACGTAAGGTACGCAATTACATTATTAAGTAATTGTCTAGGCCTCACTACATGAGCAACATGTATTTTGAAGTGTAAGCGTAATGTGTTATTATTTAAAACAGGTTCTTCTTCAAGGCTATCTAAATTTACTCTAAATTTGCTATTGAAATGTATTTTGTGTATAGAGTAATAATATACTTACTACATTGCAAATGGAAACCACTACAAAGTGTCGCTCTTTTACTTAGGCTTTATCAGAGCTAAAGTTCAGCATTTAAATCATGCATCAAACATGTGCTTATCTACCATAATAATCACCGATGTGTATTCATATGTATATGTCAGTAACTTTCACATAATATATAAACGTGAAGCTGAATCTTCATTTGCGGCTGCAGACCTTTTTTCATTTGCAAAATTAAATTAGAAGCAGTGGTTTTATGTTATTGGGAAGGGTACCAATAGAACGAAGGTAAAATAAAGATTCTAATTCCTCCAATCGAATTTTGTATTCCAGCCAAAATTCCGAAACATTTGCTAAAACGTATCGATTTTATGCAATATTTTAGTGTTTATAAATCATCGTCCCCATGCCGACCATACCTACTTATTGTTTACGCCGAGATTCCGTGTGTACATCAATTGGCTCAATAATCCTTTGCACTGAATAAGATATGAATGCTTTAATTACAATGTATAAGTGTTGATTCTTTTTCTTCCCATTGATATTCAGCGGGCACCTTCTAAAGAAGTCTTTTGTCTGCAGTCTTTTTTTCAGTTTCAATTCAGTCTTTTGACCTTTTGCAGCAACTGGGAAGGGATACGATTTCAGACCGTCGATTAAAATTTAGATACAATCTATTATGTAAGTTCCAAACTAGTCTATTCTCTGACGACGCTGATAATATTTTACGAAATCCGACATACTACGGCAGATCAGATCATGAGAATAAAATTAGGGAACTAGACTGCAGAACGGATAGATATAAAATGTCATTTTTCTCACGAATTATAAGGGACCATAACAGCATTGCCAATGAGATTTCATAACTAGGTTTGTCGATAGGTAGTGTAGCTCTTAGTATTAGTAGTAGTACTCCATAATACTTGAATCCTTATCTGCTACGTTGTACTAACAGCACGCCTTGCAGGTTTTCTACATAAGTCTTGAGTCTCTGTCCATTTGTGTATTTGCAAAATACATATATATATATACATATATATAACTTCTTGGAGAATCACTCGGGTGATAAATATACAATATGCCAAGAGGGTGGCCGATAAAAATATAGAAACGGGAAAAAGAACACTCACAATTTAAAACTTCCGATATTTCGATGGAAAGTAGCTTCCATCTTTCTCTAGGTAGAGAGTAAGACAAAACATTTATATATATATATATATATTAACGGTCCCTCTCCATTGTGATAATATCTGTAGAGTAGTAGTGCATGCTTGTGAGGCTTCGCCTCGTGACAAGCATAAGCGATTTAGGCTAATTCATACTTAGTCGTAGTTACACTAACTTTAGGGTGTAGTGTAATGCATGTTGATGAATACTCACCCCCTGCCACATGCCCATGAGGTGGCTTGCAGGGTATTTTGTATATGTAGATGTGGATGTATAGTATGCTGGATCTAGTATGCTGAAATAATTAATATCTGGTACCTTAATGTAAAACTATAAAAAGGGTTTTTTTCCAGCATGGTTATCAATAAGTAACAACAATATTCTTCTTCTTAGAAACAAAAATATTATATCAACAAATATTTTAACGAATATACTAAAAATTTTATCCACCCAAAAATCAAACCAATATTCCTAAACAAAAAAATAAATATAAATATTAAAAAATAATTAAAAAAACATCTAGATATCGGTTTTATAATTTATATATTCTACGAATATACTAGATATATTCGTACTATAATTTTTACTTGAAAACCATCAAAAGTATTGAAATCAAATACATGATATATTTAAAAAAAATACAAGAATATTCATCTACATCTACAAAATACCTTTCAAGCCACCTCAAGGGTGTGTGGCAGGGGGTGAGTATTCACCATTACACTAAACACTTTTAAAGTTAGTGTAACTACGACTAATAATGCGTTAGCATACATCGCTAATGCTTGTCACGCGGCAAAGCCTGACCACCATGCACTTTACCATAGATGTGCTACCAGTTTTAGAGGGACCGTTTAGTATCTGTGAGTTTTGCAACTACATTAATGGACAGATATTCAAGAGTTATTCTGAAAACATGTACGACGTGCTGTAAGTACTAGGTAGGAGATTAGGAATTACACAGGTGGAATTTCTTTTTAAAATCTCAGCTTACTCAAATTAGTCTATTGTTTTAAATCTAATCAATAATAGCGTTTTTCAAGATAGAGTCATATCTTTAAAAGTATTTCTAATTGTGGGAATGCAAGTGTGGAATATTCTTATGCTAATGGTCGCTTTCTATTTATGGTTGTAGTATAATTTATGGCCTGATAGTCAAAGTAAGACAAGTGACAAACATTGTCCAGTGTCACCTCTATTACTTTACTCCTAGGTAAGAAATGACAAAAAACAAAGTAGCTTAAGTGTTCGGCGGTTAGATCACAGCACCATACTGTCGACCACTTGTATTCCCTTTCCTGTAGCTATAGGTGTAGCGAAACTTGATGGCACTCCACAGCGGTGAGTTAGAGTTTCCAGAGAGCGAATTAAGCGTTGTAGAGCGGGCAGGGGTACCGCAGGGCTCAGGGTTAGGACCTTTAGAGCAAACCTAACGTCTTCATTCTTCCTCTCTGGTATGCTCTCCTCTCTCTGACGTCATTCTCCGTCTAGGTGAGTGCCATCAAGTTTTGCTACACCTATACCCGACGGTACCCGAAGGTACCAACTTTGAAAACATGAACTTATATCGTTTTTCGTATTGATGTCACTTGTATTACTTTGACTCCGAGGCCTTCAATTGGGCGTTAAAACTCACTGTGATAGTTTTTTTCGTTTGCAAGTTTTTTTTGCGCTAATTTCATGAAAATTGTGTATTCCACATTTCTTCCATAAACCGTTTTTTTTTGGTATTCATAACATGTATTTTAAAGTTTTATTTCTTCGTACTAAGACCGGATAAAATGTTGGGGAGGACCAAAAACTGACGTTTTGGGGTGAAAAATTATAGACGTGTGCTGTTATCTTCCAAGTTATCATTTTTTTTATAACGTCGTCAATGTTTATAAGGTAGAAAAGACGATATAAATACGGATAAAATGCTGTAAAGTAGTACCCAGTGTCACCTGTATCACTTAACCCCGGTAAGAAATGACAGAAAGCAAAGTAGCTCAGGTGTTCGGCGGTTAGATCACAGCACCATACGTTCGTTAACTTGTATACCTTTTCCTGTAGCTACCCGACGGTATCCGATGGTACCAACTTTGAAAATATGCATTCGCTTTGATAGTTTTTTTTGTTTGCAAGTTTTTTCTGCGCTAATTTCACGATGACTGTGTCTTCCACATTTCTTCCAGAAAACCGTATTTTTGGTATTCTTAACATGAATCTTAAAGTTTTTTTTCTCCATACTAAGACCGGATAGAATGTTGGGGAGGACCAAAAACTGACGTTTTGAGATGAACATTTAAAAATGTGTGCTATTATTCTTCCAAGTTGTCAATTTTTCCATAACTTTGTCAGTGTTTTCAAGGTAGAACAGACGAGATAAATACGGATAAAATGCTGTGGATGAGCCTATTATTGTCGTATTCGTTTATACTTCTTATAACTTATATTTTACCACGCTTATTTCACCTTCAACTGTTTTTTTTTGCGGTTTATTGGTTTGTCTGGATGGAATCTTGTAATCCAAATCCAATTCCCACTTCCCAATGATCAAACGAGTTGAAATTATTGGCACACTTGCTTTATCTCGATAAATACAATTTCTTGGAATGGTTATAGTTACCACTTTAACAATACGTACATTGGTTAGTTCATGGAGGTTTGGCCATGTCTTTTTTTTTTAACTCAACTTTCTTTTTCCGCCAAGACGTTTCGCCATTTATACTAATGAGGCTTCTTCAGGACATATACAGTACAATGCAAAGGAATTATACTGTTAATAATAATAATAATACTACTAATACAGAGATAATCAAGATAGCAATCATAAATTTAGTACCTCTTAAGGATTAACTTTCTTACTGCGACAATGGCAACACAATAAAAACAAACTCTTCCCCTTAGCAACAAAATCAACATAGAAAAACAAAACCAAAATTGGAGTTTTTCAAATGTTGAAACCATTATGTTAATAAATGTAATGAATTATTCACACATACTGCATTTGTGTTTATTTTAGTGTTCTGGCGTTTGAAGGAAGTGTACTGTAATGAGCCGCAAGCTAACGGATTGCACCGGACGATCGGAGCAAAGAACCATGAAACCTTCAGGAACCAGGTGTCTCTTTTGCCTGACAATTGGAACCGCCAGAGGTATTTACATGTGTTATTTTAATTTTGCGGATAAATCACATTATTAAATTTCGCATTTGATACTGAAACTAGTCAATGGAGTAGTAATTGAAGGCCTGAGAGTCAAAGTAATACAAGTGACAAACGTCGTCCAGTGTCACCTGGGGGGTTATTTTGTAATCTCACTTTAGTGAGAATACGTCATTAAATCTCACTTTTTCGTAGTTCAACTCCCTCACCCAGGCGGCGTGACCATCTTCGGATCTCAATCGGTGAATTGCCGATCATGTACTGGTCTTTTAGACGATTCATCCGCTCTGATCCGTATCTTTCGACTCTTGATCCGATTCATTATCTCCGCCTGCCAATAGTTCCATCTCACATAAAGAACGTGACATGGAGCCACCATCGTTTCCACTCGAAGCTTGAGTTGGAAAATAAACAAGGGCGCGAAAGATACAAGCAATTTTAAATCGTATTGTTGTAATTAATTGCTAAACGTGAAGAACTTCAGCATTTTCAACAACTCCAATATATATTGGGCACTTGAGGGTATGCTTTGTTTGAAATGCTTACGCTATTATTAGCTTGAATTATATGTGTATATATTTATCGTATCAATATTTCCCAAACAATGTTGCTGATACCTTTGTTTTCGTGTGCCTATCCGCCAGTGTATGGAGAATGGAATTCAGTTGTTTATACCATAATTTCATAATTTTAACAAACATTGCCTTAAAATCTACGTTCTTTGTTGATATTTCCCGTGCTTGTGAATCGAACACTAATTAGATGCACTTAATTGTTTTTAAATATTGAGTGATCTCTTACATGTCGCTTGTAGTTTTGACTGTATTTAGATTGTCGTGGTATGTACAGAGTGTAAGATATCTTCCGTAAGATGTTGAGCAATCTGGGTATTCGCTAGTCTCGGCATCTTTCATTCTGATATAAGACAATTGAAGCTTCGACAATTCACGAACCGTTCGTGAGCCGATCATTAAGAGAGGATTTAACGGATCTCCCGCCTTTCCACTAAGAGTCACTAAAAAGGTGAATTACAAAATAACCCCCCTGTATCACTTTACTCCGGTAAGAAATGATCGAAAGCAAAATGACACATTTAACGTAGTCTGACCTATAAATCACTTCACCTAGAATTTGAAGAATATGAATTCATTTTAAAGAAAAAACTCTCACCTTTCCAATTATATATCAAAATATATCAACCCCATGCCGAACTACTTTTCGAGCAATTTGCCTGTAAAATTTTAGGCGTTTTAACATGGGATAGATTATGGCTTTGCGCTCCAGAGTAGGAGAATAATGAAGGAAATAGGAACTTCTAACACCTAGATATCGTCAAAAAACTATCGATCTGTAAATTGCATCTATTCTCAACTATTTATAAAAAGATAATCTATTACTAACCAGAGTAATTTTTACAGAATCGCAAAAAAACCTGCTGTTTTGAAGGGTTTTCAGCCGTACGGCGGGAAAAAATGAGTCAAGTTAGAGACTTATGTAGCTATATTTATTTAATTACCTAGATTTTTGGGCATATATAACTATATATTTGTGCCAATAATATTACAATATTTATTCCATACTTCTTACAGACGCTGAAATCAAAGTATAAAATTTGAATATGGTCTCCAATATGACTAGGGATCTATGTTGGCCAGACCACCTTTAGTGTTCTACGGCTAGATCGCAGCACCATACTTTGGAACACTTATATTCCTTTTCCTGTAGCTACCTGACCCGGTACTACGGTACCCGACGGTAACAACTTAGAAAATATGCACTCATATTGTTTTTCGTGTTTATGTTACTTGCAATACTTTGACTCTCAGGGCCCCAATTGCTGTGGTCAAGACATACTTTTTGCGAGTTAAGAAATGAGTTTTTAGCGAAGAAGAATTGAGCGTCTTGAGCCATTCTCACTTCATAATATCGCCGATGTTTGAACCCGTAACGATTGACTGCTTTGGCGTGACACAACTCCTTCTTGGAAGAGAGGGAGAAGGAAGTAAGATTAAGAAAAAAATATATATACTCAGAGGAGTCCGAGAACCACAAATAATAATTTCATTCCTTTCTCTCTCCTTCTATCTCGTCGTTATTTTTTTTTTAATTTCTAAACGTCCGGGAAGGATTAATTTATGGCCAGAGAGATAATCGAAGCTCTTATTAATTCATGCACCTCCTCCTTCTCTGCGCTGGAATAAGAGAAAAAAATAATAATCGTTCCTCACGGTCCGAATTCACAGAAATGATTCACGCCTGTCCCTCTCGCGTTCACGTATACAATACATATACAATACATACAAAATGAGTAAGGTATATGTGTATATATATGTACAAAAACACATATTTTATGTGTATATATATGTACAAAAACACATATTTTATGTGCGCATGACATCTCCGCATAGGCAGGTCTCCTCAAGTAGACATCAATCTTATTCCTTATCTCCAAGAGAACATCTTGATCTTGATACAGCACACACATATATATGTTTCGCGGCGACGGGCAGCTAAGTCATATCTCCTTGCCTGACCTCGAACGGATCAATTTTTTTAATTACCTCCGGCGTTACCTCAGTCGAATTCGAAGTATAAATCACAATGAATTGCTTTCCTACTCATGATTTGACGAAGGAATGGTTTAGCAATGCCACGGCGAATTCTGGAGATGTAAGAAGATGGCTATACCCATTTGAATTCAAACCGGCAGGAGGAAATATATTTTATTATTTTTACATGAAAAGATGTTCACTTATTCGTGACTTGGCACTTCAGAATTTAAAAGAGTAGGTATTTATCAAAGCATAGACCAACAGTAGGATACACATGCGCCTAATAGTTATGTATAGCTGACCTGATTATGCTAGCTTTTCTATCATTACTCTGATAGAACTCACACTAGACGAAGGAATGATTCGCATTGCCATAACGCATTATAGTATTCTAAGAAGAATTTTTCTCGCTAAAATTTAAACAGGAAAGAAGGACTTAAATCAAACTGCAGTAGTTGTACTGTCCACTTAAATTACTTACATTATTATTAACTAGACGAAGGAATTATTCGCGATGCCATAAAGCTTTAGAGTGATCTAAGAAGAAGTATTTTCACGCTAAAATTTAAACAGGAAAGAAGAACTTAAAACTGCAGCAGTTTTACTGTCAACATAAATTACTTACATTACTAATAACGAGACGAAAGAATGATTCGCAGTGCCATACCGCATTATATAGTGATCTAAGAAGAATTCTTCACGCTTAAATTTAAACAGGAAAGAAGGACTTAAATAAAACTGCAGTAGTTGTACCGTCCACTCAAACTTTAATGTAAAATATTACACAACACCTGTTTCGACATTTCTTAGGGCGTCATCATTAGGTCTACACAAGTAATGTCTCCAAGGGGAATATTTATATTAACATGCTGTTATTCACCATATAACGCCAGAGACTGTCGAGTTTATTATGATATTAGGAAATATAAATACAAATTTGCAATCATTTCATTCACACAAATGATTTACTACACAGTCACGTGCACAGGTGCAAAGTTATACACCGAATACGGTGGAAAAATCGCCATGAAAAAATCATTTGACTTGACCGGCATTCGAACCCGGATCTCCCAATTGCCGGTCAGGTGTTTTAACCACCAAGACAGACATCTTAAGGTGGTTCCACCGTAAAATGACTTAAATGTCATTTTATTCATATTCTGTCTACTTGTAGAAAATGTTGTCCTCTATATCTGATATGAACAACAAAATAATACCTTTTACACGCTATTTTATTCTATAATTGAACTTGAAATTACATATTGTGTTCAATGGAGGAATAAGAAAAACACGGGGGATAAAAATAATATTTTTACATAAAATACAAATGCCAATTTTGCAGAAAACTATTTATTAGAAGGAAACAATCCAGAGAAATTAAATAAAAATAAAAAACAGGTATCTTACCACCTCATGTATCTAGTTTTTGAAGAATTACTGCCGTAATTGAAGTCAAAATGCGGTAATTCGTAGGAAATGACGCTGCAGTCGGCTCCTATGGCTGGAAATAAGTGCTCATTTAAAATACATTCGTGGAATAATCTGTACATGTTGTACTTAACTTTTGGTTTCCTATTGTTAAAGCATTTCATCAGCGAAAGCAGGATTTTTTGATTAACTCGATACTCTCAGGCGTTACTTTGCAAAATTCCATTTTGACAGAATCAAAACAAACTTTGCAAATTTTACAGTGTATTTTATTCACTACGACCACTTCGATCGGTCACCTGAAGATGTCGCTTGAGTGACGACGTCTGTCGTAGTGAATAAAATCCATTGTGAAATTAACATTGGATTTATTTGGACAATATATAAAAAAAGTGGAATTTAGTATTTGTTTTGACTCACACAGTCGCGGCAGTAACCTACTTAATTCAAGGTGAAATTAAACGTGGGGTTGTAGAAACAAGATGTTCTCGTCCCCATTCTACATTGTAGCACAGGAGAGGGTGTTGTGTATGATATGCCACAGTCCCGGAGAATAAACCAACATTGTCGCTTTGAAATTTTAACTTAGGAAGTTATAACTTCGCACCCGTGCGAGTAACTGCGTGTATCATTAAATAAATGTTCAATATATGACGTTCCGGTTTATTTTTAACAGTTATAGTGAACATGTTATCTCACGCTCTCAAGTTTTTATGTTTCGTAATATCCTAAACATCTGCGTTCTACTAAAACATATACTACGTATTTGGATGCTTGTTATATTTTCAAAATTAAAGAACGTACCGTAGCCGGAGAAGTAGAGAAAATGTTCAGTTAGTTTCCTTTCATAAAATTGGGAAAAGTCGTAAAAAGTCACATTTTTATCCGAATTTACACTTGATAGGCAACTATTGATAGTGTCAACAGCGGTCAAAATGACCGCTGTGTCGATTCTAGTGTTAATACCAGTCATTTTAATATTTTCAATTTTATATAATGGTGTTATTTTGACCATAGACCTACTCTGGGGTGTTATTTTGTAATCTCACATATAAGTGAGAATACGTCATAAAATGTCACTTTTTCGTAGTTCAATCACTGTTTAGTTTTCTTGGAACAATTTTGCTGATACCTTTGTTTTCGTGTGCCTGTCCGCCAGTGTATGGAAAATGGAATTCAGTTTTTTATACCATAATTTCATAATTTTCACAAACATTGCCTTAAAATCTGCGTCTTGGTAGATATTTCTCGTGCTTGTGAATCGAATACTATAATTAGATACACTTAATTTTTTTTAAATATTGAGTGATCGCTTACATGTCGCTTGTAGTTTTGACTGCATTAAGATTTTCGTGGTATGTGCAGTGTAAGATATCTTCCGTAAGGTGTTGAGCAGTGTGGGTATTCGCTAGTCTCGGAATCTTTTAGTTGCTTAAGAAGATTGTTTAAGAAGATTTTATGACATCAAATAACGACGCCGAAGGATACATTTACCGAATTTTATATTAATATATTAATTTATTCACTCCCAATACAATCAGTACCAAACTGGTAAAAAGCAAAAGAGCTTTAGGTGGTCTCCAAGATCATAAAACCAGAATTGAGCCACCAGCAAATTGCAAAAATGTATGCCATAAAAATAAACGCAGTAACTGTTACAATAAAAGTATTGTTACAATGAAAATACCTTCAAAATAAATGTTCAAATTTTTTCTTCAGAAAAAGACCCAGTCTTTGACAAGTTTTGACATTTTTTTGATAATTTATTTTTTTTTTATTTCAGCGGGCTTTAAATTAAACATCTTTGAATATATATAGGTAAAGCAACGTTTGTATACATGTAGGTAACATTTGGTAAGGTTTGAAACATATAGGTGAAGCAACGTTTGTATAAAGTTAATCTTGGTCTGTTTGTTAAAATGTTTGACTCATTCCTTAAACTATATTTGCATTTATCAGATACACTCGGCATATTGCCAATTATAATGCAGTATGAGTTACATCAACGTTATTTTATTGTTAACTTGCAAATATGGAAAAGGTATTCTACGGAATCTATCAATCAGAAACAATAGAAAATACTGATGTTATATCATTACACTATCACACGTTAAAAAAATACATAAAATTAATCCTAATACCTTGTACCGTGTGAACTCATTATTATCTAGGAAATTATCTAGCAGATTAGAAGTTTACTGAGCAATTAATTTCGTCGCCATCTTTAATATTTACTTCCAATTCTATGAACTATCTGCGCATGCGCGAAAATCCGCATGCCAGCTGTATTTCATTTCCTTTGCATCATGGCGATCGACTGCACTAGCGTTCGATAATCGGTTTTGCCATACGTAAATGAAAAGCTACATATTTTGCCTATGAGTAGCATAACGATTCTGCGATATAAATCGAATCGCAGCCGGTTGAAACACCATTCATCCCAATTGAGAATAATAATTAAATTATATCTTTATTGTAGTAATAAATGTAAACTCTATAAACTATTGAATATAAACGTTGGCCTTGTTCACTCATTAGGAAATTAAAATGATTAATGAAAACCACCATATCGAGAGCATCAATTATTCGATAATAATCGATAGAATCGATTACTTTTAAACGTTCTCCAATTTTTTTTGTTAGGGAGCTAAAACAACATACATTCGCACTTCAACACTTCACATTGAAAATTTGTTGAATTTGACTTCTCAAAATAAAATTAAAAAATATCATATTTTCAACGAAATATTAACCGCTTTTCAAACTATTTTTCGAGCAAATTTGTTGAAAACATTACATATTTTACCCAATTTATATTTTCTACTGCTCTCTGCGCTACAGAGGGAGAATATTAAAATAATTAGACATTTATAACGTCTATATTTCGTCAAAAAACTAACAATTGGTAGTTTGTATTTTTCTCAACTATTAATGACAATTAATGAATTAAGAACTAACCACTGATTTGTTGAAGATTTGTCAAAAACCGTCTGTTAGTGTTGGCACCCTACAGCGTAGAGAAATGAGTCAAGTTAGAGAAATATGTGGTGGACATGTTTATTTTATTACTGAGATTGACGGTCACATATATAACTATACTTTTGCGCCAATAATATTAAAGCAATATTTATTTCGTTATTCATATTTGTTTCTCGCAGACCCTGTAATTAAATTAAAAACATTTCGAATATGACCTCCATTATGACTAAGGAAATATCGCGATTGAAATACCTCAACAGGAGGCGTATCATCCAAAACACTGATGCGGTATCGATTCATCGAAAGTCGTCTCGCATCGACCTATCGATACGAGTATCGATGACCGCCCGCATCGATTAACAGAATCGATTACTCTCCTCTTTCTATCCCCCCCCCCCCTATCCTCAACGTCACCCCCAGGACGGACCTGCTCCTTTTCTTGCCTTGCGAAACGTCCGTCTCAGGAACATGTACATAAATTTATGTGACCACATATATACGTGGTTTATACATATGTACTATGTATATATATATATAATCCCTTCTCTCACCCCTCTCTTGCTGAAGTAGGGGAAGGGACGCCTGCCTTTCCTTGTCTTCCCCTTCCCCCAGTTACTTCCCCCCTTCTAGCGTTATACGTACCCTTTTGCTTGAGCCACTCATCATAGGCCTGTCTCCAGTTGAAGGATATATGTCTCTGTATAACGCCCAGTCCGGGGGACTATTCCTTCTCTCCTTCCCTCTAACTCACCCCTATATCACTCCCTTCCATCCCAAAACCCCTCCCCTTTCCCCCTTCCCACCCTACACCCCTAAAACCGCCCCTTAACCAACCCCACCCCCCTCCCTCCCACCCAACACAAAGGAAGCATTCTCACATACAGGGCTCCTCACACTACTTTTTTTTATATCACATCTGAAAAACCCACCTCCTCCTCCTTCTCCTCCTCCTGTTCCTTTGGAACATACCTCCTACCTCCTCATACCCCTCCTCCTTTTTATACCTCCTACTTCCCCCTCTTCCCTCCCCCTCTTCCCCTCCTCCTCCCTGTCCTGACACAAGAGCCGCGGAGTGATCTATACGTCCTGGAACGACGTCACGAAGTTGAGTAGAATGAGCGGAGAGGGTGAAAACTGTGTGAAATGGTTGTGCATGGAACTCTTGCTTGGAAGGCTTTTGGAAGGGTATAGATACTCCTCCTTCTAGCACCAGGATTTATAAACTATTTCATGCATAAATAAACGTTTTGAATACTAATTAGAATTCCTCTCAAGAGGACATACGAAAATCGTAAAAAATCTCGCAAAATTAAGACGAAATGTCTTTAAAAAAATAGAATTTACTCTGTGGTGTCTAATGCGGAATAATCACTTTGAACTAGACAATACGCTGATTGATACTAACGGATAAATTGACCTATTAATACCAGAAACTGCAGATTAATACCAATACCAAGAATTTTCAGCAAGTACGATTCATAGAGGTCCATACGTACAAGACAACGTTAATTAGTTGAAGAGATAGATATGAGAGAAGATATACACTTACCAGGAGGGAACATTGTATTTAATTCACGAATAAACGAATGAACATTTCAATATTATTATTTTTCTCACAAGTATTGATAGAAAACCTTGACAGATACTCCTTCTTCAAGCACCAGGATTTTAAAGTAGTTCATGCTTAAATAAACGTTTGAATACTAAGTAGCATTCCTCTCAAGAGGATATACGAAAATCGTTTACCCAAGAATGGCATAATCACTGTCATTTTAAATGTAGAGTAATCACTAGGAAAAATAAAATCCGTTTGATTAATATACCAGCGGATAAATAGACCTTGGACCATTAGAAACTGCAAGGAATCAGCTCCTTTTAAGTTAGTTGTCTTCACAGACATGCATACGTTCTGGGAGGACTTTAAGAAGAAGACGTTGAGTGGAATGAGAAGAGAGATGAAACTGTGTGAAACTGATTTGCTTAGAGCTCTTGGTTGGAAGGCTTTTGGGAGTACAGATACTCCATCTTCAAGCACCAGGATTTTAAAAATATTTCATGCATAAATAAACGTTTGTATACTAATTAGCATTCCTCTCCAAGCAATCCCTCTTCAAGCACCAGGATTTCAAAACTATTTCATGCAAAAAATAAACGTTTTCAATACTAATTAGAATTCCTCTCAAAAGTAAAGACGAAACACAATAGGTAACCTAAAAATGGAAATATCCCTATGATTTTGATTATAGAGTAATCAATAAGAACTAGACGATATTTTGATGAATATACTAACAGATATATAGAATATAGGCCATTATAAAACTGCAAAGTATTACCTCCTACGTAGTTAGTTGCCTTCGCAGACATTCATACGTTCTGGGATGGCGTTAAGGTGTTGAGGAGTAATAAATAATAATAGAATTAAGTTCCATGGAGGAAAAATAATAGATCATTTATAAAGGAATTATTTTTTTTCGAGAGAGAAATCTGTGTGAAATGGGTTTGCTTGCAACTCTTGGTTGGAAAGCTTTTAGGGAGTACAGATACTCCATCTTCAAGCACCAGGATTTTAAAAATATTTCATGCATAAATAAACGTTTTTATACTAATTAGCATTCCTCTCCCGAGAATAGACGATAAACGCTCATCTCAAAATGAAGTTATCGCTGGGTTTTTTATTGCAAAAGAATCACTAAGAACTACATGACGCATTGATTAATATAAAAACAGTATAATAGACCTGGGGCCGTTAGAAACAGCATATTATCACCTTCTTTTCAGTAATGTTTCTTCAAAGACATCCGTACGTTTTGATACGACGTCAAGAAGTTGAGGAGAAAAGAATGAGTCGACAGAAATCTGTGTGAAATTTATTTGCTAAGAGCTCTTGGTTTGAAGGTTTTTAGTGCATGTTTTTCTTCAAGCAGCAAGAGGGAGAATAAAATCATTTAAAGCTTCAAGAGATACTCCCTCTTCAAGCCCCAGGATTTCGAAATATTTCATGCATGAATAAACGATTGAATACTAATTAGCATTCCTCTCAAGAGGATAGACGACAATCGTTCTCCTAAAAATGGCACTACGTCTGTAATTTTTGATGCATAATAACCACTAAGAACTTTACAATACGGTGATGAAGACAGTATGGTTACCATAAACTGCATAATATTACCAACTTTAATTGGCTTTATTCACAGAGTAGTTAGTAGTAGCTAGTAGTAGATAATCGACAAAGACTACTAAAAACTGATCGAAATATATATCGCAAATGTTACGAACTTTTTCGTGGGCACTCTTCAAGAAGATCCATATGTTCTGGGACGAAGTTAAGAAGAAGAAGAAGAAGTAGAGAAGAACGAGTAAAGAGAGATATCATTCTGAAATGGTTGTGCTTGGAACTGTTGGTTGGAAGAATTTGGGTGTACAGCAACTCCTTCTTCAAACACCAGGGGGGTTGTGTTTGAATCGCTCGTAATTATTCCGAGCACGTAACCAAGGAGTCACGTGGTACAATGACGAAAGGTTCGAGATTTTGATGCATTTGTACCGTTCGTAAAAATCTCACGCAGTCTTCCCAATCGTATTTTTTCACCGAAATTCTGTTGATGGAATATAATAACCTGATTATAGACACGATAAACAACATATCACTCGCTTATGATATCCATCCGAGTGGTTTAAACACGCCAAAATGTCGAATCATTTGTTATTGTGCCACGTGACTCCTTAGTTACGTGCTCGGAATAATTACGAGCGATTCAAACACAACCCCCCAGGAGGGAATAAAATTATTTCATACATAAGTATACGTTTGAATACCAATTAGCATTCCTCTCTAAAGTATGGACGAAAAAACCTTCCTCAAAAATAGAAATATCTCTGAGATTATGAAGGCAGAGCAATCACTAAAAACTAAACGATACGTTTAGGTGTGTTTTTAGGTTTTCTGCGATTGAACTATACTTTTATTAGCAACAGTTTCGCCGTGCTATTCGGCTTGCTTCGTCAGGCATTCTAAATCAACAATGACATATAAATAAACACACTTAAGCGGTTATTATGTACGGCATGATTAATTAATACATTAGTTTTTCAAAAGTCTTTTCCACGTATAAGGAAGTTTGTAGCCATCTTCTATGTTTAGGTTGCTAGGTCTTTTTTCTATTTCATTGGCTTCCCTGACGATCCGTGGATAGTAGTTAATTTTTCTTTTCATAAAACTTTCGCCCTTTTGATGTCAATACCTCTAAACCTTCTTAATGTGTGTGTTAACCCACGGCAGAGTAATAACCAATCTTTCTTAGTATACGATACGTTGATTAATATACTACGATCACCAGAAAATGCATAATATTATCAACTTTTTAGTGAGTAGTCTTTACATACGTAGTATGATCAGGTGCTTTCCCTGCGCAGCTCATGAATGAATTCTTCTCGGGTTTCCAACCGGGTTAAATACTCCATTGTTGCCGACGTTTCGATGCCTGAATCGCCAAGCGTCATCAGGGCTGTAGATGCAGGCTGTACATCTACAGCCCTGATGGCGATATGCGAGTCGGGAAACGTCGGCCACCATGGAGATTTTAACCCGGTTGGAAACCCGAGAAGAATTCATTCAGTCTTAACATACGTTCATGGACGACGTTGAGAAGTTGAGGAGAAAGAAACATGAAGAAAATGACGTACCAATAGGGAGTATTTCATACCAAAAAAAGAAATGCAACTTTTGTAGAAGTGTGAAAAAATTGTTATTTTCTATTGATGATATTTCAATTTTATTTTTTAAATTTTATGAAATGGTAGATCACATAGCCGTGGTAATTATCTTTGTATGTAACTATATGTTATGTAACTTTGTGTGTAACTATAACTTTGTATGTAATTCCAGTTTGTAACTATACCAGCGTTAATACAAATTTGTTACTATTACTTATGTTGCAACACATTCAAGATATTTTTTTGTTAAGTAAATACGAGTCGTAATACCCCAAAACGGAGTTTCTCCATAGGGGTACCTATATTCCCAATGTTAAGGGTCAATGTTAATGAAAAATGTACAAGATGTTGTGGAAAAATTTATTATCATTATTATTATTTAAAAAGGAATGATTTTTTTCATAATTTTTCGTCTCAAAAGTATAGACAAAAAACATTCACCAAACATGGAACTATCACTGTAATTATAATAACGGAGTTATCACTAAGAACTGTACGATATGTCGATCAATGTACCAGCGGATAAATAAACGTATGACTACCAGAAACTGCAGAATTTTACCAAAGGTTTAGCAAATACTCTTCATAGATATCATTACGTAAGGAGACGACGTTATTAATATGAGTGGAAAGAAGTGAGAGGTGATATACGTGACAGGAGGGAGTATGTTATTTTATTTATACACGAATAATTTCCTCTCAAAACTATAGACGAATTACGTTCATCTAAAAATGGAACTATCCTTGTGAACTTGATTGCAGTAAAAACACTATGAAATAGAAGTTAGTTTGATTAATATACTGACAGATATATATATATATATAATGTCTTCTGAGAAAACGCACTCGGCGAATAAAAACACAAATATAAATATACTTTTAAAACACAGGCACACGAAAATTAAAAGGACACTCACAGAATAATTTCACAGACAAGAGACTAACTGAGTTAGTCTCTTGTCGTTGACGATGGCGGCTTGCCCGTCGAAACGTCCGCAAATTATTCTGTGAGTGTCCTTTTAATTTTCGTGTGCCTGTGTTTTAAAAGTATATTTATATTTGTGTGTGTATATATATATATATATATATATATATACATATATATACCTATAAGTACATATACATATATATACCCATAGGTATATATATATATATATATATATATATATATATACCTATAACCACAAGAAACTGGACAAAATATAATTCGTAAATATATACTATATGTTTTGTGATTACTCTTCACAGAGATCCAAACGTTCAAGGACGGCTTGAAGAATTTAAGGAGTTGAGAATGAGGAGAGAGATAAAACGGTAAGAAATGGGTTTGCTTGGAACTATTGGTTGGAAGTCTTTGTACAGCTACTTCTTCTTCAAGCACGATGATGGAATAAAATTATTTCATACATAAACATATGTTTGAATACTTATTAGCATTCCTCTCCAGAGAATAGACGAAGAGCGCTCATCTCAAAATGAAGTTATCTCTGGGATTGTTATTGGAGAATAATCACAGAACTACATGACGCATTGATAAATAAACAAACATTAATAGAACTGGGGCTGATAATCACTAATTTGTGCAGTTGAAATGGATGCGATGAAAGTGGCATTCAGGCATTTGGTTCTGCGCATAATTATTTAGTATTAGGCAACAGTTTCGCCGTGCTATGCTGTCGGCTTCGTCTGGCTTTTAAGAACAACAATGGTCTTTTTTAAAAAATAAATAAACAATTCCAGTAGTTGATTTTGAGAAGTAAAAAACTTAATTTCGGATAAGTCTCTTCCAGGTGTAATGGAGTTCATCCACTCTATTGATATTATTTTTGTCTGTTTTCTATTTCAATCGCCTCCCTTATGACCCGCGGAAAGTAACTGCTTTTTTTGTGTAGTACTTATGCCGTCTCGATGTCAATGGCGTGACAAACCTATAATTGAACGTCTGATTAGAACAACAGTAATATTCCAAAAAATACAAAAAAAAGTTAAGATAGTCATTTTGTAGTTTGAATGTAGTGCTATCGTTTAGCGTGAGAACAGTAATATTCCCGTCCTACCTGTCGTTGAAATAATGCTTAAAGGTTTGCAATGAGTTGAAGAGAAATAACATTTCAGGAATGTTACTTTTCTTCCACTCAGACGCCGCGCCGTGCTCGCCTAGTACTCGTTTCTACCACCCAGGGCGCTGTCCTCTCACAACTGACAGTACAACAATATTGTTATTTTCGTTGAGTTTGTTGTTGCGAGGTTATATTGTGGTGAAAGCTGTGTTTAAGTTCAAGAATTATTTAAAGTCCTAATTAACTCTTTATGGTACAGATTGCCGGGAAACGAAAGAACCAAAACTATTATGATTACATAATCAGTAAATGGACTCACATTTAAAAGAAACTCATTCTTCTATATTTTAAAAAATATGTTTACTTCTCCCTAAACATTACTATTTTCCCTTTTTCACGCTAAATAAAAGAGTTATGTCTCAAAAAGTAATTAAAGAAGCTGTTATTTATTCCTATTTTTGATAAAAACTGTTTTGAGTGGAAGAAAGATAATATTCCATGGCACATTATAGTAAATAAATATAAAACTAAAATTTTGTGTTTTTTCCCATTTTCAGACAGTATTTAGTGTCCAAATATCTACATATTTTCAATGGTAGGTTTTTCTGTAAAACTTCAAATTTCTTAGTTATAAAGTTTTTTTTAATTTCCTGAAAAATGAGATTTTGGAATAATACTGTTCTTCCACTCAGACGTTCAATTGTAGTGTGCTCAGCCACGGCAGAGTGATACCAGTCTTGCCCATAACTTACCAGTCTTAACCATTCAAGATTTCTCTTGTGAGTGGCCCATTGCAATGCGTCGAAAGGTAACTATCCTGTTATATAATAATGATGCTCTTGAAAATGAAAAAACTCCGGCCGACATGTACGTGTTCCGTCGCAGTAGCCGAGCTCAATCACTTGAGTATATCACGTTGATTTTCTTAGTTTATCTCGCAGTATAAATTTTATTTAAAACCACGTTTTTTAATCTCAAAATCTCGTTGTCATTCCTTAAACTTTAAACCACTTTATAAAGTACACCTGCTATTTTTTAAACCAAATAAATCAGCATCAATCAGCATAGTATCACCTCCTTTTCAGTAATTTTTCTTCAAAGACATCCGTACGTGTTGATACGACGTTAAGAAGTTGAGGAGAAAAGAATGAGTCGACAGAAAACTGTGTGAAATTGATTTGCTTAGAGCTTCTTGGTTTGAAGGTTTTTAGGGCATGTTTTCCTTCAAGCAGCAAGAGGGAGAGTAAAATCATTTCTTATATAAATATGCATACTTTTGACTACTAATTTGCATTCCTTTCAAGAGTATAGGCTGAAAATCGTTCGTCTAGAAATAAAATTATCACTTGGACTTTGATTGCAGAGTAATCACATATAACTGGACGATACATTGATTAATTTACTATCGGATAAAGAGGGCTACAACTACCAGAAACTGCATAACATTACCAGCATATAAGTTAGTTGTATTCACAGACATTCGTACCTTCTAGGACGACGTTAAGAAGGCTCACCTTGAAGAAATGACAAGAAAACGAACATACAGAACCCTAACAGGTGGGAACAGGTTAATTAATTTGTATACGCTTGATTTTTTCGTTAATTTTTTCTCTAAAAAGTAAATGCGAAAACAATCGTCTAAAAAATTGAATTTTGTCTGTGATTTCCATTTCACAGTAATCAATTTGTATTAAATGATACATTATATATATATATATATATACACTTATATATTAGTGTATATATATATATATACACACTAATTGATAAATGGATATCAGACACTGCATAATATGCATATATATATATATATATATAAATAGACTATGCCACAGGTGGGGCGGAATTAAATATAAACACATAAAAAAAGAACACTCACAATATTAGTTGATATTTCGGTTGCTAGAACCTTTCTCAAAGGAAGACGGATACAGAATCATTCTGTATCCGTCTTCCTTTGAGAAAGGTTCTAGCAACCGAAATATCAACTAATATTGTGAGTGTTCTTTTTTTATGTGTTTATATTTAATTCCGCCCCACCTGTGGCATAGTCTATTTACATTATCGCGTGTGTGATTTTCCACGAACTCGTATATATATATATATATATATATATATATATATATATATATATATATATATATATATATATATATATATATATATATATATATATACACTAATGGATAAATGGATATCAGACACTGCATAATATGGCCACATTTTTAGTAATTACTCTTCAAAGAGATCCGTACGTTCTGGGACGACGTATATAAGTTGAGGAGAAACAAATGAGAAGAGATATACGCAACAGGATGGAGTATATTGTTTCATTTATATACGAATGAACTCCTATCAAAATTATGGACGAAATACTTTCATCTAATATTGAAACTATCCATGTGAGCTTGATTGCATAAAAAATAGACAAAAAATCGATAAACACTGCATAAAAACTGATCGAAATATAAATTGTAAATATTACGAACTTATTCGTGGGCACTGTTTAAGAAGATCGATATGTTCATACATAAATATACGTTTGAATACTAATTAGCGTTCCTCTCTAAGGTTTAGACGAAATACAATCATCTAAAAAGTAAACTATCACTTTTTTATTTTATTGCAGAATAACCACTAAGAACTAGATCATTTATTTATTAATACAGTATGGTTACCAGAAACTGCAGAATACTACCAACTTTCAAATAGTGGTTTTCACAGAGTAGTTAGTAGTCTTAACATTCGTTCTGGACCCACTTTCAGAAGCTGAGGAGAGAGAAAGTAGAAGATAATGCCTAGCAGGAGGGAATATATAATTTACAATTGATTTTTCATTATATTTCCTCTCAAAAGTAAAGACGAAATACATGCGTCTTTAAAAAAATAGAAATTACTCTGTGATGTCAATTGCGGAATAATCAATGTGAATTAGATAAGTACGCTGATGGATACTAACGGATAAATTGACCTATTAATACCAGAAACTGCAGATTATTACCTAATTTTCAGCAAGTGCGATTTATAGAGATACTTACGTTCAAGACAACGTTAACTCCGCTAGAAACTCGGAGGCTACGAGATTGCTTGAACAATTGAGAATAGATATCTTTCAGAGCGACACGGAGAACATCATATTAGAACCCCACTATATTTCCAGGTCCAACAGAAACGATAAATTAAGAGAGATATTTTGCCGAACGGATAGGTATGGGAATTCGTTTTTCCCCCGAAAAATAAGGGACTTTAATAAATTCTAGGCGTAATGTCATTAGAGCGTTTCCTTTTTATCTTTAAACGGCTGGTGTCCTAACACCCCCCGCCACACGCCTATTGAGGCGGCTTGCGGGGTAATATGTAGATGTAGATGTAGATGGATTAGTTGAGGGTAAAGAAATGAGAGAAGATATACTTACACGGAGGGAAAATTTTATTCAATTCACGAATAAACGAATGAACATTTAATTATTTTTCCTATCACAAATATAGACAGAAAACCTTCACAGAGACTCCTTTTTCAAGAACCAGCATTTGAAAAATATTTCATGCTTAAATAAACGTTTTGAATACTAATTAGCATTCTTCTCAAGGGGATAGACGAAAATCGGTCTCCTAAAAATGGCGCTTTCTCTGTAATTTATAATGCTGAGTAATCCCTAAGAACTATACAATACGTTGATTAACATATCAGCGGATAAATAGACCTTGGGCCAATAGAAACTGCAAGGTATCACCTCTTTTTAACAATTTATTAAAGTGAGGAAACTTTTACAAAACCAAATTTAAAAAAAATATACACAACGACGACCCGGGTTTCAACGGCTGAGCGTCATCATTAGGCGATTAAAAATGTAAAGCAATCCCTAATATATACTATCAGTCAGTCTATCCTTTCCACTAAGAGTCACTAAAAAGGTGAGATTAGAAAATAACCCCCTATGTATGGAGACATTCGCAAAAGCGTTCATACAATTTGTCGCTTTACACGTTTTTTTGCCTCATACAAGTGTTCACGAAAGAGCATGCACAAAGATATGTACCGTGAAAACGGCCTTGATAGAATTTCGTTACAGATGCCGTTTTACACAGTACTTTGTTTATCAATCAATGTATTTACTGCGTTGTATAGTCAAAAGTTACTATTTTGTACTCGAAACCATAGAAAAAATATCTATATTTAGATGGCTGTACCACGTATTGTTTTATAAACAAGGCACCATGTCTTTATATCAAATAATATATTCTCCCTTTTTGCATGAGGGTGGAGGAAAACTGCAAATACCCTTCCAACAAACAAATTATGGACTTGTGCTACCAGATGATAACGGTTGAAGGAATTCTTCAAAGATATAATTCAGGATATTTGTTGATATTTTACTAAACTTAAAAAATGTACTTAACAATGCAAAGTTATCGATATTAGTTCCAATCGCAGTTCAATTGTCACCAAAATTTAGTTCTCCCGAAAAAAGTGACTTTCTCCTTGAATTCTAAAAGTCGTCCAAGGATATTTCACTGTAAATATACACTTATAAAGAACTTCGTAGCAGTAATTAGTAGACTGAGGTCTGTTTATCCATTATTATACTAACCAATGTGCTGACTATTTATGAGTGATTATCCTCCATTCATAATCACAGCTATAGTGCTTGTGGTCAACTTTTAACTAGTGTATTTCGATTGTAATTTTTGAGAGGATAAATAATTAGAAATTATACGTAAAAATGTAATAATATATATATTCCCTCCTGGTACAATAGGAAGGAGGAGATATGGATTTTCTTCCAACAATTAGAAGCACACAAATTGCTCACATATATTTACTCCTAATGTGTATTTCTACGAAACATCATGCTTATCTAAGGTTTAACTCAATGCATCGTCTATTAATCAATGTTACCTGACTGATTAAAATATTATCTGACTGGTGTCAGAGTAGGAAGGTTCTCAGATGAAATCAGTTGAACACTTGTCAGACCCAATTGTATTTTTTTACATTCCGCAAATAATTATAATCGTTCTACAACTGCGGGATTTTCGAATGTATTCATGGTCGAATGTGGCGATAACGTTGAATGGGGCGAGGAGGGGGAGTAGCGAGGGGAAGGAGGGGAGGTTGGAGGGGGAAGGTAGGGGAAGGGGTGGTTGCAAAGTGTCAGGTCAGGGGACCACCCCGATGACGCATGGCTGCTAGGGAACACGGAGGTAAGGGTTGGAATTAAAAGGGTCGGTGAGAGGGGAAGGGTAAGAGGGATGGAAGAAGAAAAAAAGGGTTACAGTACGAAGGAGAAGGGTACAAAAGGAGAAGGTGTTAGAACCCTTGACCGGTTCGAAGCCGCGACGCAAGATGGCGACACTGGTAGCTAAAGGATACGTGAATGGCAATCTGGTATCTGCGTTCACTTGTTTTCTGGAGCGAATAAAATTAATTTCGTTCCACTTTTTTTCTTGTAAGTCTACGTATACTATTCTTGCGCAGAACACCTAAAAATATGTATTTTCTATTACAATACATAATGGTTTATTCCTTTTTTATTGTTTTATCCCCATTAACCCGTGAGTGGTTGCTATAAGCTACCTATCACACGCGAGCGGTCGCGTGTGAGACATTTTCTTACACTCAGATGTGCACCATTGAGAATCTATCGTAGAGCGTTTATTGGCAATATGTATATTACACTATAATTAGATATAATTTATTTATCTTAATGTTCATTTGAAACAATGAGTTCCACATATATACAACTAATGATACAATTACATAATCATTGCTACTTTTACTGGCGATGTTACTATTGGGCATGAAATGAAGAAGATTACAATTCTCAAGAAGAAATATTTATATTATATGAGGACATATATTATAATGACTCATTGATTTTGCATTATAATATATCTGCTCTCCACGAAATGAATCAACTTTGCCCGCATGTTGCGAAAGTGTAACGCAACTGAGTGATTATATACAAAAACACTTAACGCCAGTGGTCGCGCAGTGATGAGGAAAAGTCTCACACCTAATTGTAGACATGACGATGGTATCATAGACATATCATCATTATTACACAGCTGCTAAACGCTTCATTTATACTTTTATATGAGCCGGTCGGTCAATAGGACAAGAGATATTAAAAGTCAGCTTAAAAGGAAAGGGAACTTATTCTTATAACTCATTGATTACAAAGTGAGCACAAGTTTAAATTTGGTGTGTGCGAGAAAATCTCATTGCGTGACCAATGGCGGGTCAATGCTGTCGGAGAAGGAAAAATATTTGTACCCATTGATCTTAAATATAACTAATGAGTACTTGAGTTTCATATCGTTCACTAAGATGTCAAGAACCCATCAAAAATTCCGTATTACCAAGATGGGCTCAACCACATGCGTTATGCTCAAAGTCCGTTTTACACGGGGCACGAAATTGCACTGAAAACTGCACGTTTTTCTCAATCAGGCGTGCAATCATTCACGAAATGGAGCAGGGGATATTATGCCATATTTCGTTCATTCATTTGCGCATGCGCTTCTGCAATGTACGGCTTTACACGATGTGATTTGAAATGCAAGAGCGTACGTACAACATATTTTGCAATCACTTGACCGGTGTAAAACGCGCTAAAGGTAGTTTTTGAGCGAAAAATCACTTCACCTAGAATTTGATGAATTTCGTCTCACTTTAAAGAAAAAACTCTCATCTTTCCAATGATATCAAAATATATCAACCCTTTTCCAAACTAATTTTAGAGCTATTTGCCTATTAAATATAAGCTGTTTTATATATGGGATACATTAAGGCTGAGGACTCCATAGTAGGAGAATATTGAAGGAAATAGGAATTAATAACACCTAGATTTCGTCAAAAAACTAACGGTGTGTAGATTGCATGTTGTCTCAGCTATTTATAAAAAATAATCTATTACTCACCACAGTAAGTTTAGAGAATTGCAAAAAATCCTGCTGTTATGAAGAATTTTAAGCCGTACGGCGGGAAAAAATTAGTCAAGTTAGAGAATTATGTATTTTTATTCATTCAATTACTGAGAATTTAGATCTTATATAACTATATTGTTGCGCCATTAATATTTCAACACTTATTTCATTCTTCTTACAGACGCTGAAGTCAAAAATTAAAATTATAATATGGTCTTTATTATGACTAGGGAACCATCTCGCCCAAAGCAACTTAAAGGATGTTATTACCAGGCAACCCCTTGCCGAACTACTTTTAGAGCTATTTGCATAAAAATACAAGCTGTTTAAACTTATGTGATAGATTATGGTTGTGCGCTCCAGAGGGAGAATATTGAGTAAATTATGAAATTCTAGCACCTAGATTTCGTCAAAAAACTAACTGTGAGTAGATTGCATGTTTTGCCAACTCTTGACAAAAAATAATCTATTAGGCACCACAATAAGTTTTACAGAATCGCAATAAACCTCCTGCTTTGCAGGGTTTTCAGACGCACGGCGGGAAAATATGAGTTAAGTTAGAGACTTATGTTGCATTATTTATTTAATTACTGAGAATTTTGGTCTTATATAATATATATTTGCGCCATTAATATTATATCATCTATTTAATACTTCTTACAGACCCTGAAACCAAAGAATAAAATTTTCTGCATAAATTTTTTACAGAATTACAAAAAAACCTTCTGTTTTGAAGGCCATTTAGCCCGACGCCGGGAAAAAATGAGTCAATTTAGTGACTTATGTGAACATATATTCATTAAATGACGGTGAATGTTAGACATTTATAACTATATTTTTGTACGATTAGAAAAACAATAATTATTTCGGGAAAAAACAAGTGAACACAAGTTTAAATTCAGTGTGAGAGAAAATCTCAGAGCGCGACCATTGGCGGGATAATTCTATGAATGCATATGACCGTAGCCAATCAAAACGTAGATCACCGTAGACAAACGTAAGAGTCTGTGTATATAGTTGCTTTATAAAGTTGCAACATAACATGTTATCTACCAACACATGGACACACGTGAGCGTATATGAGTTTGAAATACATGAAGAACTTCAAGAAAAATTAAGGCAAAATTCATTGGTGGAATTGGGAATTTTAGGGCCGAATTTATAGTCGTTACCCAGCAGTCCCACAGCCCCTAGCAGGCCCCTTCGTCAAAAACGGTATTTATAGTCAAATTTCCACCCCCAGCAACCCCCTTAGCCTCTCCTAATTCTGGCAGGAGATGCATTCTCCACCAGGGGCCCCCTTATCGGAAAAATAACGCAACAGATACAACTAAACTGACTCTAATGAACGTGCATAGCCTTAAATTAATAATTTCAGAAGATTTGGTGTTAATAAAACAACGGTAAGATTTGCTCTTAATCGATAAATATCTGATGTGACGCCAGACTCATTCCACAAGGATGTTCATCATATACACTCGAAGCATATTTCCCCCCACTATTTCTTCTTCTTGTGGCAGGACACTGCGTCCGTTTTCTTACTTTCCACTGAGTATATCTTTATATGCTTCTACACCAGGTCACACAAATTCTTCTTCTCCACATCGTTGATGCTATTGCACGTCAAGCGGCCATCTTAACAGTTTTCATGCTGCGTCTGGCTCTTTATTTATCCGTATCCATGTTGATCACGAGCGTCATCACTGAAACATTTGAGCTGCGAATTCCATTTCCCGCCGTTTGTAGTCCTTAGTTACCAGATCTAATACCACAACCATCCCCTACCTAGCAGCTCCCTTAACTTTGACTATAGGACGCACAATTCAAGGGGCCTGCTGGGTAGGGGATGGATAAGGGGACTGCTAGGTAACGACTATAAATACGGCCCTTAAAGTAACAACAAATAAATAAAAAGTGTTGACTATCGTTTCATTTCATCCCAACCACGGCCCGGCTGGAATAAAAGTTAATGAATATTTAAGGTAGTTTGAGTTAAGCATCAACTTATCTGAAACTTAATTAATTTGAAACCACGTGAAAGAAAAAACTGTCATCTTTCAAATTATATCACAATATAAACCCATTTTAGACCAACATTCCGAGTATTTTTCCTAAAAAATACAAGGTTTTTTTACATGGGATTGATAACAGCTGTGAACTTCAGAGGTAGAATACCAACTGAAAAAAATAGGAATTTGTAACACCTAGATTCCGGCAACAAACTGTGTGTATTTGTAAAGTTTTCTCAACTTTTAATAATAATTAATCCATCACTCACCGAAATAATGATCACAGAATCCCTTCAGTCTTTTTTTAGAAAAGGCTTTTTAGTCGCACGGCGTGAAAAAAATGACTCAAGTTAGAAACTTGATTCCATGTATTTATTAAATTATTAAAACTCTTTGTCATATATTACTATATTTTATTCCATTAATAAAAAAACTATTTAATTCACAAGTACTTCTTACTTATGCTGTAATTGAAAAATTCGAATATGGTCTTCAATATGACTAGGGAGGTATCTCGCTAAAAATACCTTAACATCAGACTGTAGATTAGTGATGTCAGATGGATTAGAATGGTAGCTGACGGATAAACATCGGTTTAAATTCGATTAATGTATTTGACCGTAGTCAACTGATTTAATTATTACAGAATCTTTTTAGTATTTTTTTAGAAAAGGCTTTTTAGTCGCTCGGCGTGAAAAAAATGAGTCAAGTTAGAAACTTGATTCCATGTATTTATTAAATTATTAAAACTCTTTGTCATATATTAATATATTTTTATGCCATTAATACTACAATATATTTAAATGCATAACTACTTCTTACTGACGCTGAAATTGAAAAATAAAATTCGAATATGGTCTTAAATATGACTAGTGATGTATCTCGCTAAAAATACCTGAACATCAGACTGTAGATAAGTCAACGCGAGCTCAATGAATGGCAGTTGAAGGATATAAACATCGGTTTAAATTACATGACCGTAGTCAATTGCTTGTGTGTACTTGTCATGAGTTCTACAATGAGAATATTGTTCGGATTTTATTTAACTTCGTATCTCATGTTACGTATATGCTTGATCGTTGCCACCAGGATAATTTCCTAATTGTAACAACATATTTAAATAAATAAAGAAATGAAATGTAGATCACCTATATGGTGTGCGTATAAAAGGTGCTCTATAAAGTTCATAAAATCCGTGTACCTACGAATGTGGAGACACGTGATTGAATGTGAAGCATAGGTATAGCAAAACTTGGTGGCACTCACCAGCGGAGGATTAGATGACACAGGCCGTAAACAGCAGACCGTTGATGAGCGGGCAAAGTTATCGAAGGAGTTCCGCAGGGTCCTATGGAAAAAGGCTCGGCCCCTTTATCCCACATCTCATGTATAGGTGTAGCGAAACTTGGTGGCACTCGCTTGTGTTGATTATGACATAAAGGTGAGGAAAACATACATGAGATGTGGGATGAAGCGGTCGAGCCTTTTCGTCGAGCGGTGTAGCGAAACTTGGTGGCACTCGCTTGTGAAGAACATGATGCAAAGGAGAGGAAAGCATATAGGTGTAGCGAGACTTGGTGGCACTCAACAGTGGAGAATTAGAGGATACTGACCATAAACCAGGCGTTGATGAGCGGGAAGAGTTATTTAAGGAGTTCCGCAGGGTCCTCTGGAAAAAGGCTGTGCCCCTTCATCCCACATCTCATGTATAGGTGTAGCAAAACTTGGTGGCACTCGCTTGTGTTGATTATGACATAAAGGTTAGGAAAACATACATGAGATGTGGGATGAAGCGGTCGAGCCTTTTCGTCGAGCGGTGTAGCGAAACATGGTGGCACTCGCTTGTGAAGAACATGATGCAAAGGAGAGGAAAGCATATAGGTGTAGCGAAACTTGGTGGCACTCAACAGTGGAGAATTAGAGGATACTGACCATAAACCAGGCGTTGATGAGCGGGAAGAGTTATTTAAGGAGTTCCGCAGGGTCCTATGGAAAAAGGCCCCTTTATCCCACATCTCATGTATAGGTGTAGCAAAACTTGGTGGCACTCGCTTGTGTTGATTATGACATAAAGGTGAGGAAAACATACATGAGATATGGGATGAAGCGGTCGAGCAATTTCCAGAGGACCCTTCGATAACTTTGCCTGCTCATCAACGCTTGGTTTATGGTCAGTATCCTCTAATCCTCCGCTGTTGAGTGCCGCCAAGTTTCGCTACACCTATATTCTTTCCTCTCTTTTGCGTCATGTTCTTCACAAGCGAGTGCCACCAAGTTTCGCCACACCTATACCAGACGAACTTTCAAAAAAAGAAAAAGACAGCGTTCAATGGCGGGTCGGGAATATTTTAAAATTACAATAAATAAATGATATGGAAGGGGGGTGATTATTATTTTTTTTCATTCCGATTTGAACAGGTCGTCATACTTCAAAACTTCTGACACCCCCCTCCATACCCCGCCTTGAGTGCAGCGCCTCCTACAACCTCCTCCTCCCTCCCTCACTCACGAACAAGCGAAGGCAGACAGAGCGAAATCCTCGTCCACCCTATAATTAAAAGGACTATAAATTCTCGGGACTCGAGGCTTGCTCGTACGGGACGTCCAGAACACATCGAATACCTTTTGACGTACATAGATCTTTCACGCACAGAGGGGAAGATGATGGAGAAAGCATTTCTTGCCTTTTCCTTCCCGTTCCAATGGACCCCCAAACCACTCCTACCAACCCTCCCGACCCCACTGGAAGCGGACCAATAGCGTCAGAGATAAAAGAGGCGTTTTATTTATATATATACATACATATATAAGTCATGTCAACCATTAAATCATAAGTGTATCTCCGCCTTGACTGTGGTGGGAGAAAGAAGAGGATATGTCTTCGCTTTCAGTGTCTCCAGGACTGTATTTCTTCCTTCCTCCCTCCTTGAGTATTTCCATTCCAAACGCCTCAAGGCATCTTCCAACACTTCTAACTCCAAGCAGAGCCACGTCCATAAGAGTTTATTGCACTTTCTTGCGTCGAATGCCCACTCGACTCAATTCGTGACGGAGCCAAAGATGCTTTCAATGGAGACGCATCTAGAGGAAAACATCGTCACCATTTCGATTCGAGTGGTCAAGGAATCGACGTATCGAAAGAAAATTAACACTTTTTATCGATTATCGTGTAAAACCACCTTTAGATGCTGTTATGGAGACGCATTATGAGGAAAATATTGTCACCATTTCGATTCGTGTGCTCAAGGAATCGACCTATCAAAGGGAAAATCGATACTTTTAATCGATTATATAGTATTGTGTCACTTTACGATGGATCGTGTTATATTATTTCTCAAAAATAGCAGTAAAGGAATCATATTTTTGAGCTATTTTCGACCATCCATGGAACAATTCGTTATCAACATTAAAATCGTTCTACAATATCCATTTACTATTAGGAGTGTGGTATTATCTGTTCAGTAAAGACGAATAATTCACAGTTTTGAAACTATTTGAAATTCGGTTCACTTGCCAAATTTTTATCTCGTTTTGACCTATCGTAGAAAAGCAGTGATATCAATAGTCGAATGTATAGTATTATATCGATTTTTGGTCTATCAAGTGATATTATTTTTATTTGTAGCGGTAGAGAAATCACAATCCTTAACCTGTGACGGGGTCTAAAGAATGGGAAGTTCAGTTATTGAGACGCGTTACGAAGGAAATGTCGTCACCCTTTCGATTAAAGTGGAAAACAATCGACCTATCGATCGATGATATCCATATTAACTCTAAAGCTACGTTTACACGTAGCAGTCAACTGCTATGACAGTCGACTGTTAAGCTCGACTCGCACGTGTGAACACGAACAGCGATGCGAGTAAGAGTCGATAGGGGACCAGGTCGAGCGAGATCGACCCTGAATTCGAGCTATCAGCGAAGTAGAATCTTTTCTATATTGAACGCAGTCAAGCCATGTGTATAGCAACCATCGAAAGCAAAAACATGGCGGAGACCGGCAATTACAAAAAGCTCTTAAGGAAAAAGTTGTAGGAGGGAGAAACATTTAAATTTATTGAGAGGTACAGACACCATGAATGCCTCTGGAATGTGAGGTCGGACTCGTACAAAAATATCAGTGCGAGGAACACAGCCATTTCAGATTTGGAAGTATTTTTTTCATAGACATTCCTTGGGCAATCTTATGTTGTCGTTCTCATTTCTCTGAGCTTCCAGTGTTTCCGAAAAAGTTTTGTTTGTGAAGTATCGCTAAATATCGTTCTATACACGTAATTGTAAATTATCTACCTTAATATTTATTGGTAAACTTAAATAAACATTTCCCTAATTTCATATTATTATCGATCATGTATACTTGAATCATCATGTATACTTGATCATGTATAAATGAAGGTGACATCTAATCATTAACGATAGGCGTAGTTAAATATATATAGGCACTTAAAAATGTTGAATGCTGACAGTCCTAATGGTGATCCCTCAACGCTTTTCATTTTGAAGGCATTGCTATTGACTCCATAAGTTGAAACCTTGGTTGACAAGCGAAATTAGAAATAATAATAATATATAAAATAAAAATTAAGGCCTTCATAATGTCTTCGTAAGCCGATGCCTTGGGCAGGCAGTGAAACAACAAACAGTATTATAGACGAGACAAAATCTCCTCCATTTCATATTATTAGCGATATACTTGAATAAGGGAACCTACCCATAACAAAATCTATCCTCTCTTTAACTACGCATACAACGTCTAATCACTGTAAACCATATCGGTCGTATTTAAATATTTATTCTTTAATATTGTGTGTAGACGGTGAAACTGTGATCCCTCCACGCTTTCCCTGATTCAACTGTTTTCCCATGATTCTTACAGGAACTCTTGGGACACTTTTGTGTTGATGATAGTAGCGATATATCGTGATCGAGCGACTGTCATAGCAGTCGACTGCTACGTGTAAACCTAGCTTTAGAGGAAAACATCGTCACCATTTCGATTCGAGTGGTCAAAGAATCGACCTATTGAAGGGAAAATTGATATCGTCAATCGATTATACTATAGGGTAGGCCGAAAAACACAAAAGTGTCCGAATCGAATAGCAATAGCGCGGAAAGGTTTCTACTCGTCCCCCTGATCACAAAAAAAAAGAAATATTTTTGAAATCGGACCACATCTTTCGGTCGCACATCTCGTTCGAAGTTTCGAAAAATCATAAAAAAGAAAGAGGCACTCCGGGAGTGCCGACAGAAGTGAAAACTTGAAATAACGTGAGCATTTTTGAATGTAGGGAATAATTTCTAATGAAGTGTTTTATTAATCAGTAGAGATTCAGTAGTATCATTTATATAATAAATGAAATATTCATTTATTGCGCTATTGTACACAATTTTTTTACATAAAAATTGTGCACTTCAGGATAATCAACTTTCATCCATTATTTCAACAATTCTTTCATCATGGCCGCCATCATCATCGGCAATATCTAAAACTGACACAATAGGCTTATGGTAACTCAAGTAAGAAACGAATAATTTTGATTCGAATTTGCTTAAATGTCTTGTAAATACTGCATCAATAGTAGTTTTATATTTCGTTGTGCCAAGATTGCGATCATTAGACATCGTTAAACCAAACTCACTATTTAAAAATTCAATCAATGGTAGATTTTTATCGTCTGCAAAGTTTATGTTTATGTATATATGAATAAGCTACTCAAATTGAACGTATTAAAAGAAATTGAGTTATATTGTACTAACCTTCACTATTCTTGTATCGAGTACACTCTCCTGCACGAGTATGGACTGTTATATTATCCGGCACAATATTTGTAGCAACCCAAATTGAATGAACTAAACCGTATATTAGATATATATAATGTAATATGAACAAAATTATAATATCGTTTATTTGACGGTGACGCGAGTCCAATGGTTTTTACCCATCCACAAGTACTGTGTATATAGCGAGTATACTGTGTATATACAGAATATACAATTATACATATATTTAACAGCAGTGACGGTGACGGTGACGCGAGTCCAATGGCTTTTACCGATCCACAAAAGTGTATATACAGAATATACAGTTACACTTATATTTAGTAGCGGTGATGCGAGTCCAATGGTTTGTACCCATCCATAAGTACTGTGTATATAGCGAGTATACTGTGTATATACAGAATATACATAATTATACATATATGTAGTAGCGGTGACGGTGACGCGAGTACAATGTCTTTTACCCATCTACAAAAGTGTATATACAGACTATACAATTACACATACATTTAGTAGCGGTGATGCGAGTCCAATGGTTTGTACCCATCCATAAGTACTGTGTATATAGCGAGTATACTGTGTATATACAGAATATACATAATTATACATATATGTAGTAGCGGTGACGGTGACGCGAGTCCAATGGCTTTTACCCATCTACAAAAGTGTATATACAGACTATACAATTACACATACATTTAGTAGCGGTGATGCGAGTCCAATGGTTTGTACCCATCCATAAGTACTGTGTATATAGCGAGTATACTGTGTATATACAGAATATACATAATTATACATATATGTAGTAGCGGTGACGGTGACGCGAGTCCAATGTCTTTTACCCATCTACAAAAGTGTATATACAGACTATACAATTACACATACATTTAGTAGCGGTGATGCGAGTCCAATGGTTTGTACCCATCCATAAGTACTGTGTATATAGCGAGTATACTGTGTATATACAGAATATACATAATTATACATATATGTAGTAGCGGTGACGGTGACGCGAGTCCAATGGCTTTTACCCATCTACAAAAGTGTATATACAGACTATACAATTACACATACATTTAGTAGCGGTGATGCGAGTCCAATGGTTTGTACCCATCCATAAGTACAGTGTATATAGCGAGTATACTGTGTATATACAGAATATACATAATTATACATATATGTAGTAGCGGTGACGGTGACGCCAGTCCAATGGCTTTTACCCTTCCACAAAAGTGTATATACAGACTATACAATTACACATACATTTAGTAGCGGTGATGCGAGTCCAATGGTTTGTACCCATCCACAAGTACTGTGTATATAGCGAGTATACTGTGTATATACAGAATATACATAATTATACATATATGTAGTAGCGGTGACGGTGACGCGAGTCCAATGTCTTTTACCCATCTACAAAAGTGTATATACAGACTATACAATTACACATACATTTAGTAGCGGTGATGCGAGTCCAATGGTTTGTACCCATCCACAAGTACTGTGTATATAGCGAGTATACTGTGTATATACAGAATATACATAATTATACATATATGTAGTAGCGGTGACGGTGACGCGAGTCCAATGTCTTTCACCCATCTACAAAAGTGCTCAACGCGACATAAGAAGTTTTCACTTCAAAAATATGAATTTTTTCGGGATGAAAAAAATAAGTTTCAGTGATTAGATTGCGTTCGGTATGTGGCCTCTTATAAAGGTAGTTTGTCTTAAAAAAATATAATTCTCCTTCTTTTAGGATGAGAGGGAGTCGCTCATCGCGTTCAAATTATCGAAAAATCGCAAAATACATGACTTTTTTCGGGATTTTCTCTTTATGAGTGACAGTGATCTGAACGATGCGTTCCAAATCGGTGTGTGGATTCTTCTAAAGGTCCTTTGTATTTAAAAAAGATATAGTTCCCGTTCCTCCCTTCTTTTATGGGGGAGGGGAGGGGCATGTACCGTAAAGAGCAGTATTAGCAAGTACTGTTCTCATTAGAGTCCCAGAAGGTTATCCGAACATAATGTGAAAATCTGTGTCCGTATGTTTGGTAACCGTATCTGTATCCTCTGTTTCAGGATCTGAGGTAATGTTGGCCGTAGTTTCAGAAGAATTACCACCATATTTTTACTCCTTTTGCTCTTCTTGCCAGCCTCTTCTTAATCTTTTCACTCTCCTTTGAGTCAATTGTTCATATCTTGCCAATTCTGTGATGCCGCTGTGCATTAAGAAATTTTCTCTCTACCACAGAGGAACTTACCTGTCAACCGGGCAAGAACAAATGATTTTAACCGGCTGATCACAGGTACATTCATCTATTGTTTTGTTGCAATCACACAGCAGGTGCCTTTTGTACTTGCAGGAACATACACCAAATAAAGTTTTGTACTGTCAGAAATGTAATGTGTGTACTCCTTTTGTTATTCCTCATATGTTTTGTCCCTGGAAAACTTTTTACGTAAGTAGTAATAATTATCGTGAAGAGTTTTTATACGTTTTACGATTCTATGGCGAGAGACCGTTGGCAAAGATGCCTTACTGAAAATGGTCGCTATATCATCAGCAACGACATTAGCTACTGCAGACAAGCTGAAATCTTGTTTCGGACTGGCCGAAGCCAGTGCTAAAGAATATCTTACATTCTGGCAATGCAGTAAAACAACAGCATGCGATGGAAGAATCTGATAGCTCAGACTTTGAGTCGGTCCAAATAAAGTACATCGAAATTTCTCACCATGCGTCCTAGACGTCACTATCCAGCTCTCTTCAACTCGAAGATGCGACCGTGCTCCAACTCTAAGCAGCAGTAGAATGCGACTCGTCTTCCCTAGTAGACAAAACAGCCTTGCTCGCTCTCGGAGTGACTTGACTTCTCTGGCGCGTTGCGCGCAGCGGCACAACGAAGTCCTTGCACCGGCTGCCGCCAGCCTGGATAGCGGCCAGGCCCGCCCTCGCTGAGGCTCCACTCTCATTTTATACGTAAATTACATTTACGTAAGAATGATCTAAGCAGGATATATTGTAACACTTTGAACGCCTTAGCCTACCCAACGGCACTCCTCACACGAGGAAAGAAACGACCGTAATATAAATCCTTCTTCCGAAACAACGTGAATGTATCATCGGTTTGTAGAAACACATTTGATCCTTTCTGTCGGCATTTTCAAAGTAGGAGAACTGCTTCTGTAACGGTTCACTCTTCAAGTTACTCCAAACAAGAGATCTTGACCGTCTGATTTTATTCTTGTCAATGACCTTTGCTGTGTTTGTTTCAGATGTTAAGCCCAAGTCTGAGAGAACACTAGAGGCTACTGCTGCCGTTGCTCTGTCTGATACGCCGTGCCTGTCGCCAACTAGAGCAGTATTGGCAAGTACTGTTCTCATTTGAGTCCCAAAGGGTGATCCGAGCCTAATATAAAAATCGGTGTCCGTATTTATGGCATCCGTACCTGTCTCTTCTGTTTCAGGATATGAGGTAATTTCAGCCGTAGTTTCAGAGGAAATAGTACCCTCTTTTTTTACTTGTTATGATTTTCTTGTCAGCCTCTTCTTAATCATTTCACTCTCCTTATGGTCAACTGTTCCTATCTTGCCAATTCTGTGCATAAAGAAATTTTCTCTCTACCACAGAGGAACTTACCTGTCAACCGGGCAAGAACAATCGATTTTAACCGGCTGATTACACACGTACATTTATCTATTGTTTTGTTGCAATCACACGAACATACTTCAAATAAAGTTTTTTTACTGTTAGAAATGCATTTTGTGTACTTCTTTTGTTTTTGCTCATATCTTTTGTCCCTGTAAAACTTTTTACGAATGAAGTAATGCTTATCGTGAAGTGTGTTGACACGTTTTACGATTCTATGGCGAGTTGGCAAAGATGCCATATTGAAAATGGTCTCTATATCATCAGCAACAACAACTGCAGATAAGCTGACATCCTTTTTAGGACTGGCCGAAGCCAGTGCTAAAGAATATCTAACACTTTGAACGCTTTAGCCTACCCAGCGGCACTCCTCAGACGAGGAAAGCAACGACCGGAATACAAATCCTTCTTCCGAAACAATGTGAATGTATCATCGGTTTGTAGAAAAACATTTGATCCTTTCTGTCAGCATTTGCAAAGTAGGTAAGAGAAGTAAAAGTTGGAACTCCTCGCATTGCAGGCGAAAGTACTCATGTACCTAAAGTTTCTGAGGCGAAGAACTGCACACTTCACACTAGGAAAACAGCGACCGTAAGGTCACTCATTTTTACGATATATTCCCATCCCCATAGAATAAGGGGGCAACGGGAATTATATCTTTTTTAAAAGATAAAGGACCTTTGCAAGAGGCCACATACCGATGTTAAACGCATTCCGATCACCGAAATTCATAAAGAGAAAATCCCGAATAAAGTCATGTTTTCTACGACTTTTCGGTAACTTGAACGCGATGAGCGACTCCCCCTCCCGCAAAAAAAGAGTATTTATATGTTTTAAGACAAAGTACCTTTGGAAGAGACCACATGCCAACTTTGAACCCAATCTAATTCAATACAAAACATATTTTTAAAAATCCCGAAAAAAGTCGAAAGTCGAAACTTCGAACGAGATGTGCGACCGGAAGATGTGGTCCGATTTAAAATATATTTTACTTTTTTGAACAAGATGGAAAGTAGCAACTTTATAGCGCAATTTCAATTCGATTCGGACACTATTGTGTTTTTATGCCCACCCTATTATACAATATAGTAGGTATCGATTTCCGGTTGACCGTTTTATATTAAGGCGGCTTTACACATGGAAGTAGCGAGTGCAGCGAAGTATCGATTTTTATCGCTACTTCCAGGGCATATCTCTGGGGCCTGATTCTGATGCTTTCCCGATGTTCAACTTTTCAACCAAAACGTCATTAGTTTCCACCAAAACGTCATGACTTTCCGACACTACGTCATCATGTTCCACCTTCCACCAGAGAATCGTTCACTACGTCGTTCATCGTTCAATGACTGGTGGAAAGTCAAGCTTCCCTTGCACCCGTCACCCACTTGGTGGAACAGCGCTAGTGTCGTGGTGAAAACTTTCCGACGGAAGTAAGCGTGCGGAAGGTAGACATTTTTTTGTTCGCGGTTTCGAGGTAAGTTGGAAATTGGCATAAGTTTGTGATGTTCGGCTCTCCAGAGGGGGTCATTGAGCCGTTCATTTAACGGATCACGAGTCGTTCAATGAACGAATGGTGGAACTTTCCACCAGTAATTAACTGGTGGAAGATCAGAATCGGGCCCCTGCTTACACAACACTTCCGGTTTGTCCGCAAATAAATGAATAGCAGAACTAAGGAGGCGAAAGGAGGTAAATTCAAAACAACGAATATGGCGTTCCAAGTTCAAATGCAAGGAAGAAGGCTCTTTTAGCCGTAGCTCTTTCGGAGTTGGTGAATGGCTGTCGACCGAAGAGAAGACGACATTGTTGGGTGAAGGATCACCTTGTTAAAATGGCTGACCTTTCCCTAGAAGATAATATTTTACTCAAAATATGCCCAGCTTTTGTTTTTAAAATACGTTCATCATCCTCTCAAAACATGCTCAGCAAAAGGTTGCGACCTACCATTTATCCCCCTCATTAAATGCATTGTATTACAATGAATTTGCATTATAACTACTTATTATGAACAATTACTTCCATTTTAAACTTTCTTGCCTTTCACTACAAGAGCTGGCACTCACTTGCTCCATCCACTTAAACTACCTTTTCCCCTATAAAAACTCGTCTATTTTATATTACGTCTATTTATATCAATAGATAAATCATACTTTTGAGCTCTTTTATTAGCGGCGATAGAGAAATCCCAATCCTATATTAATGATGGTGCTTAAATAATGCGAAGATCTCTTATTGGGACGCATTGCGAAGGAAAGTCCGTCACTGTTTCGATTATAGTGTTAACGAAATCGACCTATCGATCGATAGTATCGATATTAATTATCGTATCTATTGCTATTAGTGTTGACCGCGTATTTGGTAGACCGCGTGGAACTCTTGGTTTAGTTTCGATAGAGAAATCACAGTTTGGAGATCGATTCAACCATTCGATGAAACAATTCGTTATCAATAGTTCAAATCATTCTGAAATATCGATTTATGAACTGAAGTGTGAAATTATTTGATTAGCAACGACGAAGAAATCACAGTCTTGACGTATAAAATGGCATTTGGTTCAATTAATACGTTTTTGTATCGTCTACAATTCAGTTTGTCAGTTACTGTCTCTTGATGCTTTCTGTTCCAAACGCCTCAAGGCTTCCAATGATTATAACTCCACCCAAGTGGGCCAGAGTTTAATGAATCCTCACCAAAAGAGGCTAGATAACGATTCTTAAATACAATCCATACATCGATTACATTATGAAATCTATCGGTATCTCGAAGGTATGTGATATGATTCGCGTATCGAAGCACCCATATTTTCTCAGGATCGAGGGATCGAATCGAAAATATAATCGATGTATCGAAGATTAGCGAAATGTACACTTGAAAAATTGTACGACTCCATCCAATTCCATTACAAGTGTAACCGGCCTCAATGGAGGCGGGGTCCTCCTTTATCCTCTCCTTGACAACAATTATGAAATACAATCGATATATTGAGTTCCCCATGAAATATATCGATATATTGAAGATATGTGGAGCTGGGTTTACACGTAGCAGTTGAATTGCTATAGCAGTCCTTCGATACGTGATACATCGCTACTGCTACCGACGCGAAGTGTCCTCACCAACTTCTACAACTATCGCAGCGTATCGCCAGCAGTAGGCACTTCAAAATGGCTTCTTTTTTGCAAGAAAGGCCACGAACTCTTCTCATAATCCTGCTTGTTAGAGAGCTGCAGAAGCAGGAGGAAGATAATAGAAGAGCATTGATCTAAGTTTATAATAAACTATCATCAAAGATCTTTGTGACGGCGAGGAATGTTGGAATTCTTACGTATTGACCACGACATATTCCTTCTATCACACACTATGGTTGGTTTTACATGTTTTCTAATGTGTATTACGTACTGTGACAATAATGTGATTAGGTTAAAAATGTCTTGTATTGTCATAAATATGTTTAGTTGCCCTACTTAACAGACTGGTGCAATACTGGAAAGAATCAGCAATAGAGAAAGAGAAAATATCTTCAAAGGTGCGACTTGCCATATGCCTAGCCAGTCCATAAGAGTTTATTGCACTTTCGTGTTTCCCCTCAATTCTTGACGGAGCTTATGATGCTTTGAATGGAGACGCATCTAGAGGAAAACATCGTCACCATTTCGATTCGAGTGGTCAAAGAATCGACCTATCGAAGGGTAAATGTAATTGTAGTAAAAGTTATAACATTTATGTTATTCTCGACTGTGTCATTTTGGTATTATATAATTACATATTGTTCACCTAGGGAAGGGAATCTTGAACCTAAAATATACTGATACCTGCTGCTCAGGGTAAAATTTTCCATAAAAGAGTTTTATAAAATGTTTTATTGAAAGTTTTATGAATATCGTACGTAAAACGTACTTGCTTGCTCGAACGGTAAAACTATTCATAAAACCGCAATGTCCTGCCATCTATGGGATGCTTTGCAAACACGTGAAGTAACAAATGCACTCTTTTTTGTATGACTGTTAAGTTAATAACTATATATGTCTATTGTTTATTTACTTATACTTTCTGATCACATACTCAACGGTGCAATATGGCTCTATTAACGCATTCTTCCAACAACAACAAGAAGGACATTACTGCCTCTCAACGTACTCCATGAACTTCTTATACCCATGTTTGTTTTCGTTTTCCTTGTTTGGCGTTCCATGGATACGAGATTATTATTATCAACGCGATGAGCGGAACGTCTCATTGGTTGTTGAATTAAAACGGTTTTATGGAAATAGAACCTGCCCTATTCCGTAAAAAGTATTATAAAACAAGGTTTTATAAAACGGTTTTATCGTTATCAAGCTCATTTTTATAAAATTAGTCGAATTTATGAAACGTTTTACCAAAAATATTACCGTGAGCAATAAGGAATAACAATGGCACTTCTTTGGAAGCTCGCCTTGTCTTTACTTATTTTAATCTTTCTTTGTACGAAAAATTCGTGAGATTTGAAGATGAAAGAGGCACGAGTGTCGAGTGTATGTATAGCCATTTTGTTGAAGTTGCGAGGAATCGAATCGAATCATCGAATTGTTGACATCGAATTGGCATTCGATTCAAGAGACACGTTTTTGTCTCGTCAAAAATTCAGCTTGTTTTTCCTTTCACTATAATATTTATTCAACTAGTTATAGAAATTATACGTTATTTCAAGGTTTTGTTGTACAGTGTTCGTCTGGCAAATTGTAAAGTAATTGAGTAGTTAGAGAGCGAATATAAAATTTTGTGAATATCGAAGAAATATTCCATGCTTTTATCGTTCCTTCACTGACCGACTATGAGGGAAATAAATGGGTGAGCCACTTCGATCCCTTCCTTCATTTCGTTGCGTATCGATCAAGGACGATATGTTGGCTCGCAAGCTCATAACTTATGTCTCTATCTACCCTTCAGCGGCCCTTTTAGAACGTCGAAGTATCTATAAATGCCCAACATAACAATATTTCATTTTGTTTTTCTCCATACATAGGTGAAATCTAACTAATTTGGGACTTCCCATGAAAAAAAAGAAATAGTCATATTAAGGAATGATTCATATAAATGGATTATCAGTGCAAATTACCAAGGTATTAAAAAATAATTCATAAAATACCACAAAAAAACCATAAAACGCAGCATAAACTCGTATATTTAAAACTTAAGTTAGAAACCCCTATACAGTTAAGAAACAATATAATTTATTCTATTCCATGTAAAGACTGTGACGGTAGCTATATAGGCCAAACATCCCAATATTTAAAAAATAGGATCTCGCAACATAAAACATCAATTAACACTAAATTTAAACTTTGTGCATTAGCAAATCATGCAATTACAAATAGTCACTTATTTAATTTCGAAGAAGCCAAAATTTTAGACTCGGAACAAAATTTATCAAAAAGATTATTCAAAGAAATGTACCATATATATCCAGAAATAAAAAAAAATTGCAAAAAAAGAACAGACGTTACTTACCTAAGCAACATTTATCATAATTTAATAAATGACACAACTTTTCAACAAAGAAATGGATCCTAGCAACCAAATTGAAATTGTAAATAACAACAGCGCAAAACTTTAAAAGTAACGATCTACGAATGTCTATGTATTTTTATATTAAATGTCTGTAAGTTTACAATTATGTAACCGAAACATAACTGTCAATCATTTAACATCATGTATCATTTGTTTATAGTCCTGAAGATGGATGAATAAAAATCCGAAACGTCGGCCAAAGTTTAAAAATAAAAAAATTATTTACTTAAACTCATGAAATTTGCACCAAATAGATAAAAAGAAAGCTATCATTGATTCAACACGTAATTTTTACTTCCAGCTCGTTAAATTAATTGGTTGTACAGTATCCTGACCGTCTATAAGAACTGTGTTCGCAGTTTATTATTGTTTTTTTCATTTTTTATGATGAATTGAAATTTTTCTCATTAATACTTGTGTTCCGTGAGCATTATGAGTAAAATACAACTCATTATCGGAATTTTTGGATCGATGGTTTTCATTTCATACATTGATTGAATTCTTGCTATGTTGGCTTGTGAATTTATCCTTCGGAATCAATCAGTGTGGACTATTCGATGCCGAATTCGGTCTATTGATGTTTCAAATGTTCAGATCTATAGAGAAGCTAGCAGTAATACCTCTAATGACAATTTAATTTGAATGAATACACGTATAAAGAACTACGATACGATTTTCTGTTATAAAGGTAATTTCTTTTACTGAGCTAATGGTGATTTCATAACATGATGAATATTTTGCCATGTGATTTGTTGATGTCCATTATTACTATGTACTATAATAGTCACCGATGTTTATTTGTATATATGTGAACAACTTTCACATAAGTAATACACGTAAAGCTGTATCTTCATTTTGCTGCAGACCTTGTTTTAATTGCAAAATTTAATTATAAATATTGGTTTTCTGGTATTGAAAATGGTACCATTAGAAAGAAAATAAAATAAATATTCTTATTCGTTCAATAGAATTTTGTATTCCGGTCGAAATTCCGAAATATTTGCTAAAACGTAACGATTGTTCGCAATATTTTAGTGGTTTTGAGTCGTCGTACCCATAACGACCATATTAATTGTTTTTAAGTCGATATTCCCTTTACACATCCATCTTCATTCGGCTGCTGACCTTTTTTTATTTTCTAAATTAAAATACAAATAATGGTGTTCTGTTATTGGGAAAGGTATAATAAGAAAGAAAATGAAACATAAATTCATATTCCTTCAATAGAATTTTGTTTTCAGGTCGAAATTCTGAAATATTTGCAAAAACTTAGCGATGTTTCGCAATATTTGAGCGTTTTTGAGTCGCTGTCCCCATGACGACCATACTAATAAACAACTCCGTTTAATATATCCATTATCTCAATGATTCTTCGCACTGAATAAGATATGAATGGTTTATTACAATCAATGTAAATTATAATATTTTTCCCGTCGACGTTCAACGGATACCTTCTTTAAAAGGAGACATATTTAATAGATTTATTAAATATTTTTTTCATATTATTCTGTTCATATATACAAAATCGTGCTAGTTTTGACCTTCATGAAAAAAGAGGTATTATTCATTCAGCATGTCATATTTACTTCTAGCTCGTCAGACTCATTAGGTACATGTATTTTTGACAAAAATGATACTCATTTATAATTCTATTCCTCGTTGGTTTGCAAAGATTTGCGAGGCTATTAAAAAAAGGGGGCTTCAAGGAGCATAACAGGGTTACTGGTATAGAGGGGTCCCCCAAAATCTGTTTTCACAACCCAAGAGGGGAAGCTTCATTGGGATTCTGGGGAAGGAGACAGTTGAAGGATTTTCAGAAGTCCCCGATTCTCATCACGTGGTTATAAAGAGTGATAATTTATTTTATGTTAATTTAAAAGAATGAAGTTCTTGGCGAACCCTAATCATACCGAAATAGTTGATGTATTTCTTAACCCGGGAGTGGTCGCTATATATCGCTACTTATATCACGCGAGCGGTCACGTGTGAGGCTTATTCTCACACTCAGATGTACACCATTGATTATATCAATCATAGAGCGTTGATTGGCAATATATATATTACACTATATTTTGGTTTCATTTATTTCTCTTATTGTTCATGTGAAACAATGATATCCACATACACACAATCACTGTTACAATTACGTAATCATTGCTACTTTTACTGACGATGATACCATTGGGTATCAATGTAGAAAATTACCATTCTCATGAAGAAATATGTATATTTTATGAGGACATACATTCTCAAGACTCATAAGTATGCATTAAATATATCTGCTCTCCACGAAATGAATCAACATTTTTATCGCATGTTGTTAAAGTGTAACGCAACTGAGTGATTATATATAAAAACAATAAACGTCAGTTTCCTGAACCAAACCAGTAAACCAGAACCAAAACTATAAAGGAAAAGTCTCACACCTAATTGTAGCCATGACGATGGTATCATAGACATATATCATTATTACACAGCTGCGGACGCTTCATTTATACTTTTATGTGAGACGGCAAGGTCAATAGGACAAGAGATATTAAAAGTCAGCTTAAAAGGAAAGGGAACTTATTCTTATAACTCATCGATTACAAAGTGAGCACAAGTTTAAATTTGGTATGTGAGAGAAAAATTCTCATAGCGCGACCAATGAGCGATGAATGATTTTCCATCAGTACCTTCACCCATCATTATTGAAGTTTGGAATATTTCAACTGAATATTATATTCCTTTTCTCATTTACAGCACCGCATAAGACAGAGGGAATTCAATATTTGAACCTACCCTTGAATCTACACCTTCTCGTCGTCCTACCTCATTCCTTGACCCTCACACTTCCTAGGAGCAGATTTCGTGTTGAAACACGTTCAATCCACTGCTTCTTAAGGCTCGTTCACAACAACTTAACTTGGCGTAACTTGGCTTGACTCGGCACAACGCAAGAGACGATACCTTGAGAATAGCGTCTACTAGTTCACAACGACTTAAAGCAGCGTAACTCGACTTGGCGTAGCCTGGAGTTGTGCTCAGTTCAACTTTCTCTTAATTCCAGCCAATAGTACGGCATGCTTTTCTATCGATAGTCCGGCAGCAATCGATTGCTACTCTCGATATCTCCTCGAGCAGCCATTTGAAAACATGATTTTGTTGTGAAGTCGTATGTGGATACGTTTTTAAGCGAAAATGGATGTTTGATAAGTTGATCGAGTCAATGCGAAATTAACCCTTCACTTGTTCAACAAACTTTCCATGTTATTACATCTACATCTACATACTACCCCGTAAGCCGCCTCAATAGGCGTATGGCGGGGGGTGTTAGGATACCAGCCGTTTAAATATAAAAAGGAAACGCTCTAATGAAATTACGCCTAGAATTTATTTAAGTCCCTTATTGTTCGGGGGAAAACGAATTCCCATAACTATCCGTTCGGCAAAATATCTCTCTTAATTTATCGTTTCTGTCGGACCTGGAAATATAGTGGGGTTCTAATATGATGTTCTCCGTGTCGCTCTTAAAGATATATCTATTCTCAATTGTTCAAGCAATCTAAACCTAGCGCGCAGCCTCCGAGTCTATAGCGGCTCCCAGCCTAATTCGTTTAAACATCTGTCTAACAACGCTGTCTGTACGCCCGTAGCAGCAGTTTTTGACGAATCGCGCAGCTTTCCTTTGTATTTTATTAAGTTCCCGGATCAAGTCTTTCTGCACCGGATCCCATATGCTCGCTGTATATTCAAGGTGTGGCCGGACGAGTGCGAAATAGCACCTCTCTTTTACTTTTTCATCCGAAGATCTTCCCACAATATACGTTTGACGAATCTTCTAGCTTCTTCAGAGCTCTGCCACAAATATTTCTTATATGTGTTCCCCACTATAAGTTCTAATCGTTCTAATTGTAAGAGTTCTGTAGTTCAACTCACTGTTTACAATTAATACTTCACATATCAACTGAGCTGTTTCGGGAGAGCTTACTACAACTCTCGAAACTGACACTATCGATAATCAATCGATCATAAGATCGAATTTGGCAGTGGTGGATTGTGATTGGTTACGAAATTCGCGCACTGGTTCGCCTTCGACGAGAGAATAAGTCAAGTTACGCCAAGTTAAGTTGTTGTGAACGAGCCTTTACCTTCGCACATGCAAAATTCCCACTGGAATACTTTTCTCTCCACACTTCTATACACATCCACCCAGTGATCCCAGAGACCTCTGCATGGACCCCAAATCATCTTCCAAAGCGTCATCCTCATCCCATCCCTCCTCTGTCCGTGATTTACAAGTTGTGGAAGTCATCTCCTCACCCATACCACAAACACCATTTGCACATTCATTGAATGAAGGCTTTTCTGTTCACAAATAGAAGTTCATTATTGGCTGGTGCCCTTATTGTTGCAATGCATGCCATCAATGAAGCCCGAAATACCAGGGTACTTGTCGATTGATAATTTTGTTTTGCCTGAGATCTTCGATCCTCTCAATTCGCCGTTTTTTCTTTCGATATAGAAGTTCAAGGGAATGAAAAGCGGAGCGACCGTCGGAAACTTTTTATCGTTTGGTTTGCGGATGAGGATCGGGTATTGTGGAGGCAAGTATGAGGGCTTCCCATTCGGAAGCCTGTGGTTCGATACCCGCCATCGGTGGATATTTCTTAAAATCAAATTTTAAAAAAAGTCGAGGAGACGTTCGAAGCGAGAAGACTAAGGCTCGTATTGTCAGTGGCTCCTTCTATCGGCTCCTTCACCTATGTGACCTTCGCCTTAAAGGACGTCAGTCAGTTTGAGAGACCGTCCTTCTCTATTGGGGGGTTATCCGGGAATGTCGATAACGGTGACATTACGTCATCACTTCCCTCATTTTTAGAAATACGTCATCAATCTCGACGAAGATGGCGCCCACGGCTCATTTGGCAGTTCTTCGTTCACGGACCAACTCAAAACCGAAGCTTCCGTGTCGACCGTAATTTTTCGGTGGACGGCGCTAGCGTCGCGACGGGAATTAAAGAGCATCATGGGAAATCCCCGCCTCCGCAGCCGAGCTTTTCAAGCGCTTTCCGTTAGTGTTTTGTTTATTTTTTTGGCGGTATTTGAGAGTCAAGTAAGTAATGCTTATTTACTTCTAACATATTTTCATAATTCGAGGTTGATTAGTGACAATCCCGGCGTTTATACTTATAGAAATCCTCGTATTTAATCTATTTCATGCTTTCATAGCTGTATACCTAGTGGAAAATCAGTCTTCTTCGTAGAAATAATAATTATTGCCATGCTAATGGGTATAATCTACGCAATCAGAATATCACTCATCCAACAGTGATTTCATTTGAAAATACTATTTGGATGCCTTGCGTTTGAGTTACAAAAAGGAATTACTTTCCCTGTTGAGTTTCAAAGATATCTCAGCATGCCGTTTACGCTCATGTGATTCGAAGTGACTTTCGACTTGCACACATGTTGGACACATATATTGAAAGTTTCTTACGAATCACTTTTCATGGATAACCTTCGATCCGTTAATATTTTAGAGACATGGATGACTGGGCTTTAGAAGCGGGAATAGCGAGGCGGCGCGCCGTCTACGCCGCGGCGTAGGAATGAGGAGGAAGAAAGACTGAGAGAAAATGCCAGGAGGAGAAATAAGTTGAGACAATTAAGAGATGGTGCCCGCTTTTTGGCGTCACACCGCCAGTCCCGCCATGACTGAAAAACCAGTTGTGTATCAATTACCTGTACTTGTCAAACAAATACATACGAAGTCTGCCTTTACAAATGAGAAAGATCCGTACGTATGTACATCTCATAATTGGAAAAATTGATTTGCAGACATAGAAGTGGCAATGTTTTGTAAGTTAAGGAGTTGACAATTAATGATCACGAACATTTTGACACTTCATAGCAATTGTTATTTCAACTTACTCTCTCCAACTTGTCCGCCGTCTTCACTGCGCCCCCTTCGACAGCATTAAGGGACGCAGAGAGGTGCTCCCACGTCTGTCTTTTCGTGGTAGCCCCTTCCGGGCCTTTACACAGGCCGACAGCAAGCGACCTATGCCTCTCCATATAGTCCAATAGGACTTCGCGAAATCTCACGTAACGGTTGCCTATGATTAATTAGAACTAAATCTATCTGCCTCAAACTAGTAAAACGGACGTGCAAAAATAAATATTACTACGGAACTGGATAATAATGATAACGTAATTAACAACCTCAACCGCCGTTAATTAATTAAATCCATGTATCCATGGCATAAAATATTGTTTAAATCTTCTAAGTAACACACAAATATGAATGCTAAATTACAAATAATTCATAATCCTAGGTTAAAAACTCACAGCCTTCTGTGGGTTCCATTTTCGTTCATAATATGACGCAAAATTTCAATAAAAACAAATGCGAAACTCGTAGCGGGGCGCTAAAAACGGAACACAAAACTGAGCCAACGGCTCTGACAACAGCTCATAGATTCGTTCAAAATGTCGTTCGATTGGGTCTTTTTGCCGTTCATTGAATGCCTCAATGAATGAGTAACGACATTATGACCGACGACATTCCCGAATAACCCCCTAGGTCTCCTTCACTTTCTCTTAGAAGGAGCTTTTGTTTACGTTCACGGACTGATCCGTTCACTCGCACGGACAAAAGCGAAGCGTAACGAAGAAAAATAAGAAACGAGAAACTAATCGCTGAGTCATATGACGTCAATTCACGATGGAGCGCATGACGAACATCGAGAAAGATTTGATGGTTAGCTTAATTATTGAATATAGGGATATAATTGAAAATAAAATTATAGATTAAAGGCATGTAGTCGTAAGGATTGTCGAAAATATATTCAATGAAATCATCGAGGTGGTCGTCGTGTTCTACCTCGTCCGCCATGTTGAAGGAAGCCTTCTCATCACAGAAGCATAGCCCAGGGCAAGAACCTTACAATGAGGACGGAAATCTTGGTGCGCTTCCGATCGTCATTTGCTCAAATTACGGGTCGCCAGTTAATGCGCTGGTGTTGCGAGGTAGGCCTCGGTAAATGTGAGCTTTCGTCCCGCCAGCGTTTTCGTAAATTTCACCCACTTTAAACAGAGATATCGGAACCAAATTCACTTCACTTATTATGCAAACCTTGCGCATTTGTTTAACACTTTCAACACAACAATGCATCATTTACTCTAGGAATGGGAAAGTTTTAAACCTGAGAAGTGCGATTTTTCCTCTCCGCCATCTTGTGAAAAAATTCCGTTTCCTCTTATCCACTGTACGTGGCGCAGCGATCGAGCAGTTGCTTCTCTAGCATATGCACAGCTCTCCTACATAGATCTTGAATATAGGTAGATGGCGCTTTCCACTAGCCCCTTACGGGCGGAGCGCGTAACACACATACCGCCCCCCCTTCCGCACTCGGAGTCACGTGATTCGGGTCAGTTTTATGGCGGCGTACGAATTTTCTGTTGTAAATATCGTCCCCGCTCCGGTGAAAGACTTGTTGCTTTTACTATCACCATTTGACAAGTACATTTTGATGTAATTTAGATTATATAGTAGCATGAAAGTGACATGGATTTCGTATATATTGAACTTCACTGTCTTAAGAACGATGTTCACCAATATTGTACAGCTGAAGTATACAATAGCAGTGAATGCTTGATTTCGTTTATCTCCTTTGTAGAGGATCACTTACATCCAGAGGCTTCGTTTTTAAACGAAAATAAATCAGATGAAAGCACGCAAAACACCGGGGCCGATTGCTGGAACCTGAATACCAAAATGGTCAACTGTTGTGTACGTACACAACAGTTGACCCTAGACTGCAACCACCGATCCACCATAATAATAAGTATAGCTATATACTTTGTAGGTACTATATTTATATACACACACAGCGGGAATGTTACTTTTAACTAAATGTGGGCTTCAGTAAGTTAATTACACCAATTCCTACATGAAAAAGGCAATTCTAAGGACAGGGCACATCCTGTGTAGCATGAATTTCGAACCCCGAGATGAAATATTGGACATTATTCTTCGTATTTGGAAACTTCCTTTCGATGCTGAAGGCAATTAATTGAAAATGTGGTTTCAGCATACAATTAATATTGACTCCTGTCACTTTTTACTATGCCAGTGCAGTTACCAGGCCAGCATTACCAATTAACTTAGCAAAACTTCTAAGGAAATGTAATTCTTACATGCGGTTGAACTGAATCAAAATGACATTACTTGACTAACCACTTTGCTTACGGCACAGCTTAAGTTCTTGCCATCAGCTTCTTGTTGGAGAATATTATTACTCATGTAATGGTGTAGGCATGACAAGAAGTATCTGATAGCCTCTCCCTTAAATTTTTTTACTTATAAACTTGTGAGAAATTACCAATTCTTAGGTGCTAGGTAAAATGCAAAGCACTTGAGGACTATAACCCCAAAATGACCAAGCCGAAGAGACTGTTCTCACTTAGATCAGTACAAACCGAAAAGGCTGGATTACTCTATCATTACCATTATTGTGTCATACTTTGAAACTTTCAGCTGTGCCAAACAGTTATGATTGACAAAAAACATCAATACGGAAACGAACTGTTTCTTCATTATACATAATTTAAAAATGGACATATGCTGCACTATCATGGGAAAAAATTAATTTACCTATCCCATACATTATAAGATAGCATAATTAATAGCACAACCACATATATAGCAATATTATAAAGGAGGCGATTGATAGGGGGCATCCCAAAGCATACATGGTATTAAAAGTTTGTGTTGAAAAGTATATTTTCAATTATGGTGAACATGGATTTACGAACTTCAAATTCAAATTCCGCATACAATGGTAATTTCATATAATCCAAAAAAGGCAACCAACTTGAAAATTCAAGATGGAAACATGCATCTGAAACACTATAGGTCATCGTAGAAAAAGCTGGCTTAAGAATTTCTACATCATTGAAGAAACAGAATGGCACTCCGCATCACAACATCATATAAAGTGAAGCAAAACCCACAGTTCAATGCTATTGGTTCTAGGAACTATGTGACTTCAGATATTCCAGGCAGTAGGATCAATCTCCTTCCTTATAGGGTCCACTACAAAATGACTATTTTGATATGGTCCCAGGAAAAGCATGCCACATCATTCCAATGAAATCCCAAAACATCACAAATTCACTCATTCCGAAAATTGAGGAAGAACTGGATAACATCCATAAATCACAAAACCTGCAAGAAAAAGAGGCCTTGAAATTACACATTTATAATAGGACGTCATTTAGACTATCTCAGATACAGTTTGCCTCAGTAGATATAGTACTGGAGGTTAATAGATTGAAAACACATTGAAATAAAATACTCCTACCTGTGGCTTCATATTTAATACATATAACTTACCTTGAAGCAATAGCTAGAAGGTTGTCATAGGAAGGGACTGACAATGCCTGTCCTTCTTACCATTATAGACAAGTGGGTAGTTAGACCCATGTATGCCCATTGCGTCGTTTTCGACCCGACCGAAAATAGAGTAATTCAAGGGTAAATATATTTTATGAGATTGGTTCTTATGTTTTCTAGCTTTTATACCTCATCATTTGACTTGGTGGACAATATTCCACCAGCTATCCAGCAGGATGACCCATGAACTAGCATCCACAATATGTCAATATAACTCATGAAAGGTATATGGAAGCACCAGTGGAAAAAAACATCCTAGTGTTGGTTGCAAAAGTTGGGAATTAGATGAATTGGAGAGACAGAAAGATGAGATACCTAACAAAAGAAGCAGTAATAGGTGAAGAAATAGTAGGCTCTACTAAAGGCATTCCATTAAAACAGTTGCAATGGAATTTCATAATAACACTCTCTTTAAGAAGTGACTGCCTCTCGCATGACAGACATCTACTAAATACCATGCAAGCCACCACCTGGGTAAGGCAATACTATTCTCAGTTGGTGGAACCTTATTCATTCATCTGGCCATCAGGCAACAACCAAAGAGCAGTCAGGAAAAAATGCACAGCTAAACCAGAAACCTGGAAAACAAGCCAACATGCAGCACCTGGACCAAGATACTAACAATGATTAGTACCACATTACTAATGAAAACACTAGATAGAATGAGCATTAAACACTCTGGGAAGTAATAAATATTGAACACAGTACCTGGTTCAGAATTCATGCTCTGCTCCATAGGTCTCTCATTCTCCCTGTCATGGATTTCAGTGATATTGTGCCCCTCGCCTAAAATGAAAAGGAATGAGAAAATAATGCGTTACTCCAAAGTTCTGAAATGACATTTTAATGATGCCAACAAAAGATGGGAAATGAACGGGCTGAAAGTTTTGATCAATTGCTTGCAAAACAGGACATTACTAGCACACCAATTAACTTTTGAGCATTGGAAATGTGGCACACAGTGGGCATTTTTACAGAAACTTCAGGGTTTCTCTAAAGCTAACTGAAAATGAATGCTGATTATAAGTACACTTTCTTCCCTTACAAAATAAAAGAGAATGAAAACATTATTCCTGAACACGGGCTGAGTGTCATTAAAATGTTTTTCCTTGTTTCTACCACAGAAGAAACACGAAAACTAAAGCATTATGGTTGCAGCAATATGTATTAATTATTTCCTCAGTTATTCACTGAAACAAATGTAGGCCGGCCTTACCCCTACCTTCGATATAAGATTCGAAGGATTCTTATATGAAGGAAGACTGTAAGTAGGATTCGAAGAGGAACAGCCAAATGAAAACAATAAATAGAGCGAACAATATAAGCTAGTTGTTTAGTACTTAATTAAAGTTATACACATCGTACCTGGCTCAGAGTCCATGTTCTGGTCCACTAAGGGTTTCATATTCTCCGTTTCAAGGGTTTCCGAGAGAGAAATATGTCCATCTAAAATGAAGAGAAATAATTAAATAATGCAAAACTCCACTGGTCTTATATCGCTTACGCGAATTCATTACAATTCTGTAGAAACTAACAAGTGAAGTGTAACCTGATTTGTTTAAATGTACAGCTTAGAATGAGGCGAAGACACTATAGCAAAAGAATAATAAGAGGTTACGTTTACTGGTGTGTTTGGCAAAAATAAATTTCGCTGGATAGATGAAAGCTCTTGTTTACCCTCAATAATTAAATGGGAGCATAATGTTACCCAGTACTAACAATTCACAGTACCTACCTGGTTCTGTGCTAATGCCCGGCTCGACAGGACCTTCAATGAAGTCAGGTTCGCGAGAAACCTTATCCTTTTCACCTGAAGCGATTATTTTTTGTATAAGAAGGGATACATGCAACATACATACATATAATAAGGCATAGTACCATGTAATAAGGGATACATACAGTCATTACGGAATAAGCAATTTTCACTCACCACGTGTTTCGGGAGATTTCTTGCCCACTCTAGATTTAGGAGGTTTCCTCGGATTTTTTGTCTTTAACAAATGCTGCGGGAAGGCGAAAATCGTCGGAACAGCGTCTTGTTTTAACCACCTTCCGCCAAACTTCTCCCGATCAAAATCCTGCTCCGTAAAATGGTTGGAGCATACCCTTGAGTGAACAGTGGGGGTAAAGTTCTCTCTTCTTAGCGCAACCACCCATTTTTCTCGTATTTCCTTATTTATAGGAAAGCTAATCAAGGAAATATTCATAGGTAAATAATCAAAGACATCATTTCACAAAGGGAATTCACGTTACTCGTCCATCGGTACGATCGGTACCCACTCAATATAAGGTGGGAAATAGCACATGTACTCGAATTGACACATGCTTTATCGGTAATAAATATATTCATGGATAACACATTATTTGTTCTAACAGAAAAAAACACTTACCTGTGAAAAGAAACGGAGTTTCCTTTACGGAATCTCTCCTTGCAGCCAAACGCACTACAGGTATTCACCATGATTTTGACCCGAATCACGTGACACACGACGAGCTTATGTTGAGCACGTCGGCGTGACGTCATGCACCATCTACCTATTCAAGATCTATGCTCTCCTACACAGTTTCTTCCACTCAAACTCGCCCCGCAACAGCCATTTAACACAATCATTTTAAGACTAGAAATTCTTGGCCTACCACGCGATTGCAGCCCCTCTAGTGGAACTTGATTTCTTTCGCGGCCGTTGATAACACGATCGAAGTAGGAGATAAACGTCCTCTTATATAATGTTCTTGGCCCAGGGTCTCCTCCTATGGGAAGGCCACCTTTGCTTCCTATAGGAGCCGAAGGTGGCCTTCTCTCGTCTCTCAATATGAAATCCCTCCTTCAGGAGGGTTAGAAGGCGAAGGTCACCTAAAGGGAGCGACTGACAACATGAGCCTTAGAGGCGCAATGGATTTCACCGATTATTTTCAAGTAATTCCTCCTCATGATACTTTTACAAGGGTTGATTAAGCATATAATAATGGAAGTATTGTATTGTCGATCTCTTCATGGGATGAAAGATTTGTATCTTGAGGTTAGGTCAAAAATTCACAAACTATAACTTCTTGCAAACTTTTCGGTGTATAATTAAGACACCATCTTCAGGGCCACAATATTACGGTACAACAAAATTATTAATGAAGTAACATAAAAAATATCAAAAGTTCCACCTTACAAATTAAAAGTATAATATACGTCATTACAATATACAAATAGGAATTACCGCGGATTTAGCCAGGAACAACATCATGTTCCAACAGTCTACGTCTCAAAATAAAACTGTATAATATTTTTCCCGATAAGGATCTATCAGAACCATCTTATAGGATGGTACATTTTACTACACTGTGACCATATATGATATAGGTACCAAATCCAATTGACTAAATACACTTTTCTTAATATCTTTTCTTTTTAACTGCGTCGAAATTTGAAATATGTGCTTCATCCTAATTATCTTGAGTGCTGGCACATTCCTAAGTTATTGGTACGAATAAATATAAGATGTAATTACCAATTTCTTTAATTAGGGCTTAGAAAGATAATTTCTGCCATATTTGATAGTTGTAGTCAAACAACTACAGTTCCTCGTTTACCTTGCCTTCTCAATGTAGGAGACCCGAATAATTTATTTGTTTTTGCAGAGGGTGGTAAGACCAAAAGTTTTGCGTATCGCAAAGCACTTGAAATAATATTTTCAACTTTAATTACACAAAAAAATCATTGTCTTTTATTTATTTTGAGCTTGAAAATGTGACTTTTTTTCGTAGATTTTCCCAGTTCATTTTAGTTTTGGTAAAATCAATAGGGCGAAGGTTTTATGTTAAATAATTAACTACCATCCACGGATCGTCAGGGAAGCCATTGAAATAGAAAAAAAGACCTAACAACCTAAACGGATAAGATGGCTACGAACTTCCTTATACGCGGAAAAGACTTTTGAAAAACTTAACTATTAATTAATCATGCTGTACATAATAACCGCTTAAGTTTGTTTATTTACTTTTCATTGTTGATTTAGAATACCTGACGAATCCGACAGAATAGCACGGCGAAACTGTTGCTAAATAAAAGTTTAGTTTAAAGTGGCTGGAATCAAAATTTGGCGCTTTCTTTAAGGTAGAACGTCTACTACAAGCATCTTCGATAACATGCCCTGATATTTTAATAAATTGCAGAGAAAGTATGCCTTAGTCGATCTGTAAAAAATAATTGGGGGTAATCGGCCATTTAGTGCTGATAACAGGATTTGAAAATCGTCATTTTCAGCCTCAAATTACATTTCTCTTATGGTGGAATGGTGTCGTCCCTCACTTCTATATTTTATTTCTCGAGATTTTTCTCGACAAGGCTACCTCAAAAACGACCATATGGTGATTAAATAATCAACGGATACAATGAATTTTTTTCAGGTTACCTTATCGGCCATTTAAAGCATATATTTATGTTTGAAAAGCGATGAAGAGTCTTACTTTCGTTCATGTAGCCGCCATATTGAAACAGACTTGGCAACTATGTTCGAGGAGTAAACAAAAACATTGGAGTGAAACTATGCAAACAAACAAAGGTGCCGGACCGGAGTGAAACTATGATATGTTGACAGCTATACAGTGTTGTCGAGTACATCGTCAGCAATTATATACAATACATTTGTTTTAATTACGTTTACATCAAAAGAGCAAAAGCACTCACTAGTTCTGTTGTTTTAATTCATCCCTAATTTTATGACTATGCAGCTTTACTGTAGTTCCAGAGATAGTTTTTAAATTCCTCTCTGAGACATGGCGTCAATATAAAAGCCATTCTTCATATGACAGGATTACTTCATTTTGAAGAAAACTCATGTACCGTACAGCCATGTTGATTGATTGAAAATTATTTTCAATTATTATAAATAACATTTTGTGCCATTTTATCTTGTTTCTGTCGAGTTTATCTATATAATGAAAGCAGTACTTCGAAGCGCAGGTTCTACCTTAAGTCAATCGTAATTCACATTTCCTAGACAGAATGAAAACGGAAAAGTGAAGGCTAACCACTCGTTGTCGTCACGTCATATTACGTTCGTTGTAATCCCGCCATAAGCGGATTTGCAGGTAAGCGGCAATCAATGTGATTTTTCATATAGCCAAGACGAAAGGATATTTGAAGGGAGATAGTTCTCATAGCCATATTGTAGACCACATTCAAATTTTATTTTAAAATATCAGCGTCTGTAAGAAGTGTGAAATAAATATTGTAATATTAATGGATGAAATATATAATTATATACGATCAAAATTCTCAGTAATTAAATAAATAAAGCTACATATAAGTCTCTAACTTGACTCATTTTTTCCCGCCGTACGGCTGAAAACCCTTCAAAACGGCAGGTTTTTAAAATTTGCGATTCTGTAAAAACTAGGAAATGGTGAGTAATAGATTATTTTTTAATAATTATTTGAGAAAACATGCAATCTACACGCCGTTAGTTTTTTCACGAAATCTAGGTGTTATAAATTCCTAATTTCCTTCAATATTCTATCCCTCTGGAGCGCACAGCCATAATCTATCCCATATATAAAACAGCTTATATTTAACAGGCAAATAGCTCGATAAGTAGTTTGGCAAGTGGTTGATATATTTTGATATCATTGCAAAGATGAGAGTTTTTACTCTAAAAAGAGACCAAATTCATGAAATTCTAGGTGAAGTGATATTTATCTCAAACTACCCCAATCGCAGAAATACAAAAGATAGTTATCAAAATGTAAATGAGTCTGTATTGTATATACCTATATACTGCCTACTTAGAAAGAATAAGAGACTTCGCAACTGCATGTCGGGCACAACTATTACTTCCTTAATATTGTATAAATACGCTGTATATTTAACCATGCCGCCATTTTGGAGCAGGCATTTAAGAGAGAGGGCATTATACTTCGTTGAGATAAAAATAATCTATTCCCTACTAATAACTGTTAGTACCTACATAAGATATAGTTGAAGTATTCTATTATAAACCTCTTCATGGAATGTCGAATTTGAATATCGAGGATAGATAAAAATATAAATGTATAAAAAACACAATAAAATCAACAACAACAAAACAACAAAAAACAACAAAAAAAAACAAAAAATCACAATTTAAAAAAATAAATATAATTCCTTCCCGACGTTTCGGTTTGTATTTGACGCCATCTTCTGGGCTACAATCGCAGGTACAATATCATTAATATAAAAACACGCAATAAAATCAACAACAAAAAAACAAAAAATAACAAGAAAAAACAACAAAAAAACAACAAAAAATCACAATAAAAAAATAACTATGATTCCTTCCCGACGTTTCGGTTTGTATTTGACACCACCTTCTGGGCTACAATCGCAGGTACAATATCATTAATATAAAAACAAGCAATAAAATCAACAACAAAAAAACAAAAAATAACAAGAAAAAACAACAAAAAATCACAATAAAAAAATAACTATGATTCCTTCCCGACGTTTCGGTTTGTATTTGACACCATCTTCTGAGCTACAATCGCAGGTACAACAACATTACTAATGTAACATTAAAGAACATCACCAATTTCGCCTTAAAAATAGTATATTATAAAATAAAATGTAAATAAAACTTTCTTTACCTCCTCCTTCTCCTTACAGCCAATACTTCTCCTTAACTCACACTCCAGCACGAGATATAGTCTCTCTCTCTCTCTGGGAAATACCCCTCTTCCAACTCTTTCCAACTTCCTCCTCCTCCAGCGCACACACAACTCAATGCATCTCCCCTTTCTGACAATCGAGCTGACACAAATCATTCTCCCTTCGCTTGGCCCGCCCTTACCAAGCCCTCTGTCGGCTCGGACGGGGAGTTACGGAGGAGGAAGAAAAAAAAGGAATGGCGCTGGGCGCATCGTAATTCTTTACGAAATATTTTTAATTTTTTTCCTACCTCCTCCTCCTCTTCCCAATTCCATCCGCTTCTTATGGAGGGGTAGGAGGAGGACTAATTTATTGCTTTTAAGTTACTTTTTCATTTCCCCCCCTCCCTTCTTTCTTTTCTTCATGCCATCTATTCCTCCTATACACTCCTGCTTTGAATCTTTCCCTCCCACAATGCACCTCCCCCTGTAATTAACGGCACGTAACCGTTTCTCAACCGGCGAAGAAGAAGAAGATGGAAAGATTTCCTTCTACTCCCTTGTGTGTGTTTGTGTGTGAGTGTATGAGGTGAAGGGTTCCACTCGTGCGCGCGGCGGCCATGTTCTTTTTTTTTGTTTACCCCGAACGAGTTTTCGACGTTCCAAGATGGAGTCGCATTGACTACAAAAGATTACAAAACTAGATGGCGCATTGACGAGTGAAATTTATTTTGGAACCTTTTGTTTTCTCCTTCGAAAAAATGGTCCAATTAACACCAATGGTGGTAAGCAACATTTATTTTTATATTTATTTTTGTAAATTATTCCTAATGCCTGTTGTCCACGGTAAATGTTTCCATAAAATAGTTTTATAAAATGTTTTATTGAAAGTTTTATGAATCGTACGTAAAACGTACTTGCTGGCTCGAACGGTAAAACTATTCATAAAACCGCAATGTCCTGCCATCTATGAGACGCTTTGCGAACACGTGAAGTGATAAATGCACTCTCTTTTTAGGTGACTGTTTAGTTAATAACTATATATATATTGTTTACTTACTTATACTTTCTGATCACATACTCAACGGTGTAATAAGGCTCTTCTTAACGCATTCTTCTTCTAACAACAACAAGAAGGACATTACTGCCTCTCAACGTACTCCATGAACTACTTACAGCCATGTTTGTATACGCTTTTCTTTGTTTGGCTTCCCATGGATACGAGATTATTATTATCAACGTGATGAGCGGAACGTCTCATTGGTTGTTGAATTAAAACGGTTTTATTTGAAATAGAACCTGTCCTATTCCGCAAAACGTTTTATAAAACCAGGTTTTATAAATCGGTTTAATCGTTAGCAAGCTCATTTTCATAAAATTATTCGATTTTATAAAACGTTTTACCGAAAATTTTTCCGTGAACAACAGGCATAAGAGTTATATTAAATATCAGATAACTACAGCAATATTTAGAAATGTTTGTTTACGTTTTCCTTAACGTTTGTTTGGATACGAGATTATTATCAACGCGATGAGCGGAACGTCTCATTGGTTGTTGCATACAACGGTTTTATTTGAAATAGAACCTGTCCTATTCCGTAAAACGTTTTATAAAACCAGGTTTTATAAATCGGTTTAATCGTTAGCAAGCTCATTTTCATAAAATTATTCGATTTTATAAAACGTTTTACCGAAAATTTTTCCGTGAACAACAGGCATAAGAGTTATATTAAATATCAGATAACTACAGCAATATTTAGAAATGTTTGTTTACGTTTTCCTTAACGTTTGTTTGGATACGAGATTATTATCAACGCGATGAGCGGAACGTCTCATTGGTTGTTGCATACAACGGTTTTATTTGAAATAGAACCTGTCCTATTCCGTAAAACGTTTTATAAAACCAGGTTTTATAAATCGGTTTAATCGTTAGCAAGCTCATTTTCATAAAATTATTCGATTTTATAAAACGTTTTACCGAAAATTTTTCCGTGAACAACAGGCATAAGAGTTATATTAAATATCAGATAACTACAGCAATATTTAGAAATGTTTGTTTACGTTTTCCTTAACGTTTGTTTGGATACGAGATTATTATCAACGCGATGAGCGGAACGTCTCATTGGTTGTTGCATACAACGGTTTTATTTGAAATAGAACCTGTCCTATTCCGTAAAACGTTTTATAAAACCAGGTTTTATAAATCGGTTTAATCGTTAGCAAGCTCATTTTCATAAAATTATTCTATTTTATAAAACGTTTTACCGAAAATATTTCCGTGAACAACAGGCATAAGAGTTATATTAAATATCAGATAACTACAGCAATATTTAGAAATGTTTGTTTACGTTTTCCTTAACGTTTGTTTGGATACGAGATTATTATCAACGCGATGAGCGGAACGTCTCATTGGTTGTTGCATACAACGGTTTTATTTGAAATAGAACCTGTCCTATTCCGTAAAACGTTTTATAAAACCAGGTTTTATAAATCGGTTTAATCGTTAGCAAGCTCATTTTCATAAAATTATTCTATTTTATAAAACGTTTTACCGAAAATATTTCCGTGAACAACAGGCATAAGAGTTATATTAAATATCAGATAACTACAGCAATATTTAGAAATGTTTGTTTACGTTTTCCTTAACGTTTGTTTGGATACGAGATTATTATCAACGCGATGAGCGGAACGTCTCATTGGTTGTTGCATACAACGGTTTTATTTGAAATAGAACCTGTCCTATTCCGTAAAACGTTTTATAAAACCAGGTTTTATAAATCGGTTTAATCGTTAGCAAGCTCATTTTCATAAAATTATTCTATTTTATAAAACGTTTTACCGAAAATATTTCCGTGAACAACAGGCATAAGAGTTATATTAAATATCAGATAACTACAGCAATATTTAGAAATGTTTGTTTACGTTTTCCTTAACGTTTGTTTGGATACGAGATTATTATCAACGCGATGAGCGGAACGTCTCATTGGTTGTTGCATACAACGGTTTTATTTGAAATAGAACCTGTCCTATTCCGTAAAACGTTTTATAAAACCAGGTTTTATAAATCGGTTTAATCGTTAGCAAGCTCATTTTCATAAAATTATTCTATTTTATAAAACGTTTTACCGAAAATATTTCCGTGAACAACAGGCATAAGAGTTATATTAAATATCAGATAACTACAGCAATATTTAGAAATGTTTGTTTACGTTTTCCTTAACGTTTGTTTGGATACGAGATTATTATCAACGCGATGAGCGGAACGTCTCATTGGTTGTTGCATACAACGGTTTTATTTGAAATAGAACCTGTCCTATTCCGTAAAACGTTTTATAAAACCAGGTTTTATAAATCGGTTTAATCGTTAGCAAGCTCATTTTCATAAAATTATTCTATTTTATAAAACGTTTTACCGAAAATATTTCCGTGAACAACAGGCATAAGAGTTATATTAAATATCAGATAACTACAGCAATATTTAGAAATGTTTGTTTACGTTTTCCTTAACGTTTGTTTGGATACGAGATTATTATCAACGCGATGAGCGGAACGTCTCATTGGTTGTTGCATACAACGGTTTTATTTGAAATAGAACCTGTCCTATTCCGTAAAACGTTTTATAAAACCAGGTTTTATAAATCGGTTTAATCGTTAGCAAGCTCATTTTCATAAAATTATTCTATTTTATAAAACGTTTTACCGAAAATATTTCCGTGAACAACAGGCATAAGAGTTATATTAAATATCAGATAACTACAGCAATATTTAGAAATGTTTGTTTACGTTTTCCTTAACGTTTGTTTGGATACGAGATTATTATCAACGCGATGAGCGGAACGTCTCATTGGTTGTTGCATACAACGGTTTTATTTGAAATAGAACCTGTCCTATTCCGTAAAACGTTTTATAAAACCAGGTTTTATAAATCGGTTTAATCGTTAGCAAGCTCATTTTCATAAAATTATTCTATTTTATAAAACGTTTTACCGAAAATATTTCCGTGAACAACAGGCATAAGAGTTATATTAAATATCAGATAACTACAGCAATATTTAGAAATGTTTGTTTACGTTTTCCTTAACGTTTGTTTGGATACGAGATTATTATCAACGCGATGAGCGGAACGTCTCATTGGTTGTTGCATACAACGGTTTTATTTGAAATAGAACCTGTCCTATTCCGTAAAACGTTTTATAAAACCAGGTTTTATAAATCGGTTTAATCGTTAGCAAGCTCATTTTCATAAAATTATTCTATTTTATAAAACGTTTTACCGAAAATATTTCCGTGAACAACAGGCATAAGAGTTATATTAAATATCAGATAACTACAGCAATATTTAGAAATGTTTGTTTACGTTTTCCTTAACGTTTGTTTGGATACGAGATTATTATCAACGCGATGAGCGGAACGTCTCATTGGTTGTTGCATACAACGGTTTTATTTGAAATAGAACCTGTCCTATTCCGTAAAACGTTTTATAAAACCAGGTTTTATAAATCGGTTTAATCGTTAGCAAGCTCATTTTCATAAAATTATTCTATTTTATAAAACGTTTTACCGAAAATATTTCCGTGAACAACAGGCATAAGAGTTATATTAAATATCAGATAACTACAGCAATATTTAGAAATGTTTGTTTACGTTTTCCTTAACGTTTGTTTGGATACGAGATTATTATCAACGCGATGAGCGGAACGTCTCATTGGTTGTTGCATACAACGGTTTTATTTGAAATAGAACCTGTCCTATTCCGTAAAACGTTTTATAAAACCAGGTTTTATAAATCGGTTTAATCGTTAGCAAGCTCATTTTCATAAAATTATTCTATTTTATAAAACGTTTTACCGAAAATATTTCCGTGAACAACAGGCATAAGAGTTATATTAAATATCAGATAACTACAGCAATATTTAGAAATGTTTGTTTACGTTTTCCTTAACGTTTGTTTGGATACGAGATTATTATCAACGCGATGAGCGGAACGTCTCATTGGTTGTTGCATACAACGGTTTTATTTGAAATAGAACCTGTCCTATTCCGTAAAACGTTTTATAAAACCAGGTTTTATAAATCGGTTTAATCGTTAGCAAGCTCATTTTCATAAAATTATTCTATTTTATAAAACGTTTTACCGAAAATATTTCCGTGAACAACAGGCATAAGAGTTATATTAAATATCAGATAACTACAGCAATATTTAGAAATGTTTGTTTACGTTTTCCTTAACGTTTGTTTGGATACGAGATTATTATCAACGCGATGAGCGGAACGTCTCATTGGTTGTTGCATACAACGGTTTTATTTGAAATAGAACCTGTCCTATTCCGTAAAACGTTTTATAAAACCAGGTTTTATAAATCGGTTTAATCGTTAGCAAGCTCATTTTCATAAAATTATTCTATTTTATAAAACGTTTTACCGAAAATATTTCCGTGAACAACAGGCATAAGAGTTATATTAAATATCAGATAACTACAGCAATATTTAGAAATGTTTGTTTACGTTTTGCTTAACGTTTGTTTGGATACGAGATTATTATCAACGCGATGAGCGGAACGTCTCATTGGTTGTTGCATACAACGGTTTTATTTGAAATAGAACCTGTCCTATTCCGTAAAACGTTTTATAAAACCAGGTTTTATAAATCGGTTTAATCGTTAGCAAGCTCATTTTCATAAAATTATTCTATTTTATAAAACGTTTTACCGAAAATATTTCCGTGAACAACAGGCATAAGAGTTATATTAAATATCAGATAACTACAGCAATATTTAGAAATGTTTGTTTACGTTTTCCTTAACGTTTGTTTGGATACGAGATTATTATCAACGCGATGAGCGGAACGTCTCATTGGTTGTTGCATACAACGGTTTTATTTGAAATAGAACCTGTCCTATTCCGTAAAACGTTTTATAAAACTATGTTTTAAAAAAGTTTTATGGTGTGCAAGATCATTTTTATAAAATTAGTCGATTTGATAAAACGTTTTACCGAAAATTTTACCGTGAGCTACAGGCATTATAGAGTAACTTTTTCCGAGGACCCAAAGTACATAGTTATTTATCTAAATTATTTCTTTGACACTGGTAATGAAGGTAAAAATTGTAAATGTGAAATTAAATGCTTACTCACTACCAAGGATAATCCAAAATATTTCTTTACAATATGTAAAATTGTATTTATTATAACAGTGTTATTTATCTAACGTTTGGCCTAATTTCATATTGATATGGAAACCATTTTAAGTTTAATTATTTATGATTATTATTTTCGTTTGACCGAGTGACGTGTACCAACAAAAAATGTAAATCTTTATGCTAATTAGGTGACACACTAATTCATATTTATAAAATATTATTTCCGTTTTTGTAGATGGAAGAGTCGGTAACCCCAAAACGGAGTGTCTACAAAGGTTATTAATCTTCCCAAAAGATAGGACAACATTACGTTGTTGATAAGTGTAAAAGGTTTTTAAGAATTAATTCCTTATTATTATATAAATACGTTGTATGATTAACCATGTAGCCATTTTGGAGCAGGCATTTAAGAGAAAGAGGGCATTATACTTCGTTTAGATAAAAATAATCTATTCCCTACTAATAACTGTTAGTACCTACATAAATAGATATATTTGAAGTATTTTATTGTAAACCTCTTCATGGAATGTCGAATTTGTATCTCGAGGATAGGTCATGATATAAATATAAAAATACACAATAAAACCACAACAAAAAAAAACAAAAAAAAACAAAAAAAACACAACAAAACACAACAATAAACAACAAAAACAACAAAAAAATCACAATTAAAAAAATAAATAACTACGATCCGACGTCTCGGTGTGTATTTGACACCATCTTCAGGGTTAAAGTCGCAGGTACAACAACGTTAATAAAGTAACATAAAAGAATATCTTCAATTTCGCCTTAAAAATCGTTACAATTCTTTGCAGTATACAAATGAGAAATACCTCGGATTTAGATATAATCTCGGAATTATATATATTGCTAGTATTCTCTGAAATGTATGTTATCTATTGGTTTAGGCTTTTTTTATTTACATTGTTAATAAATAGTTGCAAGAGTACCACGTTATCAGGTGGTAACATAAATTGACTTAAATGCAGGACCAATATAAAATTTGGTACAAAACATTTTTTAAAAATAAAAGAAAGAAGCTGTTTTTTTTAGAGATAGAACACATTCGAAAAGAAAATAATTGAACAACGGTTTCATAGCTATAATTACTCAGACGTACTCGTAGAATTTACAAAGTAACTACGATTAATGAAATTACAGAGTTTTGACGTAATTCATAGGAATTTTACGTAGCCTATCGATAAGCGAAATAGCTTTCGATGTATTGAGTGCATCATTCAACCGATCCTACTGCAACTCTCCGGATAAATGTAATCGACCATCTTAACCAAGAGTCGAATCGAGCCGAATTTTATCGAGTTCAATCACGAAAAGAAAACTATCGACATATATCATTTCGATATCTCGAAGCGTTCTCCCCATCTCATTCTTTACGATTCCTTAGCAACATTTACTTTGACATTTCAGTAGATAATCTTTATAAAGTAGTACGCCTGAAGGGATTAAATACTATTGACATAACCTTTAGCAACTATTACGATGTCTATCGATAGTCAAATTAGCTTCGATATATCGAGTATATAGTCCAATCGATTCTACTGGCCTGGATAGTAATCGATAGATGTAATCGACCATCAGAACCAGGAATAATATCGAACCGGATGCTGTCGAGTTCGACCACGAAAAATAAATAATCGAACAAATATAATTTCGATATCTCGAACCGTTCTCCTCATCCCTCGGGCATGTCACCCTCGTGATTGATGTGGACCCGCACCTTGGGAAGGAAGCCGGGAGTTAACAATAAAAGTGTATTTTCATGAGTTCTCGCCATAAATTAAACGCCTTTTATCTCGTTCCTATCCCCAGGTCGGAAGGCGGTCTCACAGAAAACCGGTAAATCTCTCTCCGAAGTCTTTCATTCCCGTTCTGACGTGACACTAGGCTTCACAACCCCCTCATTTCCTCATCCTACGCTACCTTTCCTCCCTCTCCTCCCCTACTTCCCCACCCGAGCCTTCCCCCCCTCTCCAAAACCCCCCCTCCTCCTGCATGTAGTTCAGTTTGAAACTCGTTTTTTGATTAACATCATTGAAAAGACGATGTTTTTTTAATACTTTTTATGAGTGCTTTCCATTTGATTCCAGTGCGCCTTTAAAACACAACAAAGCACCAAACCATTCATTAATCAATCCCTAAGACACGTCAACAATACATGCATCAGGACTCGAGAGGATTGTGACTCATTGATTGTTGTAATGTGCGCATAGCAACAAAAAGAACTTTGACCATACACGAGCTTTCCCTTTGCTATAGAGCGCCTTTTACTGCGCGAAGCGACGGCGCATTTGCTTGTCAATTGTCAATCAGGCCCAACACATTTGTAAAGTAAAAGTATTTGGAGTATTATTGATGGGCATTAAACAATAAAATAAATTCGATTTCAGACGCTTTCCCTTTTCTCTAGAGCGCCGTTTCTGCGCGAAGCGACGGCGCATTTGCTTGTCAATTGTTAATCAGGCCCAACACATTTGTACAGTAAAAGTATTTGGAGTATTATTGATGGGCATTAAACAATAAAATAAATTCGATTTCAGACGCTTTCCCTTTTCTCTAGAGCGCCGTTTCTGCGCGAAGCGACGGCTCATTTGCTTGTCAATTGTTAATCAGGCCCAACACATTTGTACAGTAAAAGTATTTGGAGTATTATTGATGGGCATTAAACAATAAAATTAATTCGATTTCAGACGCTTTCCCTTTGCTCTAGAGCGCCGTTTCTGCGCGAAGTGACGGCGCATTTGCCTGTCATTTGTTAACCAGGCCCAACACATTTGTACAGTAAAAGTATTTGGAGGATTATTGATGGGCATTAAACAATAAAATAAGTTCAATTTTTTACGCTTTCCCTTTGCTCTAGATCCCTGTTTCCTGCGCAAAGCGACGGTGCACCTGCTTATCATTTATTTATTAGGGCCATTACATATAATAATAATAATAAATGTAATACTCCAAATTTCTTAAATGCACAACTTTAGTAGCAACAATGAAGAATATTTAGGTTGCTTCAGTTTATATGTAAAATAAAAGAGTCGATTATTGATTGACATTACACAAAAAAATTAAATAGATTTTTTGACGCTTTCCCTTTGCTCTATAGTGCCGTTTCCTGCGCAAAGCGACGGCGCATTTGCTTGTCATTTATTTATTAGGGCCAGAACATATGTAGAATAAAAAAATCTTGACTATTATTGACGGGCATTAAAAAATATAATATATTTTCACTTTTAGACGCTTTTCCTTTGCTCTAGAGCGCCGTTTCTGCGCAAAGGGACGGCGCATTTGCTTGTCATTTATTTATTAGGGTCAGAACATAAGTAGAATAAAAAGGTCTTGACGATTATTGGCAAAATTTGCGGAATGTCCAGCAAAACATTATCTGCTTCCAACTTGGGAAATGATTTATCCTGTATTTCTCTCTTACGATATCTGTTATAGATTCCCACCCAGATTCCTTCAGCAATTCGTTAACATTGCTAAGTTTATTGTAACAACTTATTTCCATTTTTTTAAAATATAAGTATGTAAAATTCCTGCATAACTGTATATTTTTTAAATCCAAAATCAGTTCGTCTAAATATCTTGTAATTCTTCCAATAGCATCCAATTTCATTTTATGATAGTTCACAAAGCAGTCTACACAATGAAATGGTTGGAAATGGACATGTCTTGCAAATAGTGGATACTTTTTCGCATTTTCTCTGTGACTCCAAACGCGGATGAAAGCTTTATCGAAAATGAGCAGCAGCGACGTCTTATTATTCTGGAAATGTTTAGGAACAAAGAAAATATATAGAAGAAAATATGTATGCACACTTGCTTAGCCACTAAATGACAAAAATCAAGATAACCAACCATTTAATTTTATCAATGAATTATACTTGAAGATTCTTAAAAAGTATTTTCATATTAATTGTCACAGATTTTTAGCTCAAATAAAAGTTATTCCGCCTGGAAACATAAGTGGGACTCAATGGTAAATTGCTCTGCAAACATCCATTTAACAGAACAAATAACAATTGTTGTTAACATTTATAGTTTATAATAAATTTTTATATTTTATAGCCACGATCTTGAGCAATTAGTTAATATTTTAGGCTTGCATCGCGTGTCTGCTTCATGTATTTCATATGATGGAGCCGACGGGCCGCGCGAGAGAAAAGTATAAATGTTTTAATATTTATAAAAAACGCATTTATTAACTGCCACTTAATTTTATTTTTGGAATATTTAGCTGGGTATGTTTAGATTACGGTAAAAAAGTTTCGGCCGATTCTGAGATGGAGTATTTGAGAAACGTTTACTAACAGTTCTTTAAACATTAGTAATTACAACAATAGGGTATGGAATAAAACAATTTTTTAATGACGTATTTGCATCAAGTATAGATTTATATTTAATAAGAGCTGTTAGTCATTGCTGTATGACAATTAAAAGCGGAGATATGAGTGATAACATGATTTAAGGCTCGGATTTTTGCTAAAAATGCGAAAAAATTAAAATAAGCATAATTCACTCAATAATTGTTTTCACACAAAACAATTTGAGGGTATTCAGTTCGATTTGACATTGTACCGATATACCAATTTTTATAAAAATCTGAGACCCTAAGGTGCAAACGTTTGTTGAATCAAGGTGGAATGACCCTTATGTATTTTGTAGCATGCTCTTATATAGGTGGTAAAGCCTGGACAATGACAGCAGCAGAGGAAAGGCGATTTGAAGTCATGGAGATGTGGTGATATCGAAGAATGATATGTAAATAAAACGGATAGAGAGAGTTACAAACGAATAAGTCGTACAAAGAGTTGGAAACAAAAGAAGCACGATGTGCACTCTGCAAAGAAGGTGGGGCCAAATGAGATATGAGTGATATTATGATTTAAGGCTGTGCCTCCAAACTAGGGAAAAGCTTTGAAATCTTCATGTAAAATGAAAGGCAGCGGCGTCTTATTTTCCTCGAAATTAGAAATGTTTAGGAACAAAGAAAAAATATTAAAAAGTAAAATATATTATAATATTATTTATAAAAAGGAAATAGATATCTGCACACTTGCTTAGCGACTAAATGACATAAAATCAAGATAACCAACCTCTCATTTTTTCCATGTATGTTTTTCTAGCTCCTCTAGGAAATGAGTTTTTGCGCTGGGAGAACGTATAATTGCATCAGTGCCTAATGATAGCCAGGAATACACGATACCGTGCATACATAAATTAAGTCTTAGAAATAACACCAGTATTGCAGCTCCGAAGCCTAATGTTGAATCTTACAAACATTCATACATTTATAAGGCACCTAAATTATTCAATAACTTGCCTAGAGAAATATCTTCTATGCAAAGTGAAGCCAGATTTCTTAGCCTTCTAAGAAAATGGTTATTGACGCAAATAGATAACATGCATGCTCTTATATAGGTGGTAAAGCCTGGACAATGACAGCAGCAGAGGAAAGGCGATTTGAAGTCATGGAGATGTGGTGATATCGAAGAATGATATGTAAATAAAACGGATAGAGAGAGTTACAAACGAATAAGTCGTACAAAGAGTTGGAAACAAAAGAAGCACGATGTGCACTCTGCAAAGAAGGTGGGGCCAAATGAGATATGAGTGATATTATGATTTAAGGCTGTGCCTCCAAACTAGGGAAAAGCTTTGAAATCTTCATGTAAAATGAAAGGCAGCGGCGTCTTATTTTCCTCGAAATTAGAAATGTTTAGGAACAAAGAAAAAATATTAAAAAGTAAAATATATTATAATATTATTTATAAAAAGGAAATAGATATCTGCACACTTGCTTAGCGACTAAATGACATAAAATCAAGATAACCAACCTCTCATTTTTTCCATGTATGTTTTTCTAGCTCCTCTAGGAAATGAGTTTTTGCGCTGGGAGAACGTATAATTGCATCAGTGCCTAATGATAGCCAGGAATACACGATACCGTGCATACATAAATTAAGTCTTAGAAATAACACCAGTATTGCAGCTCCGAAGCCTAATGTTGAATCTTACAAACATTCATACATTTATAAGGCACCTAAATTATTCAATAACTTGCCTAGAGAAATATCTTCTATGCAAAGTGAAGCTAGATTTCTTAGCCTTCTAAGAAAATTGTTATTGACGCAAATAGATATGGATAATATTCTTTAATGTTAAAGTAACTCCCACCAAAACATGTCATTGATATCCCTATGTAATTATTTATTCACCATTTCCTAAATTGTTACTTGTTTTGTGTTATTCTATTGTTAAATGCATAAAGTCTATGAATTTCAATGTATGTATTATTGAGCATACGTTTTGTTTAAATTGCTAGCCCATTAAATATATTTTTTAGTTGTTAAACTGACTGCTGCTGAACACAGCGTAATTAATGGATGGCAACCCCAATATAGGTTTCTTCAAGGGTGCATGTCACCGATATAATTGTTTAATGGAAATTGTACAATTTATTGTGTGAAATAAAATATTATTATTATTATATGACACTTTTTTTTTGCTCCCATCTATCGTGGAGGAGTTGAACAAAATAAAAGCATTTGCTATACTGGTTCCGAATATGATGTCATCAGCAACCTAACTGGTACCACCGGATTGATTTTCTTATTGCTGAGTGATAAGAATATAAGAGTGTCCGCAATGTCAATTCCTTCTTTCAATTTATTATGTTCGACCACCATGCTTGGTCTCACAACTTCTTCTCCCATTCTCTGGCACTTTTCATCGGAATATAATATATATGTATTATAATACTTTTCCTCCAATCCACAAGGTTCCACCCTTCCCCCTGTAGAGACAGGAGGGGAAAAAAGAGAAATTTATGAGAATATTCTCAACATAGGCGACCATGGGATCACATTATTTAACGGCCCATCCAACGGACTATGTGCTCAAAACTATCTTCCCAGTAGACTTTAAGATTTAAGACTTTTAATTTGAGATTCTTATTTTATGTAAACGAATGCTGTTTTTTTAGTCGAATCATTAAAATTTAGTAAAATTTATCGATATTTAGCAGTCGTTTTGCGATTTTTAGTCATCGTCGCCATAACAACCATGCTAATTGTTGACATCCAGTAGACATGCGTACAAATTGAAATTTTTAATGTTACTATTTATCCACCATACACACTATACATATATACTTACGCTCATCTGACTGACTGACCCCGTAACGCTGTAATATGGGGCCACATTCAAGAAGACGCATTATAAACCGGTTCAAGCCACTTTAGGTTATTAATTGCACAGGGGGAGCAATATTGATAGCATAATTTTCAGTTCACCGCCCGTCAGAAGGACCGTCGAACTTTGTGAACACAAGGTACTGGTAACCAACACAAAGCATTCCAGAGGTTAGCCTCTCTACCTCAGTAGTCAAAGTATACCGCCAATAGGGCCAAAAAGGGAAGTAAGACAGATATACACGATAAATTAGTTTACTGAATGTACGGGAATGAAAGTAATTATTTTTTCACTACAAGATGCCTATTTATTTAGGTTCCTCAGGTAAATAATAACAAAAGGTGATCTCTCCTTAATATCAGGGAATCAGGGAAAGTCTCCTTAATATCAGGGAATGATGGTACTTTAACTTCCAACATAGCATGTCTATCAAGTTGGGTTCCCCAGATTACTAATTACACAGAGTGCAATTATGAGAGGGCATACAGTTCACCGCCCGTTGGAAGGGCCGTTGAACCTTGTGAACCCTAGGTCCCAGTAACCTATGCTGAAAATTCCATTTGTAAGCCTCTCTTCCTAGGCAGTACTAATACACCTTTCCTGTAGGCAAGAAAGGGAGTAATAAGAAATATACAAGATGATATGGCCTCCTGAATGTCTGGGGACGTTGTTATTATGTTTTTCATTAATTTATTGATGCTACGACACAAAGCATTAGCGAAGGTTAGCCTCTCTACATTGGCTGTTCATTCAAAGGTGTCTTTAGACCGGTGGTAATGTGGTGTATTATTGTGGAGTAGAAGGTATGTATGTATTTAGGTATTGTTCTCTGGCTCTGCACCCGTCGGTAATTGGATTCATATTGGCCTCAAGTTATATATCGGAAAACGACTTGTTATCCATTCACAAGGCGTGTTACTCTGTATATATAGGATTATACACTGAACCGAATTGATCGTTTGACGAGTCCAACAATTAAGCTAAGGTGTGCCGTCTGATTGGCTGACGTTCCTTTTGAAATCTTTCCTGTTCTTTCCTTATATGAAGCCAATTTTTACATTTATATTTTTTTATAGTTTTTACATTTTACATATACAATTTATACCTGGTGCAGAGCCCAAGAACAATGCCTACATATTATTCACCTGGAAAAATTTTAATCTCTTTCATCCTTCCACTTCATAACTGTGGTTCCGTCTTTATTTTCCCCATACCCCTCCCTTCTGTTCTATTTTTTCACCCAGCACAGATATGGGAAAATCATTCCTGTTTTCTCTCACAGTTCCAACATAATCTGTATTTCGATGTGAAAGGCTCTCAGCCAGTTTAATTGAAGGATAGTAGTTATCAGTATAGACTATCCTACCACAATCAAGGTAAGGTCAGCTACTTCTCCCTTAGTTAGATCACACTTGGAATATGCTGCCAGTATTTGGGATCCTTATGAGATAGGCTTGGAAACTGAGTTAGAACGCGTGCAGCGAAGATCGGCAAGTACGTTAAAGGCCGTTATGATAATCAAGTTAGTGTGGCTGACGTTTTGCAGCAACTGGGATGGGAAACGCTATCAGACCGTCGATTAATATTTAGACTCAATCTATTATGTAAGTTCCAAACCGGTCTATTCTCTTGACGACGTTGATTATATTTCACGAAATCCGACATACTACGGTAGATCAGATCATGAGAATAAAATTAGGGAACTAAACTGCAGAACGGACAGATTTAAAATGTCATTTTTCCCACGAACTATAAGGGACCATAACAGCACTGCCAATGAGACTTCATAACTAGGTTTGTCGATAGGTAGTGTAGCTCTTCGTATTAGTAGTAGTACTCCATAATACTTGAATCCTTATCTGCTACGTTGTACTAACAGCACGCCTTGCAGGTTTACTACATAAGTCTTGAGTCTCTGTCCATTTGTGTAGTTGCGAAATACATATATATATATATATATATATATATTAACGGTCCCTCTTCATTGTGATAATATCTGTAGTGTATTAGTGCATGCTTGTGAGGCTTCGCCTCGTGACAAGAATTAGCGATTTATGCTAATGCATAATTAGTCGTAGTTGCACTAGCTTTAGGGTATATTGTAATGCATGTTCCTGAATACTCACCCCCTGCCACGCACCCCTGAAGTGGCTTTCAGGGTATATCGTAGATGTAGATGTAAGGTCTCACCATATCCATTACCACTTGAGTTATTATACTCTGTGACTTATTTTTGTCTACTGTACCTTTTCCTGAATACACTTTAATACAGTACATGTATCCACCTTCATCGCTAATCTTGAAGAGTTTTACTCTATATTTGTGAGTTTTGCCGGACAAATACTGTCTAAAAACTTAACCAACCTCTCCATGGCACCATAGATTCATCAACTTTGATAGGCCTTTCCTAGGATTTTTGATCGCCATAAATAAGGTGTGCAAAAGATCTCATAAAGGCTGCATTTTGTGCATTTTCCCTATAAAATAATATACACTAATCTTAATACTATAATAAAAAACAAATTCAAAATACAGCCTTACATTTTTTAACTCATACAATTACATCCAGTAATGAAATGTGTATTGAAAATAATAGTATTTTTCCTTCCACCTTTGAAGGATAGAGAAATTTTCTAAGCCCTTTCAACTGGAACTGTAGAACCCCGTTTCAATTCCATGGGAGTACTTATTTTAATGTCCACTTTGATTTCCTTTCAAATACGTACATGATTACTGATATTAATACCAATTTACTGATATGAAAACTGATACCGAAAAACAGACAGAGGGAAACCTAGGATGAGGTGGAGGGACTGCTTCAGAAGTAAAATGAATGAAATCTTGTGCAATCCCAATGGATGCCGTAGACAAGAGGAAATGGAGGAGAATATCAAAGCCAAGGTACGGTTTAAATATACCATCATAGAAAATTGTAAATCGTGTAGGTCGAAGGCACAATATCGTTAAAAGCCAATTAAATACGCACTGAGAAGTTTAAATTCCCTTAAATGCAGCTTTTATATCTTGTATATAATTATATATAAGGTATTGCAAGCCTTGGAAACTATGAAAAAATTGCCTGCCAACGAAATTGAAAAAAAAAATTAAAAATTTCCATTTAATTTGCGCATAAACTTCACAAAATTCAGTTTATCTATAAAAAGAGAAAAAATCGGTTTGAAAAATGGAATTTTTTCATTCTTTTTCCTCATTTAGGTCGAAGAATTAAACTTTTATCTCATTAATTTAATATTTTAACGAATGAAAGAATAATACTCTTTACGCAAATTATTTCATTTTCATGTCAAATCTGATTTAAAAAAAGTAAATCGTATCCGGGCTCAAAACAAATGAAAAATATTAGGATTTTAGATTTTGGATTTAGGATTTTTTGTCCTGGCTTTCCAAGTTCCAACCCTCCGCATAAAAATTCCACCTTAGAGCTTTATAAGATTTGCACAGGAAGGTGTATAAATGAGTTAGTCAGTCAAGTCAGTCCATTTTGTAGCTTTATATCTTACAGCGTCAGCCAGTGATGATCCTAACTACGCATACTATGTCGTGTCTTTATTAAATATACTCTATAATTCATATTTTACCTTGAGTTAGACTTGTTACACTTCATTCTCAGCCACAAGCGTCATCAACTATTTCAAAGTGTATTCTTATATAATGCCTGTTACTCACGGTAAAATTTTCCGTAAAATGTTTTATAAAATCGAATAATTTTATAAAAATGAGCTGGCTAACGATAAAACCGTTTTGTCAAACCTAGTTTTATAAAACGTTTTACGGAATAGGACAGGTTCTATTTCAAATAAAACCGTTGTATGCAACAACCAATGAGACGTTCCGCTCATCGCGTTGATAATAATAATCTCGTATCCATGGGAAGCCAAACAAGGAAAACGTAAACAAACATGGCTGGAAGTAGTTCATGGAGTAGGGGAGACTGGGGCACAGTCTCCCCTACATTTATTTTTATTTCCAACCCAATTTTTATTTCCAACAAAATTATTGGTGAATGGTAAATTTTGGTAACATTGCTTGAAGGGTATATTCCTAAACGTATAAAAAATTCCGCAAGTAATACAAATAACTTATGATAGTTGAAATACTTAAGTTCTTCTTTGTTGAAAAGTGTCCCACTCTGCCCTAGCCTGGGGCAGAGTGGGACAGTGCACGGGGCAGAGTGGGACAGGCTTGCATTAGTCAATAAAATACAAAGTTTAAATTAATTGAAGGTACATAGAAATACTTTTATTGTCATTAATAGTTAAACTTTACATGCAAGCGAACTTATTAATATGGGAATCAACAAGAAATTTTTATTCAAGATGCATTAACAATTAACAAAACTTTAGTTATGTAATTATAAATTTTAAATCACTGAATACAATGTTTTTTATCAAAATTAAATTATTTTTATGGCTTAAGTTTTGTCTACTGTCCTTTTTGGTAAGCTTAGTCACTATCTTCTAAAATTGTAGCTATTTCTTCCATTTGTAATCCCTTTTTGTAGTCATTTACTGTGAAACCCTTTAACTTTCTTGACATTTTTACCTTACGTTCATTTTTTAACGTTTTCTTATGAGTTGGCTGTTTTTTTCTCCCTTACCTTTGATGGTATTCATTTTCCAGTCTTTTTTTAACTGGTGTATCCGTAAGGATCTCCGATCTTTTCTTCTGTCTAGTATTTTTCTCGTAGACATCAATATCATGGCCTGATAGATTTTGGGAAAGTACGTATTTCCTCAGGGGTGACAACTCTGTCCTCTAAAACGAAGTTTTCATCCCGGGATGGTCCTGGGCTTTCGAGATTCTCCACGGGTTCTATGTGAAATTCTAAAGGTGCAAAAAAGTGATATGTGGCAGCGGCTGGTGCAAAGTCTGAGTCATTAGAAATACTTGGGTTAATAGGTTATATCCCGGTTGAACTAAACCCAGAAATAATATTAGAAGGTGTAAATGCCTTTGTATATGCAATACCCACTAACTCAGCCACGTTGTAAATTGTTATTCTCTCTCCTGGGTGGTTTCTAAGCCATTCGCGGCAAGCATCACTATAGCATTTTTTTCAAAGGGCCGAACACGCACTTATCTAATGGCTGCAGTTTGTGACTGCAGTAAGGTGGCAAAGTGAACATTACCACCCCATTCATTTTTGCTAACTCAATAACATCGACTGAAATATGCGATTCGTGATTGTCGAAAATTAACAATGCAGGATTTTCTTTCGAACATTTTGCATGTTCAATGAAATGTTTTAAAACCAGTAAAAATAAATTGGAAGTCATCCATCCAGAAGGGTTTGCGGCACCTACTGATTCTATGGGACACTTCAACAGCATTTTTTGGAGAAATTTTACTCTAGGGAACACAAAAAATGGAGGAATTGGAGGGGGAACACAGAAAATGGAGGAAACCCTGATCATTTATAATGCAACACAATGTCATCAAGGTGCCTCTTTCAGAGGAGGTAAATTCACCTACTTGTTTTTCACCTTTGGGGGCCATCAATTTTCCTTGAAGTTGAACGGTAGTGAAACCACTTTCATCAAGGTTGTATACTCTTCCAGCAGAAAATGCGTGTTTCACATAAAGACCTGATAGATCGGAACAAAATTCACTCACCACCGTTCTGTTGAAGCCCATGGCTCTTGCCAGTGAGGTTGCCTCTGGTTTCCGAAGGCTAATCGAAGGATTTTGCTTCATAAAACCAATCATCACCAGCGATTTTTTTCTGATCCCAAGATGGCGGGTATTTATTTCCATTTCTCTGAGCAAATTCATATGCTAATTTTTTCGTGTTCAGGGTTCAGGTGTTTTCGTGCTGCAGTCTTCAAATAATCTGATAGATGTGTTTCATCCTCTTCCGTAAAAACTCTGCGTGAATCATACTTGGGTCTGAAGATCGGCTCTCCTGAAGTATTCATTCCACATTTTCCCTTGTATTTTAGTACGTATCTGAAATGATACCAACCTTGATAATGTAGACATGGGAATTTTTAGCTCCTTAGCAACAGTTCTTAAACAAATTTTTTATTCAAGAACCATCATAACTCCTTTCTTCATCACCAACTCGTTTGTCATTCCAGTAGTTGAGAGAAATGTCGCAGCAACTAATATTTATGATACTCTCTCCGTCAAAAACGAACTGCCTGAAGCTCACTTCTGGCCAAGACTGAACTGCTCTCTCTACAGAGCTCATATATATAACAGTAGCGGGTTTCAGGCAATTTAGACAAATTGTCACATACGTTTAATCGGGGTTCACACTAAGTATTCACTTCGGCTTCACTTTTCTTATCTACATTGCTGTTGCCATTCTGTATTTTTGTCCTCACCTTGTTACATTAAAATATACTGCTTCAAATCCTCAAGTATCAATTTGAAACCAAAACACTACAAAGTAAGCATGAAATGAAATTTGAGCGTGTCTCAGTTACGGAGGTTGAAAGTTCTAAGCACCAGGGCAGTGAGTCGGCGTCCCACTGTGCCCCAATTTGAGGCGTCCCACTGTGCCCCGCATGTCCTGAAATGTTATACTTGTCAGCAAATATTTAAAAAAAGTTACTTTCGTAAAATATATTTAGAAAAAGATTACAAAGTCTCTAAATAATGTGTTCGCGATATCTTTTCCTATAAAGCTTGCTATAACTAGGAGAATTGCATAAATATTCACAACATGAAAGTTACGAAAATTATAGCAAAAAACATATTTTGTAACATTTACGCGAAGCTACATAAAATTATGAACTATGATTTTTGTACATTATTTCTAGTGATATGACTTCCTTATTTTAAATACATTTGCTCTTTGGCCAAGTAAATTGTTTAAATAAATCAATTTTCCCACTGTACCCCGTGTCTCACTGTGTCCCAGTCTCCCCTACGTTGAAAGGCAGTAATGTCCTTCTTGTTGTTGTTAGAAGAAGAATGCGTTTAATAGAGCCATATTGCACCGTTGAGTACGTGATTAGAAAGTATAAGTAAATAAACAATAGACATATATAGTTTATAACCTAACAGTCATTCAAAAGAGAGTGCATTTCTCACTTCAAGTGTTCGCAAAGCGTCTCATAGATGGCAGGACATTGCGGTTTTATAAATAGTTTTACCGTTCAAGCAAGAATGTACGTTTTACGTACAACTCAAAAAACTTTCAATAAAAACTTTTATAATACTCTTTTACATAAAATTTTAACGTTAGCAACAGGCATAAGAAATGCAATGCAAATGATTGATTGCCACTGTATTGATGTAGTTGGACGCCACCAAGATGCAAAGCCTCTCGTATTACGTCCTTCTTCCACAATCTGTGTTGTACCATATCACTGAAATGAAATTGAAGATATTTTACCCTTAAACTACACTATGTCTGAACTGCCATCGTTTCTCAGAACATTTAAGACAAACGAATAGAATTTCTTAACAATCCAGCAAGTTCTACGGGATGGAAATAAGTATTGACAATTTTTGGCCCAATAATATGACTGACATTTGTTAAAGATTTCAGACTTTCTGTTGTGGGTCAAACAGTGAAATCGTCAGTTGGGGTACATGAAGCCTTGGGACACGCGATCGACTTATAAGACGCTTAAATCATCGCGAAGTTGAAAAAGTTCAAACCTAATCCAAGAGGCCATGGAGATAAGAAACAATAAACAAAATTTCGATATAGACGGGAATCTTAACTTCAGCTATGTGTGTAACCCAGTCATCTGTAACAAATATCCTTCCTTCCCATTGTTGTCAGACCTCCTGACCAGCAGGGGTTTGAACCTTCGGGATAACACCGATCAACAAACAGTATGAACCCGAGAAGTTAATAAATTTTCTAATCACTGATATGTTGCTTAAAGCATCCATTTCTTACATGAGGGACTTAAAACATATTTTCACGAACCTGAAGATCTACAACCGACGTGATTTTCATTCCCAGACACCCTTTAAGAGGAGCTGCGACAATAAACAACACCAAAATAAGAACAAAAGCGTTTTATTTCATTAATTCGGCCGTAGGTTTAATAAAATTAAAAAAATAACACGACTGATTGAAAAAAATGTTTTTTTAAATAATCGAACGGAACCAAAAAATCTGAGCATCGCAAAGCGATCGAGATTGAAAGCATCATGGCCACCCTGCGCGCCCATTGAGTTTCGACCTTCTTTTTTTTTTCATTCTCCCCAATCAATTCGTCCGCTTCCCAACAAACGGAACGGTTCAGCAGATCCCATTCCTTGGACTCAAAAGGAGGAAGAAAAAAAAGGATTCGTCGTAAGGGTCAGAAAAGGGTCTTCTTCTTCTTCTTCCCTCCTCCCAAAGAGTCCCTATTTCAAGGCGTTATAGAAAGGACCCTTGTCCCTTCCGAACCCCAACCCCAAACAACACCTTCTCACTTATTGGCTCCTCCTGCCCTAATGCGTAGGACTCTCTCAATTTCCTCGCATTTCTGTTCCGCTGACCTTACTAATTAACGGTCGAGTCCAAAGTGTTGTATAAGGCGGGGGAGGGAGAGAAAAAGGGAAGGTTGGGAAGCAAGCAGGGGTATAAGGGTCGAAGGACGAAGAAGGAGAGGTTTGTGGACGCTTAAGAAGGTGTAAGAAGGGTCCTACGAGGATCCCTAGGAGAAGAATCCTCGAAGGGACCTTAAAAGAACCTTAGGACCCTCCAAGGGCCATAATAAAAAAAGTCCACCGAGCGCCCTAAAGACCACATCCTTACTTGGTGTAGAGCAAGACCTGGTATACTAGCCATGGAATCACGTATGTACTGCGGAATTAATTTTGACATGAGGCGTCCTAAAATATACTCTTTTTTGACGCCTACGCCCACTTTTAGGATCCGAAAAGATACTCTTTTAGGATCCTAAAAGGACCCTGGCGAAATGAATCCTCTTAGTTCCCTAACGATCACTTCAGTTGTTGCTTATGTGCTGTGAATGACCTAGTGCGCTAGCCTGCACTTGATATTATCTACGGAATCTAGTATGAAGGGAGCTAAAAAACGAGAATCCTCAAAATACACTAGCCAAAAGGATCCTTTGAGTGCCCTAAAGACCGTGTCACTCCTTACTTGGTGAATTTCAAGACCAATTCCTACATCAAGTACTGCAGTAACTATTATGGTTTGAGGCGTCCTATAACTTTTCACTCCCCTTTGAAGCTTGTGTGAACGCTGAAGAAGTTGCGGGTTGAATCATTGGAAAAAGGATCCTTGTAGAATTTGAGATAAGGATCCTTTGAGTACCCTAAATATTACGGTCAGTCGTGACTTTGTGCAGTGAAAGACCTTGTGCGCTAGCCTATACTTGATATTGACTTCAGAATCTAGTGTAAATTGAGCTATCCGAAATAGTTTCACACCATTATTGAGCTTGCAACAGGTTTGAGGATAACGAGAAGTGGTAAATATATTGTTTATATACCTCTAGTATCCTAAAAGGACCCTAGCGAAAAGGATCCTTTTAGTTCCCTAACTATCACTTCAGTTGTTGCTTATGTGCTGTGAATGACATCGTCGATATCTAGTGGAATCGTTACCACTTATTCGCACAAATCAAACTAAATTTTAGCTTAATGTCGTTCACATAAGATACTATATACAATCAATGTCAGAAACGGAAATTTAGAGTAATTTCAGGGATATGACTAAATGAAACTAAATTCACTAGTTCATAATTTACTTTGTGGTATTCTATCATAATGTTTGTCGATGAATATCCGTTACTAATACCACTTTTATTTCAATTAAGCGACCCGGGTTTCAGTGAATACAATCGCCATCATCAGGCATTAATTGAGATATAACTAAAAACAAATAACTACGTAACCACGGAAACAATAGGATTAACAGATCCTAATTAATGCTTGATGATGGTGATTGTATTCACTGAAACCCGGGTCGCTTATTTTAAATAAAAGTGGCATTAGTAACGGATATTCATCGACAAAGTAAATGAAACTAATTTTTTTTTCATTTCGTTTACATCAGATGCTATATCAAAACACATTCAAAGACAATTTTATAAACTCTCATCTCAAGAATGTGACTGAAATGTTATCAAATTAAATACTTAGTCACATTCCTGTCGGCAAACTCCTGCTTGAGATATTGTTTGCACGAGGTTGTTAAGGGGAAAAACTGTTAAATGGGCCTGATGAGGTTTTCTTTTGGGAGGAGGAGGGAGGAAAAGAGATGCCCAATTTGACGACTTCACCCAACGACGACGAAATGAGAGGAGCAGCTGTCGCCACGGAGACTGAAACTGTCCCCTCCGCTTAGAGACCCCTTCGCAATCTTCCCTAGCATCCGGCGAAGAACGAGAGAAACCATGGCGAAACAACTTCATCGCCTCATCTTTCTCCAAAACAAAGTAGAATATCCCAAACAATATTTCCAAGTATTCCACCTAGGAAGAAAATTGGATCAAATAAACTTTCAGGGTCCTAAAAGGACCCTAGCGAAAAGGATCCTTTTAGTACCCTAACAATCACAGGAATAAAATTGGAAAAAATAAACTTTTAGAATCCTAAAAGGACCCTAGCAAGAAGGATCCTTTTAGTACCCTAACTATCACTTCAGTTGTTGCTTACGTGCTGTGAATGACATCGTCGATAAGTACTCGAAAATTTTATAGTGTCTTAGCCTTTAGTTAGCTGAGATGGCAATTCGCTTCCTGTGTCAATTTCAATAAAACTGCGTGGTCGATTTTTCCAAATTGCGATATAACAACTAGCATTGTACTATGCAGTATACAGACCACACAATTAGAAGTATTCCGATAGGCAAATAGTATACTCTAAAACAGTTAACATAACTTTATGGAGGCATTGAAAATTGCTTTCCACGTGGCCTAGAGGTGAAAACGGGGAAGGTAAGTTAGGCAACGCTGCTCGTCATATCGCACATACCATTTATGCATGGAACAGACTATAAACTTCTTTTTAATATTCAATTTATTTTATTATTGAAAGATGATTTTAATGTCTATCCGCATTGCTACAGATAACTTAAAATTGGATTATGCAGTATGCAGACAATTAGGAGAATTCCGATATGCCAATAGTATTATCGAAAATAGCTGACTTAACTTTATTGTGCCGTTGGAAATTTTTTCCACGTGGCTTAGAGGTGTGAACGGGGAACGCAAGTTAGGAAACGCTGCTCACCATATCGCACATACCGTCAACTATGCATGGAACAGACTATAGTCTACTTTTGATGTTTAGCCAAATTATATTATTGATGGATTTTCTGATTCTGTAAACAAGCAAAAATATTTCCAAGATTCTTTTCCAAAGTAGAAAATGAATTTCCCGACGAAAACAAATGAAGTTTAGGTCACGCAATAGTCTTTTTTCTTATTACAAACTTGAAAACCATTAACTGGATTTGAAAAAGCATTTATTTTTTATGCACACCTATGAAGGACACTTCCGATAAGTATATGGAAATTGCGTAGATTTTATTTGATGAACTTCGATTTTTTTTATTTTTAGAAATTTCAAGTAAAATTTGACTCAGTAAATCATTATTTTTTCTTAATTAATTCAAAATAAAAACTAGAAAATTATGCATGTGCGATTTTCCTGCTTCAATTGATGAGTTATAAGAATAGAGGTCCGCATAATGGCTGCAAAATAGGTTGTTACATTGATTTTCAAAGATTAAATTTCCTTTCATTCCCTTCTGGCATAATCTTGGTCCAATAAGACGATCGTTTACGAAAAGGATGCATAGAGTAATACATTTAGTGTCCGAATAGCATAGAATCTTAGAAAAATAGAGGTGAACCTTAAATTCGAATAAGGATCGTATTAGGGCCCAAAGATTAGGATCCTCGGCAGAAACCAAGAGAATGGTAATAAGTTTTGGATCCTTGGGAGAGCAATCAGCACATGAATCCTCCGAAGGGCCCTTCGTTGGAATTTAAGATAAAACAGCGAAACTGAAGTAATTTTAAGTCATCTCGCAGAATTTTAGGCTACTCTTTTTATAACAAATTACATTCCCTTTCGTTCGCTTTTTTACATCACCCAAATACGACAAAATAATTACTAGATATCTAAAGCATGTCTTCAATGTCTAAAATGTCTTGAATGTTTACTAAGTGTCTAGAAATTTTCTTAGACGTTACCCACATAGAACTGAATAATATTTTTATTGAACACATGTTATGATTATTAGTAATCAAGATTATTTACTTTCCACTATAAGTATATAATTTTTTAGAGAAATATTCATTGGTTTGGACGTAAAATATTGCAGGGTTGAAACTTACGGAGGCTGATTAAACAGACAAATTTTCTTTAAAGTAGAAAGCATAGTAAATTTACTAAAACCCCGTTTCTTTATACATACACGATTAATCAATGGTGTCTTGTGGTGGATGTGTACTGTAGGTGTTAAGTAATGTCTGGAATATAACTTGTAAATACATCTAGAATACATAGGAAAAGCGGAAAGTCAGATTTTTGTACAAAATGTGTAGAAGACGTTTATATGTTACTAAAATTTATTTCCGAGATATATGTAGAAGATGTGAGACAGTTTTGTAGAACCTTTGTAAATATTTTGTGCAATGTCGCATATTTTGTCGCATCGTAGAAGATGACTATTGGATAGGAAATGATAAGCTTAAAACAGTATTTTTTTTGTAGGATCCTAAAATTTGAAGGGTATTTTGGTAGGATGCTTAGGAAATTATAAGGTTCCTAAAACTAGGAATAATTGAGAACAGAGAACAAAAACGTAATCCAAAGAGAATAGTTCTAAATACGTAAGGATGCTTCTTGAGAAAGCAAAATACAAATAATCCTTTAGATCGAAACCTTCGAAGGATACTTTGTCGGGATTAAAGACGTAAAACAAAACATGAAACCATTTCAAGTAAGCTCATAGATTCTTCACATCTTTGCTAATGATTATGTTTTCTTTTGTTCCCGCATGCCAATAAAATCTCGTTCTCATTTTGATATTGGCAATTGGTAGGACCCTAAATATCGTAAACAAATTCCTAAAATTAAGATCCTTTCTAAGGAAAGAATTGTCAAAGAAAGGTCTTAAAATTTAAGACCCTTTGAAGGGTATCATTTTTTTGGACCTCGGACGAAGCATTGGTTGAGGAGTTGGGATTAAGTCATTTCGCGTAAATTTATATGTTTCCCATCTTTCACAGATTATTTAGTGTCTTTCAATCACAAAATTCAGAAAACATTTGGTAAAACTGTCGATTATGATTTACGGTTAAGAAAAATAGCATAGGATAATCCATTTAGGGTCAGTATAGCATGAAATCCGGCTTCTTTTTGATACATTCCTAAATTCGTATGGTCTTCAGGTAGAGATCTTAGGATTGTATTGGGGTCCTATAAGTATTATCCTTGGTGTTAAAAAATAGGGCATAATCCTTATCAAGGTCATTAGTACGCCCATTACGGAACTTAACGAACGTTAGATATCGAGCGTTAGGAGGATTAATGTTGCCACATTTCACCTCTCGCCCACTGTAATTCTAGGTGCTAGTCAATTATGGCATAAATATCGCAACACTGGACGCCATTTTACATGTTACTTGGCGATCTAAGAGACCCTTAATTGATATCCAGGTCAAAATGATCCTATGGGAGATATCATCCTACAAAGAAGCCTAATGGTAGCAGTCCCTTGATGATCATTCGTCGGAGTTGAGCGCATAACTCAGAACGTTTAGGCCCCTTTGTAGAGAAGCATCCTGAAATAGATCCTCATAGAAGCAATCTGCGAAGGATTCTTTGTTATAATTGAGGGCAAAGCGTCGAACATGGAGTAAATTTTAGTCAACTTTGAGATTCTTACGCTGCATCCTTCGCTGCAATGTCGATAATGTGACCTATTGTATGGTGTAATATATTTCAGAAGTTGGAATATAATCGGAATAATCGAGATAGAATCCTAAAACTCGAAGGGTATTTGGAACCACGATGAAATAAGGATCCTTTAGATGAATCTAAAAAGGAAGACCACATGTTAAGTATCATTCGGAGGATAACATCCTCCAAGGATCTTTCAGAAGGTAGCATCCTCCAAATAATATTTATTTGACGAATTAAATCTGAACAAGGATATTTATGATCTTATCCTTATAAAGACCATCCGTAATGAGTAAATAAGGATTAATAAGGATAAATTAAGGATCCACGAGATGAATCCTAAAACTAAATCATTAAGTTTAGGATTATTTGAAAGATAACTTCCTCCGTAGGATCCTTCAGAGGGTAGCATTCTCCAAATAATCTTTATTTGACGAATAAAATCTGCATAAGGATATTTAAGATAGTATCCTTTTAAGGACCATTCGTAATGAGTAACGGGTAAAGCGATGAAATTTTAGATCATTCTCTCGCTAAAACTTGGGAGCTATTCAGAACCGCCATAAATTTAGGATCCATGAGATGAATCCTAAAACTAAATCCTTAAGTTTAGATATAGTCCTAAAACTCGAAGGCTATTTGGAAACACGATTAAATAAAGATCCTTGAGATGAATCTAAAAAGGAAGACCACAAGTTTAGTATCCTTCGGAGGATCCTCCAAGGATCCTTCAGAGGGTAGCATCCTTCAAATGATCCTTCGTAATGAATTAAGGGAAAAACGCCGAACTTGAAGCATTTCCTTTGCTCATTCTTACGCTTCTTTAAGCAGATTACATTTCCTTTCGTTCTCCTCCGAACAGAATCTCGGTCGCGCTGTCGATAATGATCCAGGGGAGGAATGGAGGGCTTCGTTTCGAAGAAGCGAGTCTTCTTCGACGGAAATGCGAAGACAGGAAGGAGTAGAAATATCTCGCGAGCATTAAATCTTATTCTCCCTCGGAAAAAAGAGATGGCGCCGCAAACGAGGAGGACGATAAACAAGAACGCATCGCCTTGAGTGAGGGTGGAGACCTCTCCCGGGGAATAATTCAACCAAAATGTTCGCGTTCGTCGTTTGAACAGAGAGGAAGCCGAGGAGATTTAACGTTACTTCGATTTGATTGATGACGAAGTCCGCCAACATAAATTATGCGACACAAATATATAATAACCACCGAAGACGTTTTTTCTGCAAAATAATAACGTCAATGCTTATCCTCGCATGAGCCAAAGCGTTCGTATGCCATTAGCGATGAATTATAAGCCGTGGAACTAATGTATCGAAGAAAATATATGCGTGTACAACTGCGTATATTTATTTTACTCGACCAAAATAGGTAAATCTTTTTCTGCAGTCTCTATCTGACGTTGCTGGATGCTTCAATTTCCTTTCTTATGCAATGAACGAGACAGCAAATGTGAACATAATTCATTTTTATAAACTAAGAGAGTGATTGCGTTAAAAATAAAAAAATCGAATTTGGTTCCTTTAGAGGATGTTAACTTCCGAAGGATCCTAAACGCAAGGATTTTCTTTTAGGATTCATCTCAAGGATCCTAATTTAATGCCATCCTAAATTTCCATAAAATTGGGATCCTTGAGATGAATCCTAAAAGAAAATCCTTGATTTTAGGATCCTTCGGAAGTTAACATCCTCTAAAGAACCAAATTCGATATTTGTGTGTCTCACTGGAAGGAATTTTCTTTTATAAAAGGTTTTATTCAACTTGATATGTCTGTTTGTTTGGGTAAAATCTTGCAATCAATTTTGCACCCACTTTCACCGAATGGTTTTTCATTAAACTTTTCCCACATGTTTATTTTGGATGATTTCGCAATCTTTTATCCATTCTAATAAATAACACAAAATTTAAACATTAATTCGTTCAAATAAAAAAACTCGTTCCATTCTTCTTCACCAAATATTTCACCTGTAAAGTTTTCAGCGATATATTCAATAAAGACAGTAATTGAATGAGCAATTGATTCATAGTTGTTTAAAACTAAAATATCGAAAACAGATGATAGTTTACAAACTTTAAGAAGAGATTTTTTCTATTTTAAAGTGTACTAAAAAATATAAGTAAATATTTCGATCTGCCCTAACTGGCCTTCAACAGGCGAAACGTGATACATTGAGAATAATAATAAATAAAGCCATTGGGGTGCACCCTAAAGCTGTGATGCAGAAAACGTCTCAACGGTAACACCCAACTCTAAATCACAACTTTTGAAACTAAAGGCATTTCAATAAATTGCTGTAAGGGCTGAGAGAAGGTTCGCTTGTCTAAAACTCCTCATCCTGCACACCTTGGATAACTTAAAACTTATTACCACATCACCTTTAACTTTTAATAAGTTTATTTTTTCAAATTTAAGTTGCAAGTAGACAAATGCCTGATGGCATTGAAAGGAGACATGAACAGTCGACTCTATTTTTTATATATGACATTTTTCATTTGTATTTATTTACATATTGGTCTTAATATTTATTAAGGCCGTTTTACACGGTACATTTGTTTGTACAAACTCTTCCGTGAACTCTTGCATGAGGCAAAATGTATCGTGTAAAGCGGCAAATTGTATGAACGCTTGTGCGAATGTCTCAATGCCTGCACGGGAAATAGAACCTGTTCTAATTTCGTTGAGACAAACGTACAATCTCACGTACATTCGTTTGTACAAAATCTTTCATCGTGTATAGCGGCCTTTAGAAGTTATATAAATTCATACATACATGATCAGTAGGAGTAGTCAATTTATTTCTAGTTATGGCCACAGCATTTGTAGTATATGTATTACCATGAGGACAAATATCTTTTTGAGGAGCCACAGTTACTACTAATTTATTAACAGCTGTCCCTAATTTAGGAACAATACTTGTTGAATGAATATGAGTAGGATTAGCAGTAGAAAATGCAACATTAACCCGCTTGTTTACCTTTCATTTTGTGTTAACATTTATTGTAGCAGCTGCTACAATAGTGCATTTACTATTTTTACGTCAAACTGGATCTAATAATCGAATAGGATTAAACAGAGATAGAGATAAAATTCCATTCCATCCTCATTTTTCATGTAAGTACTAACATAATATGATCACGTGATTACATGAAAATAAAGAAAAAAAGATGAAAAAAAAACATAATAAGAATGGAATAACGTAATTTTAAATATTAAACTTAATCTTGTCTTAAATATTTTAAACATTTACTTCTAAATGGTTTTAAAGTTTGGCCTAATTGCTCAAAAAGCTCTTCGGGCAGCCGGTTCCAATCATATTTAACACTATAAGAAAACGAGTACTTTGCCGCGTTAGATTTTTGTTTCCTTAGTTTTATTTTATACTAGCTGAATTACCTGGCGTATCTGAAGATCACACTTCCTTCGTAACACATATCATATAAGAGAAGAATCGATTGAAAAAATTATTAACTTCATTTTTTCGGGTATTTTTGAAGGTGGTTCAACCGTAAAATGACTAAAAATGTCATCATATTCATATTCTGTCTACTTGTAGAAAACGTTGTCCTCTATATCTGATATGAATAAAAAAATAATACCTTTCCACGCTATTTTATTCTATAATTATTGAACTTGAAATTCTACATTGTGTTCATAATGGGGGAATGAGAGAAACACGGGGAATAAAATAGTATTTTTCCATAAAATTCAAATGCCATTTTTGCGGAAAACTATTTATAAGAAGGAAATAATCCAGAAAAATTGAATAAAAATAAAATACAGGCATCTTACCACTTTATTCTTCTAGTAATTGAAGAATTAACGCCGTAATTGAAGTCAAAATGCGGTAATTCTTGAGTAATCTTGAGTGAAAATAGTTTGAAAAAAAACACTGCACAAAACCCAAAGCATAGCATTCCTAATCAGCTTAACTAAGCAACACAATATATTCTTAACAAGATTTTGGAAGTACATTTGCTTTCAAAATAACGATGCCCATGTACTATCATCCTTTATTTATAAAAATCCACAAGAATAATGGTTTTAGAATTCACAGAATGTTGCACTATTTATCTACTCTAAAGTACTGGTCGCTTATAAGTGGTACTTTGATGTGTATTAAGCACGTTTTTCCACGGCAGTAGGGGTCGATGGCGGAGGTAATCGACCGCGGTTCGCACTTGCAAGGAAAAAAGACTGGCTTTTCTTTATTGCCTGCAAGTAGCTTTTCGATTCAGCGATGGTATTGCAAAATATCCAGTGAAATATTCTGCCTGGTTCATCCTAGTTCAAAAAAAAACAGTTATATTAAATAACACTTATCTTAAGATTAAAATTTAAGAATGCTGAAGTACTAAATTAGTTATCAAAATGTTAATATAAATTAATATTTGAAAAGCAACAGAGTTGTCATGGAGAGAAAATTGTTTACGTAAACCCATGAGTTGATTGCATTAGTCTAGATTAATTTGACTCAATCGATAATTTTGTAAGTTGACGAAAACAAAATATTTCGCATACATTATTGCATCATGAAGTCAACAAAGATAAAATGAAAAAATATTTAACCCAAAATGAACTTTAGAAATGAGTATAATAAGCCTGTTTTACAATTATATGCTAACATTTCCATATAAATGTAAGATTTTAGTACCTGCAGGGTTTTTATTTAATTATTCATTGGTTGTTTGATATAACCTCCTTACGCCTCCTTAGTTCTGCTATTCATTTATTTGCGGATAAGCCGGAGGTAATATGTAAGCAGAGATATGCCCTGCAAGTAGCGATAGAAATCGATACTTAACTGTAATCGCTACTGTCATGGAAGTCAACTTCCATGCGTAAAGCCGCCTAAAGGTTTTTCTTTCAATTCGATTAACAGTTTCGTATTTGTATCGCATCAAACTTTGATTCTTTGAACTCCTCGGGAACATATATTCCCTGGAAAAGCAGGAAGAAGGGACACAGGGTTGTGGTAGGGTGTATGGAATCTGGGCGGAGAAGCAATCAGTCGAAAAGATGGCCCCTGCAGATGTAATAACGATGCGACCTTTTATGGTTCCAATAAACACCAAGAGAGGGCAGTTAAAGGTCCGGCGAGAAACGTGCGACGTATGGCGGCTAATCGCCTGACATTTCGAAGATTCCTTCCTGCGACCAAAACGAGTGAAAAAAAAAACAATAAAACAAAAGCATTCCGACACGCGGTCATGCGGTCTCACTCCTTCAACTGTTCGCGCGTCTACCTCACACCGCCGCCGTCCAGATGGCAGGAGAAGGAAGGGAATCGAGAGGGGGGAGAGGAAAAAAAGAGAAAGACGAAATAGAATGAAGGCCCATGTTGCGCATCGCGCCGTTAACAGCTTCCTCAGAAAGTTTCGGAGGAGTTACGTTACAAAGACGCCATAATACAAAACGGGGAAGTCCAAATGGATATCTTCAAGGTGATGAGTTGTTTTCTCTCTCGAAGGTTTTATTATTTGGTGCGCGAAATTTGGTGTATGAGAAATATGAGAATGTATGAGAAATATGAGAAAGTATGAAAAAATCAGAAAGTTAGAGACGGAATAAGCCACGTGTTCCTAAGTGGCAGGATAGATCAAGTTTGGGGACTTGATACAAATGTCAAAATTTTCATCTCCAAGCATCGTATGAGAAATTGGTCGATCGGACAAAGAAACACTGCCTGCACCATTGTAATTAACAAATAAGTAGCTGCGAATTTTTTTAAGTTGCCGAATAAATTATCAAATACCTTTTATATTCAAATTTCTTTCTCCGTAGATTAACTCGAAGTAGATCGACGACCAATTAAATTATAAAATATTTAAGAAAGAAAATATACTAAATGCGTAGGAATGCAACATAAAAAGAATATTAACCCTTCAGTGGGCGCGCGGAATTTTGTTACACGTTTAGGCGCGCGGGCCACAATCGTGGCCCAAATTCAAAATTTTTTTCCGTTTATAAAATAATTTTTTCTGATTGAATTTCTATCCATTAATTAACTTTGACTATTATTTATCGCATATAAAAATATTTTTACTGAAGAAACTGGTTCATGGTCATTTATGAAACTAAAAATGGAGTATTGTCAAAATTATGAAGTTTATTAGATTTAAATATATCTTTACGCTCAGTTATATAATTTAACTATAAATCCATTAGCAAAAATAGTATAAATAATTGCAGGACATACTAAAACAATTAAAAATTTAAATAATAATTTTTTATTTTAAATGTTATGCGGTAAACGCAGAAGTTTGCATACAGAATGCAGCGGAAAAGATAAGTCATTCTGATTCATCATCAGTAACATCCCATTGAATGAGTATGATAGCTTACATTACAATGTTACATTATGCTATACATACAACAATAAGGCGATACACAATTATTTCAAAATTAACGATCAATATAAAAATTTTAATCATCCTACTAGAATCAGATAATTTCCAGTAAATATCATTCGAGAGTGCAGTTGACACAAATGTCTCTGATATGACTTTTACATGCCCATTTCCCGCACTTGTAACAACTCCTCCTTGTAGTCCTGTCGCGGCTCCTACCGCAGGCATTGCAGCGTCCAAAGGATCCGCAATGTTGTGCAAGAGGGGGAGCGGGGATTTCCAAGTAGAGCGCGAGCACGCTCTCTCATTTGCGTTGGGAGTGTGGAAATTCCTCTCCGTTTTTCTATCTGGGGCTTCGTCATTTCCCACGCAACGTTTTTTAAAAATTCGCGCCTTACTTGGGTAGATTTTGAATTAGCCTTGAACACGTTAAGAGCATTTACAGCGGCTATGTTCATCAAATCATAAAAAACTACCATAGGCCACCGCCTTGTATTACGTGCGACATTGTATTTTGCACAGAGTTGGTCAAGTAGATCTACTCCTATTTTGGTTCTATTGTAGAACGTAATGATTTCTGGTTTCTTTTGACCACCACTGTCTGGATCAATCGCAGAATCACTGTGCATTGTTGATAGAAGCAATACTGATTTATTATTTTTCTGGCAGTATGACACTCCTAGGGTACATTCCTTATGAAAACCAAAGAGTGAAGAACTCACAGGTGTTTTATTGCTTGGCAGAAATTCCGTCGGAATCTCTCTCTTATTTTTTCTCAATGTTCCAACATAAGTAATCTTTTTTCATTAATTAGTTTCTTAGCCAGAGAAACACTTGAAAACCAGTTATCCCCAGTGATGTTTCGGTTCGTTCCCACTCAACTAGTCGGACAACAATATCCTCCGCGGAATTGCTACATCGGAATGGCCCTACGGGCTGTATACCGGCATATATTTCAAGATTAAATGTGTGGGCATATTTTACGTCCACTAACGCAAATATCTTCACGCCATATTTCGCTGGTTTACTAGGCAAGTACTGCCTGAAGCTACATCGACCACGAAATGCCAGCAGTTGCTCATCCACCTCTTCCTTACCCGGGCTGCAGGGGCGGGTAGAGGTGGGGGTGGCAAGTATAACACCAGAGTCCTTTATTCCTCGGTCAGTAACAATGTTGCACCCCCACCTGAGAGACAGGTATTCCCAGTGATAACGTTCAAAGAGTCACTTGCCACCCCCATTTCACTCCACAATGAAGCCCGAGAAGGGAAAGGGCCTCTAGTCAGATTGCTCAAAGATTTGAACGATAGGTCATGAAAATTGTTTGGCACGACAAGGCACGCAAATATTATACAAAGTAATGGATATTTGCTAGTGCCACGAGCAGAAAATGCTCACGCCGTTAGGCGCATGGGCCGCGCGTGGAATTTACTGTCGAACCCGCAGTAATATTCAAAGAGTGATTACTTGAGGCCTTAGAGGACGAAAAAAGATGAAGCTACTGGGAATCACGAGTATGAATAGTGATCGTATTAAAAATGGCGCGATGAAGAAACACGATGGGCCACCATTGTGGCCCGCGCGCCCACTAAAGGGTTAAGAACTACTAAAGATGAATACAGTTGTCATCTTGAAGTAATTCCAATGAGATTCAATACAATTTAAATCTAGAATTAGAACTTTTTAAAAACCCTATTTAGAATGATTGATCACGAATGTAATTTCTACACATTTGTCCAATTACAAAAGAGATTTGTAAGCAAAAGTAACTATGAGATGACTGTAATTAATAAATAATTACTATGGCATTGAAGAAATCGATTGACTAAATAATTACCATTGCATTGAAGAAACCGATAGACTAAATAATTGCCAAGGCATTGAAGAAATCGATTGACTAAATAATTACCATTGCATTGAAGAAACCGATAGACTAAATAATTGCCAAGGCATTGAAGAAATCGATAGTCTAAATAATTACCATGGCATTGAAGAAATCGATAGTCTAAATAATTACCATGGCATTGAAGAAATCGATAGACTAAATAATTACCATTGCATTGAAGAAACCGATAGACTAAATAATTGCCAAGGCATTGAAGAAATCGATAGAGTAAATAATTACCATGGCATTGAAGAAATCGATAGTCTAAATAATTACCATGGCATTGAAGAAATCGATAGTCTAAATAATTACCATTGCATTGAAGAAACCGATAGACTAAATAATTGCCAAGGCATTGAAATAATCAATAGAGTAAATAATTACTATGGCATTGAAGAATTCGATAGTCTAAATAATTACCATGGCATTGAAGAAATCGATAGTCTAAATAATTACCATGGCATTGAAGAAATCGATAGTCTAAATAATTACCATGGCATTGAAGAAATCGATAGAGTAAATAATTACCATGGCATTGAAGAAATCGATAGACTAAATAATTACCATAGCATTGAAGAAATCGATAGAGTAAATAATTACCATTGCATTGAAGAAACCGATAGACTAAATAATTGCCAAGGCATTGAAGAAATCGATAGAGTAAATAATTACCATGGCATTGAAGACATCGATAGTCTAAATAATTACCATGGCATTGAAGAAATCGATAGTCTAAATAATTACCAAGGCATTGAAGAAATCGATAGAGTAAATAATTACCATTGCATTGAAGAAACCGATAGACTAAATAATTGCCAAGGCATAGAAGAAATCGATAGAGTAAATAATTACTATGGCATTGAAGAAATCGATAGTCTAAATAATTACAATGGCATTGAAGAAATCGATAGTCTAAATAATTACCATGGCATTGAAGAAATCGATAGAGTAAATAATTACCATGGCATTGAAGAAATCGATAGACTAAATAATTACCATGGCATTGAAGAAATCGATAGAGTAAATAATTACCATTGCATTGAAAAAACCGATAGACTAAATAATCGCCAAGGCATTGAAGAAATCGATAGAGTAAATAATTACCATGGCATTGAATAAATCGATAGTCTAAATAATTACCATGGCATTGAAGAAATCGATAGTCTAAATAATTGCCATGGCATTGAAGAAATCGATAGTCTAAATAATTACCATTGCATTGAAGAAACCGATAGACTAAATGATTGCCAAGGCATTGAAGAAATCGATAGAGTAAATAATTACTATGGCATTGAAGAAATCGATAGTCTAAATAATTACCATGGCATTGAAGAAATCGATAGTCTAAATAATTACCATGGCATTGAAGAAATCGATAGAGTAAATAATTACCATTGCATTGAAGAAACCGATAGACTAAATATTTGCCAAGGCATTGAAGAAATCGATAGAGTAAATAATTACCATGGCATTGAAGAAATCGATAGTCTAAATAATTGCCATGGCATTGAAGAAATCGATAGTCTAAATAATTACCATGGCATTGAAGAAATCGATAGAGTAAATAATTACCATTGCATTGAAGAAACCGATAGACTAAATAATTGACAAGGCATTGAAGAAATCGATAGAGTAAATAATTACTATGGCATTGAAGAAATCGATAGTCTAAATAATTGCCATGGCATTGAAGAAATCGATAGTCTAAATAATTACCATGGCATTGAAGAAATCGATAGAGTAAATAATTACCATGGCATTGAAGAAATCGATAGACTAAATAATTACCATGGCATTGAAGAAATCGATAGTCTAAATAATTGCCATGGCATTGAAGAAATCGATAGTCTTAATAATTACCATGGCATTGAAGAAATCGATAGTCTAAATAATTACCATGGCATTGAAGAAATCGATAGACTAAATAATTACCATGGCATTGAAGAAATCGATAGTCTAAATAATTACCATGGCATTGAAGAAATCGATAGTCTAAATAATTACCATGGCATTGAAGAAATCGATAGAGTAAATAATTACCATTGCATTGAAGAAATCGATAGTCTAAATAATTACCATGGCATTGAAGAAATCGATACAGTAAATAATTACTATGGCATTTAGGAAATCGACAGTCTAAATAATTGCCATGGCATTGAAAAAATCGATAGACTAAATAATTACCATGGCATTGAAGAAACCGATAGACTAAATAATTGCCATGGCATTGAAGAAATCGATAGTCTAAATAATTACCATGGCATTGAAGAAATCGATAGAGTAAATAAATACCATGGCATTGAAGAAATCGATAGACTAAATAATTGCCATGGCATTGAAGAAATCGATAGAGTAAATAATTACCATGGCATTGAAGAAATCGATAGACTAAATAATTACCATGGCATTGAAGAAATCGATAGACTAAATAATTACCATGGCATTGAAGAAATCGATAGACTAAATAATTACCATTGCATTGAAGAAACCGATAGACTAAATAATTGCCAAGGCATTGAAGAAATCGATAGAGTAAATAATTACCATGGCATTGAAGAAATCGATAGACTAAATAATTACCATTGCATTGAAGAAACCGATAGACTAAATAATTGCCAAGGCATTGAAGAAATCGATAGAGAAAATATTACTATGGCATTGAAGAAATCGATAGTCTAAATAATTGCCATGGCATTGAAGAAATCGATAGTCTAAATAATTACCATGGCATTGAAGAAATCGATAGACTAAATAATTACCATGGCATTGAAGAAATCGATAGTCTAAATAATTACAATGGCATTGAAGAAATCGATAGTCTAAATAATTACCATGACATTGAAGAAATCGATAGAGTAAATAATTACCATTGCATTGAAGAAATCGATAGTCTAAATAATTACCATGGCATTGCAGAAATCGATAGAGTAAATAATTACTATTTCATTGAAGAAATCGATAGTCTAAATAATTGCCATGGCATTGAAGAAATCGACAGACTAAATAATTACCATGGCATTGAAGAAACCGATAGACTAAATAATTGCCAAGGCATTGAAGAAATCGATAGAGTAAATAATTACAATGGCATTGAAGAAATCGATAGTCTAAATAATTGCCATGGCATTGAAGAAATCGATAGTCTAAATAATTACCATGGCATCGAAGAAATCGATAGAGTAAATAATTACCATGGCATTGAAGAAATCGATAGACTAAATAATTGCCATGGCATTGAAGAAATCGATAGAGTAAATAATTACCATGGCTTTGAAGAAATCGATAGACTAAATAATTACCATGGCATTGAAGAAATCAATAGACTAAATAATTACCATAACATTGAAGAAATCGATAGACTAAATAATTACCATTGCATTGAAGAAACCGATAGACTAAATAATTGCCAAGGCATTGAAGAAATCGATAGAGTAAATAATTACCATTGCATTGAAGAAACCGATTGACTAAATAATTGCCAAGGCATTGAAGAAATCGATAGAGTAAATAATTACTATGGCATTGAAGAAATCGATAGTCTAAATAATTGCCATGGCATTGAAGAAATCGATAGTCTAAATAATTACCATGGCATTGAAGAAATCGATAGAGTAAATAATTGCCATGGCATTGAAGAAATCGATAGTTTAAATAATTACCATGGCATTGAAGAAATCGATAGAGTAAATAATTACCATGGCATTGAAGAAATCGATAGTCTAAATAATTGCCATGGCATTGAAGAAATCGATAGTCTAAATAATTACCATGGCATTGAAGAAATCGATAGACTAAATAATTACCATGGCATTGAAGAAATCGATAGTCTAAATAATTACCATGGCATTGAAGAAATCGATAGTCTAAATAATTACCATGGCATTGAAGAAATCGATAGTCTAAATAATTACCATGGCATTGAAGAAATCGATAGAGTAAATAATTACCATTGCATTGAAGATATCGATAGAGTAAATAATTACCATGGCATTGAAGAAATCGATAGTCTAAATAATTACCATGGCATTGAATAAATCGATAGTCTAAATAATTACCATTGCATTGAAGAAACCGATAGACTAAATAATTGCCAAGGCATTGAAGAAATCGATAGAGTAAATAATTACTATGGCATTGAAGAAATCGATAGTCTAAATAATTACAATGGCATTGAAGAAATCGATAGTCTAAATAATTACCAATGCATTGAAGAAATCGATAGAGTAAATAATTACCATGGCATTGAAGAAATCGATAGACTAAATAATTACCATGGCATTGAAGAAATCGATAGAGTAAATAATTACCATTGCATTGAAGAAACCGATAGACTAAATAATCGCCAAGGCATTGAAGAAATCGATAGACTAAAATATTGCCAAGGCATTTAAGAAATCGATAGAGTAAATAATTACTATGGCATTGAAGAAATCGATAGTCTAAATATCTACCATGGCATTGAAGAAATCGATAGAGTAAATAATTACCATTGCAATGAAGAAACCGATAGACTAAATAATTGCCAAGGCATTGATGAAATCGATAGAGTAAATAATTACTATGGCATTGAAGAAATCGATAGTCTAAATAATTGCCATGGCATTGAAGAAATCGATAGTCTAAATAATTACCATCGCATTGAAGAAATCGATAGAGTAAATAATTACCATGGCATTGAAGAAATCGATAGTCTAAATAATTACCAATGCATTGAAGAAATCGATAGAGTAAATAATTACCATGGCATTGAAGAAATCGATAGACTAAATAATTACCATGGCATTGAAGAAATCGATAGTCTAAATAATTAACATGGCATTGAAGAAATCGATAGTCTAAATAATTACCATGGCATTGAAGAAATCGATAGTCTAAATAATTACCATGGCATTGAAGAAATCGATAGAGTAAATAATTACCATTGCATTGAAGATATCGATAGAGTAAATAATTACCATGGCATTGAAGAAATCGATAGTCTAAATAATTACCATGGCATTGAATAAATCGATAGTCTAAATAATTACCATGGCATTGAAGAAATCGATAGAGTAAATAATTACCATTGCATTGAAGAAACCGATAGACTAAATAATTGCCAAGGCATTGAAGAAATCGATAGAGTAAATAATTACTATGGCATTGAAGAAATCGATAGTCTAAATAATTACAATGGCATTGAAGAAATCGATAGTCTAAATAATTACCAATGCATTGAAGAAATCGATAGAGTAAATAATTACCATGGCATTGAAGAAATCGATAGACTAAATAATTACCATGGCATTGAAGAAATCGATAGAGTAAATAATTACCATTGCATTGAAGTAACCGATAGACTAAATAATCGCCAAGGCATTGAAGAAATCGATAGACTAAATGATTGCCAAGGCATTTAAGAAATCGATAGAGTAAATAATTACTATGGCATTGAAGAAATCGATAGTCTAAATAATTACCATGGCATTGAAGAAATCGATAGTCTAAATAATTACCATGGCATTGAAGAAATCGATAGTCTAAATAATTACCATGGCATTGAAGAAATCGATAGTCTAAATAATTACCATGGCATTGAAGAAATCGATAGAGTAAATAATTACCATTGCATTGAAGAAATCGATAGTCTAAATAATTACCATGGCATTGAAGAAATCGATAGAGTAAATAATTACTATGGCATTGAAGAAATCGATAGTCTAAATAATTGCCATGGCATTGAAGAAATCGATAGACTAAATAATTACCATGGCATTGAAGAAACCGATAGACTAAATAATTGCCAAGGCATTGAAGAAATCGATAGAGTAAATAATTACAATGGCATTGAAGAAATCGATAGTCTAAATAATTGCCATGGCATTGAAGAAATCGATAGTCTAAATAATTACCATGGCATTGAAGAAATCGATAGAGTAAATAATTACCATGGCATTGAAGAAATCGATAGACTAAATAATTGCCGGGGCATTGAAGAAATTGATAGAGTAAATAATTACCATGGCTTTGAAGAAATCGATAGACTAAATAAATACCATGGCATTGAAGAAATCGATAGACTAAATAATTACCATGGCATTGAAGAAATCGATAGAGTAAATAATTACCATTGCATTGAAGAAATCGATAGCCTAAATAATTACCATGGCATTGAAGAAATCGATAGAGTAAATAATTACTATGGCATTGAAGAAATCGATAGTCTAAATAATTGCCATGGCATTGAAGAAATCGATTGACTAAATAATTACCATTGCATTGAAGAAACCGATAGACTAAATAATTGCCAAGGCATTGAAGAAATCGATAGTCTAAATAATTACCATGGCATTGAAGAAATCGATAGTCTAAATAATTACCATGGCATTGAAGAAATCGATAGTATAAATAATTACCATGGCATTGAAGAAATCGATAGAGTAAATAATTACCATGGCATTGAAGAAATCGATAGACTAAATAATTGCCATGGCATTGAAGAAATCGATAGAGTAAATAATTACCATGGCATTGAAGAAATCGATAGACTAAATAATTAACATGGCATTGAAGAAATCGATAGACTAAATAATTACCATGGCATTGAAGAAATCGATAGACTAAATAATTACCATTGCATTGAAGAACCCGATAGACTAAATAATTGCCAAGGCATTGAAGAAATCGATAGAGTAAATAATTACCATTGCATTGAAGAAACCGATAGACTAAATAATTGCCAAGGCATTGAAGAAATCGATAGAGTAAATAATTACTATGGCATTGAAGAAATCGATAGTCTAAATAATTGCCATGGCATTGAAGAAATCGATAGTCTAAATAATTACCATCGCATTGAAGAAATCGATAGAGTAAATAATTACCATGGCATTGAAGAAATCGATAGACCAAATAATTACCATGGCATTGAAGAAATCGATAGAATAAATAATTACCATGGCATTGAAGAAATCGATAGTCTAAATAATTGCCATGGCATTGAAGAAATCGATAGACTAAATAATTACCATGGCATTGAAGAAACCGATAGACTAAATAATTGCCAAGGCATTGAAGAAATCGATAGAGTAAATAATTACAATGGCATTGAAGAAATCGATAGTCTAAATAATTGCCATGGCATTGAAGAAATCGATAGTCTAAATAATTACCATGGCATTGAAGAAATCGATAGAGTAAATAATTACCATGGCATTGAAGAAATCGATAGACTAAATAATTGCCATGGCATTGAAGAAATCGATAGAGTAAATAATTACCATTGCATTGAAGAAATCGATAGTCTAAATAATTACCATGGCATTGAAGAAATCGATAGAGTAAATAATTACTATGGCATTGAAGAAATCGATAGTCTAAATAATTGCCATGGCATTGAAGAAATCGATAGACTAAATAATTACCATGGCATTGAAGAAACCGATAGACTAAATAATTGCCAAGGCATTGAAGAAATCGATAGAGTAAATAATTACAATGGCATTGAAGAAATCGATAGTCTAAATAATTGCCATGGCATTGAAGAAATTGATAGTCTAAATAATTCCCATGGCATTGAAGAAATCGATAGAGTTAATAATTACCATGGCATTGAAGAAATCGATAGACTAAATAATTGCCATGGCATTGAAGAAATCGATAGAGTAAATAATTACCATGGCATTGAAGAATTCGATAGTCTAAATAATTACCATGGCATTGAAGAAATCGATAGACTAAATAATTACCATGGCATTGAAGAAATCGATAGACTAAATAATTACCATTGCATTGAAGAAACCGATAGACTTAATAATTGCCAAGGCATTGAAGAAATCGATAGAGTAAATAATTACCATTGCATTGAAGAAACCGATAGACTAAATAATTGCCAAGGCATTGAAGAAATCGATAGAGTAAATAATTACTATGGCATTGAAGAAATCGATAGTCTAAATAATTACCATGGCATTGAAGAATTTGATAGTCTAAATAATTACCATGGCATTGAAGAAATCGATAGTCTAAATAATTACCATGGCATTGAAGAAATCGATAGTCTAAATAATTACCATGGCATTGAAGAAATCGATAGAGTAAATAATTACCATTGCATTGAAGAAATCGATAGTCTAAATAATTACCATGGCATTGAAGAAATCGATAGAGTAAATAATTACTATGGCATTGAAGAAATCGATAGTCTAAATAATTGCCATGGCATTGAAGAAATCGATAGTCTAAATAATTACCATGGCATTGAAGAAATCGATAGAGTAAATAATTACCATGGCATTAAAGAAATCGATAGACTAAATAATTGCCATGGCATTGAAGAAATCGATAGAGTAAATAATTACCATGGCTTTGAAGAAATCGATAGACTAAATAATTACCATGGCATTGAAGAAAACGATAGACTAAATAATTACCATGGCATTGAAGAAATCGATAGAGTAAATAATTACCATTGCATTGAAGAAATCGATAGTCTAAATAATTACCATGGCATTGAAGAAATCGATAGAGTAAATAATTACTATGGCATTGAAGAAATCGATAGTCTAAATAATTGCCATGGCATTGAAGAAATCGATAGACTAAATAATTACCATGGCATTGAAGAAACCGATAGACTAAATAATTGCCAAGGCATTGAAGAAATCGATAGAGTAAATATTTACAATGGCGTTGAAGAAATCGATAGTCTAAATAATTGCCATGGCATTGAAGAAATCGATAGTATAAATAATTACCATGGCATTGAAGAAATCGATAGAGTAAATAATCACCATGGCATTGAAGAAATCGATAGACTAAATAATTGCCATGGCATTGAAGAAATCGATAGAGTAAATAATTACCATGGCATTGAAGAAATCGATAGACTAAATAATTACCATGGCATTGAAGAAATCGATAGACTAAATAATTACAATGGCATTGAAGAAATCGATAGACTAAATAATTACCATTGCATTGAAGAAACCGATAGACTAAATAATTGCCAAGGCATTGAAGAAATCGATAGAGTAAATAATTACCATTGCATTGAAGAAACCGATAGACTAAATAATTGCCAAGGCATTGAAGAAATCGATAGAGTAAATAATTACTATGGCATTGAAGAAATCGATATTCTAAATAATTGCCATGGCATTGAAGAAATCGATAGTCTAAATAATTACCATCGCATTGAAGAAATCGATAGAGTAAATAATTACCATGGCATTGAAGAAATCGATAGAGTAAATAATTACCATGGCATTGAAGAAATCGATAGAATAAATAATTACCATGGCATTGAAGAAATCGATAGTCTAAATAATTGCCATGGCATTGAAGAAATCGATAGACTAAATAATTACCATGGCATTGAAGAAATCGATAGTCTAAATAATTACCATGGCATTGAAGAAATCGATAGACTAAATAATTACCATGGCATTGAAGAAATCGATAGTCTAAACAATTACCATAGCATTGAAGAAATCGATAGACTAAATAATTACCATGGCATTGAAGAAATCGATAGTCTAAACAATTACCATAGCATTGAAGAAATCGATAGTCTAAACAATTACCATAACATTGAAGAAATCGATAGAGTAAATAATTACCATGGCATTGAAGAAATCGATAGAGTAAATAATTACCATGGCATTGAAGAATCGATAGACTAAATAATTACCATGGCATTGAAGAAATCGATAGACTAAATAATTACCATGGCATTGAAGAAATCGATAGTCTAAACAATTACCATAGCATTGAAGAAATCGATAGACTAAATAACTACCATAACATTGAAGAAATCGATAGAGTAAATAATTACCATGGCATTGAAGAATCGATAGACTAAATAATTACCATGGCATTGAAGAATCGATAGACTAAATAATTACCATGGCATTGAAGAAATCGATAGACTAAATAATTACCATGGCATTGAAGAAATCGATAGACTAAATAACTACCATGGCATTGAAGAAATCGATAGTCTAAACAATTACCATAGCATTGAAGAAATCGATAGACTAAATAACTACCATAACATTGAAGAAATAGATAGAGTAAATAATTACCATGGCATTGAAGAAATCGATAGACTAAAGATAGTTAGATAGATAGATAGATAGATAAAATAAAAATAGATAGATAGTTTATAGTGTATGACCCTGGCCAAAACCCTTAATCAGTCAAATATTACGAGGAACCTCCTCTATATGGTCATTCATCAAAGTGATGTATTAAGGAGACTAATGATGTATTAGGAGGCTAATGATGTATTAAGAAGGCTAATGATGAATTAAGGAGGCTAATGATGTATTAAGGAGACTAATGATGTATTAAGGAGGCTAATGATGTATTAAGGAGACTAATGATGTATTAAGGAGGCTAATTATGTATTAACGAGGCTGTAGTGGTAATTTTTGGGTCAAGTGAGAGAACATTTGAATATTATTTTAAGAAAGTCTAGAAAACTATTTTTGACCTCATTTCATTTTAAAACGTATTCACCACAGGATTATTTCTACCCTTAACGCTGTTTTTTTGTTTGCTGCACCAATACCTTTGTTTTGTATTAGACGATCATGTAAATATTACTGTTTTATACTTGTGGAAGCCACGTCTATTGCCCAAAAATGCTAGGTTTGACAGGTGAATGTACCGATAAGAAAACTGCAGTAAAGTGCGGATCTTGGAAAAAAAAACATGTAATTGGCTCATGCTCTGAATAAAGTTGGATAACATGTCTGAACTGCAATCAGACGTTGCCACTTACTTGGTTTTCAAATAAGCTTTCAATTAATGCAAAGATAGTGATTATTTAACCAGGAAGTGGTCACTAAGCTACTTATATCACGCGAGCGGTCGAATGTGAGACTTTTTCTCACACTCAGATGTAAACCATTGACTATCTATCATAGAGCGTGTATTGGCAATATATTACACTATATTTAGATGTAATTTATTTCTCTAAATGTTCATTTGAAACAATGATTCCCACATATACACTATTACTGATACAATTAAGTAATCATTGCTAATTTTATTGGCGATGATATCATTGGGTATTAATTAAAATAATTATCATTCTCAAGGAGAAATATTTTATAATATATAAAGACATACATTCTCATGACTCATATATTTGCATTAAATATATCTGCTCTCCACGAAATGAATCAACTTTGTCCGCATGTTGCGAAAGTATAACGCAACTGAGTGATTATACAAAAACACTTAACGTCAGTGGTCGCGCGATGAGGAAAAGTCTAAACACCTAATTGTAGCCATGACGGTATCATAGACATATCATCATTACACAGCTGCTAAACGCTTCATTTATACTTTTATATGAGACGGCAAGGTCAATAGGACAAGAGATAAGAAAGTCAGCTTAAAAGGAAAGGGAACTTATTCTTATAACTCATTGATTACAAAGTGAGCACAAGTTTAAATTTGGTGTATGAGTGAAAATCTCATATCGCGACCAATGGCGGGCTAAAAGTGTATACCAAGAAATGTAACTATGACATGTTGCCGCTCATGTAGTAATGGTTTTATGAATAATCAGCAGCAATAAAACCTTTTCAGATGTATCGTGCTAACATAACTGTTGTTGACACAATCAGTATTTTTATGAATTTTGGCCATAATATTTGGTTAAAAAATTGACTGGAGCCAACCCGACCCGAGTAGGGTTTCAGAACACAGATTGGGTTAATTTCTATCTTTCAGCACAGATTTGGGTGAGATTTTTCATGCATGTTTACACCAGCGATAACTGAAATGCCATCTGTGATGGTGAAAGTAATTGTCTTTTCACGGAATCTGATTCAAACATAAATATTACGACGTTTTTCGTAAGTACTATTCTGGGAGATCCATATGTTCTGGGACAACTTTAACAAGACTATGGCAAGGTGGGCGCGCCCCGGCTTAAAGCAGCGTATTTTAGTTTCTGAGCTCTTCATTTGTTACTCCGTTTGTATTTAATGCCTGTGTCTCCAGGTATTCTAAATTTTTCATGATATAGGAGGGAGTATTTCCGATATATCCGGATCAATTAAACCACCGGACGTTTCAGTAGTTGTGTGACATCGAAGAGAGTTTGACGTTTGACTAAAAGATATAAAAGAAATTTTAGGAAAATATAAGAACAAGGAACCGGATCCTGAAGCACCTAAACCAGTAATATGCCATGTTTTCAGGTGGCATACAAATTGCATGTCAAAAGTTGTGTGCAAGTGATGTACAAATAATAATGTATGTAGGAGGCATTGTAGTCAAGAGACAACATGTATGAGATGGAAAGATGAACAGGACTTAAGATATGAACTACTGATGATTAACAATGTGCATTGAATGTCAAACAATAAAAGTTGTAAATGTAACCAATTAATCAGCCTTTTTTATTATTAAATTATCTTGACTTTAAATATAGGAATTCAATTTATTTTTGCGGTAAAATTGCAGCGGCGCGCCCACCGGAGGGTTAAGACATCTTCCTCGTGTGTCTCAGGAAGAATAATTCCGTAAACCCTTAACTATCCTCAAATGACAGAAGTAAAAGGTGTACAATCGTTGCAGGAGACATAAGCTAGCCAGTTTTCGTATCCTTACCCGTCACTGAGTTCTTCTCTTCTGAAACAGCTGGCTGTTTAGCGAAAGGTGTCCAAAATCCTGCTAATTTATCACTATTACAAAAAATCTATTCAATGACTCCGAAAGAATGACTGTATTAAAAAACGAAGGATAATTTCATGATCCATACGTTAAAGCAAGTATTCATATCCCTATCCATGAACAATTAAGTGCTTCCTTTAAAATGGACACATAGTAACATCTAAATAGTTTCATTCTTCGAAGTGAGAATGAATGATGTGTAATGTACAGAGCAATGAAATTATCTGGCCACCCAGAGACGTGCTAGTTCCTTAGCGTTAACCCTGAGCTCACTTACTCTGAGTGAGTTTAACTAGCTTTGCATCCCTACTTCCTGCTAATATATTTTGTTATCTTTATTAAAATCTAGTTTAATCTGATATGTTAAACCATACGATAAATAAATAAAACGACTAATCATAGACTACAATATTTTTTTGATCGTATATTCCTCAAATCGGAACTTGCGCGTAAATTGCGTCGATAAATCGATTTAATTGGTATATCGATACCCACACGGGTACAATAATTACCATATTTATTCAATGACACAAAAAATTTACAATTAATAGCTGCAGCTATAAGTAAATTGGTGTCACGCCCAAAAAATATAAGGAACACAATTGAAAATATACATTTGGATATAGTACATAGACTCAGACATTTCAAATTTATCGACATGGTATTGATTTACACATTCCAAAATTGAATGTTGGAGACGAAAACAGGAGAAATTATGGAAGAGGGCAAACAAAATCTTTGCGTCCATTTCTCCTGGCGTAGAGATAAGTAAACTTACACAAGGATATGAGTAGGAAAAATGTAAGTAGTTTCTATTAATGAGATAATAGATACATCGATTCTCACACTATTTCGATGTATCGATGCACTATCAATTTAAACTTTTGTATCGAAAGATTGTGACGATACCAGGAGTTAAAGTGGTCTGAGCGAGATAGTTCCCCTAGTCATAATGAAGACCATATCAAAATTTTATTTTTTGATTTCAGCGTCTTTAAGAAGCATGAAATAAATATTTTAGTAAGTATTAATAGCGCAAAGATATAGTTCTACGTTACTAAAATTGTTAGTAATTAAATAAATAAAGCTGCATTAGTCTCTAACTTGACTCATTTTTTCCCGCCGTACGGCTGAAAACCATTCAACACAGCAGGTTTTTTAAATGCGATTCTGTAAAAATTACTTCGGTGAGTAATAGATTATTTTTTCTAAATATTTGAGAAAACATACAATCTGTGCACCTTTAGTTTTTTGATGAAATCTTGGTGCTAGAAGTTCCTGATTTGTTTTATATTCTCCTACTCTGGAGCACACAGCCAATATCTATCCCATATGTAAAACAGCTTACATTTTGAGGCAAATTGCTCGAAAAGAAGTTTGGCAAGGGGTTGATATTTTGATATCATTGGAAAGATGAGAGTTTTATCTTTAAAGTGAGGCCAAATTCATCAATTTCTAAGTTAAGAGATTTTTTGTTCTAACTACCTAAATAAAGGAAGATGGCAATCAAGATTTTTCGTCTATCTTTCCAGGTTTGGACATATTATGTGTGGAGAGTATTGAAGAGGGAATGAATGGGCTTTGAACTGATTAATAGTCAAATCAGAAATGGATGAAGGGTATTGCTGGGGGAAAACCCTGAGAATCCCTTCTTAGGGTTTTCAGGGTTTCACGGTTTCCAGGGAGGGGTATTGGAAACTGCTGGAGATTTAAATATGTAACACCAGGGAGTGTGGAAGAAGAAGGTGATAACAATCAAACAGGAGCTTAGAAAACATTTCCTGAAATTTGGATATTACCAATGAACTTGGAGATTCCACTAAACAATGCGTGAATTATGGATAAAAACTGTATACATGTTTTAGTTGTATACAGGATAGCATGCTTTTTATTTCAGTTCATCTTTCGTAGCAATTTAACAAGCACATAAGATCAATTATGATATATTCTTTCGGTCCTGTCGTCCTCCAATTGTTACATGGCGGTAAGAAACATCGATTTAACCGAGTTTCTCAATATATCGATGCCTAAAAATGTACTATGTATCGATGCACTATCAATTCACACTCTCCATATCGAAAGCTGAAGGCGTTACAGGAGGAATGAAGTTATGAAGATGGCAAAGGGGATTATCACGCTATTTCCCAAGCTTGGAGATATGGAGGTATAAAACATGTAAATAGGATAAATTTAGTGAAATAATAGATACATCTACACTGGCACATGTTAGATGTATCGATATCATATCGATTTAAACTTTCCATATCGACAGTTGGATATGAAAACAGGTGGATTGAAGATAGAAAGATGGAAAAGGAGATTTTGACGTCTATTTTGCTTGGCGTGGAGAAATGACAATAAGATGTATTGAGATAAAGGATGTATAGATGTATTGATACAATATCGATTAATCTTTCCATATCGAAAGTTGGATCCGAAAGTGGGAGTTAAGAGGCAGGAAGATGGCAAAGGCGAATTTCTCGTCAATTTTGCCTGGCTCGAAGATATGAAGATCGAATAAGTGCAAGTAAAATCCATTAGTTGAGATAATACATATACCGATACCCAAACATTTTCGATGTATCGATAAATTTTCGATTCAAGCTTTCCGTATCGAAAGCTGTGAGTAAAAACAAGAAGATAGAAAATGAGATCATCACGTCCATTTTGCCAGTCTTGGAGAAATCCATATCGATGCCCAAACCTCTACGATGTATCGATACTCAATCGATTCACCTCTCCATATCGAAAGCTGGAGACGAAAGCAGGAGTGAAGATAGGAAGATGGCAAAGGAGATTTCCACGTCCATTTTGCCTGGCTCGGAGATATGTGGAGAGGAGGTAGGGTGGGGTGGGGTGGAAAAGGAAAAGGCTTTGAACTGCGGAATAGTCAGATGAGGAAGGAATTAAGGGTATGGTAGAAGGGGAGGGGGAAGAACCCTGGGAAGGGAAGAGGGGGGGAATGCTGGAGATTTTAGTACCCTGGAGTGTGGCGGAGGGAGTAGAAGGAAATGATAAAAGGAGACAGCAGCTAAGAATTAACGGCCGGACACGGGGGATTGGGAGGGGGGAAGTAGGGGGGGGGGGAATGAGGGGGGAGGTAGGGGAGTGGGGGGGGAGAAATGAAGCCCTCCCCTCCTCCCCCTTAACCACCCCCCACCCCGCCAATATCGACTTGGCGTACGGCTTTCCCCCATCCTCAAAATTGTAAGACCGGTGACATCCCAAGAATGACTTATGCGGCGTTTCTGATACATTGAGGGAGTTAGCTCGCTCCTGGTTACTGGGAAGGGGGGGAAGGGTTCGGAGAAGGACCGTCGCAGAAGGGGGCTTCTGGGATACGTTGAGTACATAAGTCCGCACACATATATTTTATTCACACACATATATATGTTTCGTTACATATGTATGTAATGTGCGACTGTGTGGATGCATTAAAACTCCGCCCACTAGCCAATGCCTCGCGATTAGCAGACTTCATAATTACCCATACATCAGGACACTCCTGCTCCTCCAGAAAAGGGTTTTCTGCTCTCCACGGCAGGAGCGTTGGAGGGGGGCGGTTGGGGGACCCCTTTTGTAGACCATAGGAAGGGGTAAAAGGGTGTTACCCCCTTATACTCCGCTTCTTTAGATTAGAAGGACATATACGGACGAGAAAGGAAGGTGGGAGACGACTGAGGAGATGACAAAGAAGATGGAGGAAATGTTCAAAATATTGTTCGGAAAGGACGTCTAATATATCGGTATACTTTGAGATTTTTAATCGCTTCAGCGGTCAGCTCACCACACAACAATACAATGCATTTGCTTTCCATTTACTAATCAAACTCTGGATACTTCAACAATATGGTCAAAGGGAGAATTGTTGAGGTAAGCATTGAAATGTTTTCGTTAACTTCATTGATGAGTTAACTGCGCGACACAACAATGCATTTGCTTTGCATTTATTAATCAGACCCTGGACACTTCAACAATATGGGAGCATTGTTGAGATTATCACTGGGTGCTTTTTATTAGCTTCATTGCTCAGTTAACTGCGCAACACAACAATGCATTTGCTTTCCATTTGATAATCAGACCCTGGACACTTCAACAATATGGAAGAATTGTTGAGATTATCATTGGGCACTATTCATTAGCTTCATTGATCTGCTAACTGCGCGACACAACAATGCATTTGCTTTCCATTTGTCTATCAGACTTTGGACACTTCAGCAATATGGTCAAAGAGAGCATTGTTTAAATAATGATCTAATTGGCGTATACAAATTACGGTATGGAAAAATTGGCATTTTATCACGTAATAAATTGTTAAACTCAACATTTTTATCAATTTGTAAGACATTGTTTAGTAGAATCTTTAGCTTCTTTTGTTTATATCCGATGTCTAGAAAATTCATTCTAAATTGATGTCCTCTGTCTATCTCCAACTGCTCCCCTTCAGGGTAGGGTACATAAATTTGCAGCATTAAGCCGTACCCCTTCCTTCTCAGGGTTCTTCACGCTTACCCTTAATTCCTTCTACATTTTACAATTCCGCATTTCAAAGCATATCCTTTTCTCGTATCTCCACGCCAGGCAAAATGACAGGACGCGAAAATCTCCATTGCGATACTCCTATCCTCACTGATATGTTAGTCTAAAAAATCGATATAGAAAGTGGGAATCGATAAGATATCGAAGAACCTAACAATAGTTTGTATCGATGCATCGATAGTCTCACCAAATCGATGTGACTGTATCGATGAATCGATTTTGGTTCAATGGGGCATGTAAAATTGGGAAAAATTAACATCATTTGATGATATAATTACGTTACTATCTATAAATAACTCAATATTTTGAGGATCCTCAAAATGTTTTGGATCTATGGTTCACGAATTTTACTTTTAAAGTGATTTGAGCGAGATAGTTCCCTAGTCATAATGGACACCATGTTAAATATTATTTTTTGATTCCAGCGTCTATAATAAGTATGAAATAAATATTGTAATATTAATGGCGCAATGATATAGTTATGTATGACGATAAATTTAAAAAAAATAAATATATATAACCACTTAAGTCTCTAACTTGACTCATTTTTTCCCTCCGTACGGCTGAAAACCCTTCACAACAGAATTTTTTCCGATTCTGTCAAAATTACTATGGTGAGTAATAGATTATTTTTTATAAATAGTTGAGAAAACATGCAATCTACACAAGGATCTACAAGAAGTTTAGGTGCTAGAAGTTCCTAATTTGTTTAGTATTCTATCCCTCTGGAGCGCACAGCCATAATCTATCCCATTTATAAAACAGCATACATTTTTAGACAAATTGCTCGAAAATTAGTTCGGCAAGGGTTTTATATATTTTGATATCTTTGGAAAGATGAGAGATTTTTCTTTAAAATGAGGACAAATTCATCAAATTCTAGTTGAAGTGGTTTTTCGCTCAAACTACCTTAATTGAATAATACGACCTTCATATTTAGAATAGAACATGCTACTCCTGTGCTGCCACCTTTAGTTAACTACCCTTCCCCACTCAATCTCCACTTACAACACCTATTTTACATGATTATTAATACATCGATTTGTTTGCATTCATTCTTCATTGAGGGATGCTGTTATCGAATTCAAATCGATACATCGGAATTATCGATTAAGTTATGTGTATCAAATATCGATACTATGTTTGTCAGAATTAAGGCGGCTTTACACATGGAAGTTGACTTCTATGGAAGTAGCGAGTACAGCGAAGTATCGATTTATATCGCTACTTATATATATAGCTCTGCTTACACAACACTTCCGGTTTGTCCGCAAATAAATGAAAAGCGGAACTAAGGAGGCGAAAGGAGGTAAATTCAAAACAACGAATATGGCGTACCAAGTTGAAATGCAAATAATAAGACTCTTTTAGCTCTCTTTTGGAGTTGGTGAATGGTTGTCGACCGAATAGAAGACAACGTTGTTGGGTGAAGGAGCACCTTAAGGGCTGACCTCTCCCTAGAAGATAATCTTTTACTCAAAGTATGCCCAGCTTTTGTTTTCAAATTATGTCCATCATGATCTCAAAACATGCTCAGCAAAAGGTTGTTTCCTCTGATTTATCCCCCTAATTAAATGCATTCTATTAAAATGAATTTGCAATATAACTACATATGATGTACAATTACTCCCATTTTAAACTTTCTTGCCCTTCACTACAGACTTACTTGCTGCCTAATGTGCTGGCACTCCCTTGCTCCATCCACTGAAACTACCTTTCCGTCTATAAAAATGCTCCCACAACACACTTACCAGATTCGATGAACCATTCTTGGCCATACAAAGTCCCCGCATTCACATTCGTTGAGCCAGCCATGCTTGGAGGGCAGGAGGCAATGACAGGGTTAACCTATTTACATACAACCTCATGAAGAATGCCTTCCCCCGAAGGTAATGAAATAATTCAGGCTCATTTCAACACTTTTAATAGATAAATTATGATGTACAATGAAACATGGATATGGACACACAATGGAAAAATAATAATAAAATCCATTGACAAGGCCATAGCTCTATCGGCTCTATCCTTTTACAAATCACTATCACAGTCTTTTTATCACAGCAGTCTTATGAGTTCCATAAGATTGATGAAATCCGTATCTCTCGGCGAAACCACTTAGTTGGTAATAAATCTGGCTTTCTTAATAAGTGGCAATCCTCCAGAAAAACTTTGCATATTTGACGACGAGATTCAAGACAAAAAACTGCACATAAATTGCACATGAAAACTAACGGCACCAGAGCAATAATAAACCAATTTGTCGCTCACATCACCCGCATTACTTAAAACAACTGTTTTAAATTGATATTTTAGTAAATAAATCTGGTTACTAACTTGAGTTATCGGGAAACAAAGCTACCGAATTTTCACATCAGAAAGTAAACAATGGCGAATCACAAGTCTGTGTACGTTCAAAAGTGAGCCTACGCGCCTGCGAAATAGTTCCGTCGTATTGTGCAATGAATCCTGTTTCAAACTGAGTTAAGAAGAGCATCAAGCTAATTTTTAATTAAAACCAGTTGAAGGACATTTTTGGAATGTAATATCAACACAGCTTTTAATAAATTACTAATTTAATATATTAACCAGACAGACAATTTCACCGGAAGTTTTGCAATACTATCGCTGAATCGAAATGCTACTTGCAGGCAAAATAGAAGCCAGTCTATTTCCCTTGCAAGTGCGAACCGCGGTCGATTAGTTCCGCTTTCGACTCCTACTGCTATCGAAGTACGTGCTTAATACACATCAAAGTACCACTTACAAGCGACTTGCAAGGCTACTGTCATGGAAGTAACTTCCATATGTGTAAAGCCGCCTGTATCTTTTGAATCGTTGATGTCACTTACTCCTCCCTTAAACCAATTATCGAAATATTGATCAATATATTGGCGGGTTTCCACATGGAAGTTGACTTCTATGGAAGTAGCGAGTTCAGTGAAGTATCGATTTATATCGCTACTTGCAGGTCATAGCTCTGCTTACACATTACTTCCGGCTTATCCGAAAATAAATGAAAAGCGGAACTAAGGAGGCGAAACGAGTTATAATCAAACAATGAATGAATCAATTAATCAAAACCTTGCAGGTACTACAATTTTATATATTTACGGAAATGTTAACATATGTATAATTGTAAAACAGTATTATTATACACATTTCTATTGTTCATTTTGGGTTAAATTTTTGTTGATTATATCTTTGTTGACTTCATGATGTAACAAATTATACGAAATATTTTCTGTTCATCAACATAAATAATTATCTATTGAGTTTTATTAATCTAAACTAATCAAATCAACTCATGGGTTTATATAAACAAACTTTCCCTTCATGAAAACTCTATTGTTTTTCAAATATTATTTATATTAATATCTAACATTTTTATAACAAATTTATTACTTCTACGTCATCAAATTTCAGTGTTAAGAAAATTCTTATTTAATAAATATGTATTTTTTCAACTGAGATGAACCAGGCAGAATATATCACCGGATGTTTTGCAATAATATCGCTGAATCGGAATGCTACTTGCAGGCTAAATAGAAGCCAGTCTATTTTCCTTGCAAGTGCGAACCGCGGTCAATTAGTTCCGCTAGCGACCCCTAACTGCCATCGAAGTACGTGCTTAATACACATCGAAGTACCACTTTCAAGCGACTTGCAAGGCTACTTTCATGGAAGTAACTTCCATTTGTGTAAAGCCGCCTTATTAAATGTCGACATTCAATTCATCAGCATAATCTTTCGATAAATCGACGTTACTTAAAGACGTTCGGTTTGTTTCACTCTTAACTTCAGGGAATTCCACGAAACTTGCTGGAAGCATTAATTATTTTTTCATTAAGCTACCTGAATTTTTTCAAAATTTTTTACCTCAGATTTCTTAAGATATTTGATGTTGGAAGTGGGCATGTGAAATTACATATATGGGTAGTTAAATGGGAACGCGAGGTGCGACTAGCTTCATTCATCGAAAAAGAACGTTTTATAGTTAAGAATAATAAGAAAAACAAAAATAATTTGAATCATAAATATAATAATGTATGAAAATCATTTGATATACTTTATTTTTTATTATTTTTGTTTTTCTCATCTTAACTATAAAAAGGTTCTTTTTGATGAATTAAGCTACTCGTACCTTGTGTTCCCATTTAAGAACCCATATGTAATTTATTGTCCACTTCTCGATCAAATATCTTAAGTAATCTGCGTTAAATAATTCTGAAAAAAATCAGGTAGATTTTTAAGACAACATAAGTAATGCTTCCAGCAAGTATCGTCGAATTCCCATTAAGTTAAGAGTGACAACACAGACCCTCCTTAAGGTAGGTTACACATTACGTTTACATGCGTGGAGGAGCATCAAATTCTAGGTGAAGTGTTTTTTCGCTCAAACTACCTTGATTTCAATTGGTCGCTTGGCGATTGCCAATCGCCTCCGTAAATAGCCGGCTATCGCCGACCGGCCGGCTAAATCTAACGCACACAGTGAACCACAGCTACGTGTGAACCCACCTTAATTTCTTCCAAGTTAACGATATTTGAAGTATATGGATTGTTAGATACATCATATATCGATATTGTATTATTAAATATAACATCTCAATAAATGTTTGTGAATCCTTCCGAAAACCGACCAACTTCTTTATGAAATGGGGAATGAAAATTCCGTGAAGGAACGCACGCTTGACATAGTGTGTGTATATATAAAAGAATGAATGAATAGCAAACGAAGTATATATACTTTTCAGAATCTCTGCCTTCGCGAAGAGCAAATATTGACGTACGTTCTTAAAAACGACCGGTTTTGAAATATGTATGCATGCAAGAGAACATTTCAACGGAAAAATTTAGGGGTGGGATCAGGCCAGGGACATCGTACCTTAAGGAATTAACGCGTGACGTTACGAAAAACAAGAGAGGGACGAGATCCGCGGGGGGGAAAGACAAAGGACGAACGGAATTCGCTGAAAGGGGCCATAAAAAGCCGGAGTCTAACATACCTTTCGATATGTGTTCTCGCAATTTTTGGAGTTTTTCTTAATAAAATAACACCCAATTTTCATTGCGTACCTAGCGACAATTAGTTCTTTTCGATCGCCTTCACAAGTTGCCTTGGACTTGCAGAAAAAAGTGAATCAAATCAAAAGGTTATTATGTAATCTCACTTAAGTGTAAAAACGTCATAACATGTGGAAAATTACGTCATTTTTCGTAGTTCAACTCCGACACCCAGGCGGCGTGACCATTTTCGGCTCTCAAGTGGTGAACTACCGGTCTATTTATTTGATTTATCCGGTCTTTCGACTCTTGATCCGAATCTTTCGACTCTTGAATCGTATATTTCGGCTCTTGATCCTTATTTTTCGACTCTTGATCCGTATCTTTCGACGCATGATCCGTGTAATTTGGCTCCGCACTTCATTAGTTCCATCTCACCTGTCGTTAGGAACGTGAAATGAAGCCATCAAAGGACCTTGGCCGATCGTGAGCCGTTCAGTAAGAGAGCGAAACGGATCTTCTGCCTTCCCACAAGAGTCATTAAAAAGGTGAGATTACAAAATAACCCTCCTAGGGGGTTATTCTGTAATTCCACTTCTAAAATAGCTCTTTCAGAAGAGCACTAACTCAAATAAACGATTCATTTGAACTATTTCGATCTCGTCGTGAGCCGCTCAGTAAGAGAGCGAAACGGATCCTCTACCTTCCCACAAAAGAGTCATTGGTGAGATTACAAATTAAGCCTCCTAGGGGGTTATTCTGTAATTCCACTAAAATAGCTCTTTCAGAAGAACACCAACACAAATAAGCGATTCATTTGAGCTATTAGGATCTCAAAGTACTCATTTGAAGACTAACTCCACGACCGAAAGAACCGGAAACGAACCATTCTCGGTCGAAATGAATGAGTCGATGGTCTCACCGTCTGGCAGGCACGCTTCACAACTCTAATTTTCGTAATATTCCCCTCATGAGCGATCCGTGACGTCATGTATCACGAGGTGAACTTACAGAATAACCTCCAAGTTCTGTTTGCTAGGATAACTGTGATATTTCCCTCCTTCCATTAATTTTCTCCCAAATGTTCACATATGCATAGTATTTTGGTAAAATTCATTTAATTCTTATAGGACAACAATCATTGAAATGTCTATAAGAAACGGAGATACAAGCGTATGGAGAAGAACATCATCGCTTGGCTTTGTTAATGACGTCATAATTGAATGAACTGACGAAAACACAAGAAGTCAAAGAGGACACAAGGATGATTCGAAGGGTACAAGGGTGCTTCGAAGGGCACAAGGATGCTTCTAAGGGCACAAGGATGCTTCGAAGGGCACAAGGATGCTTGGTCATGAGGATATGAGGACATTTTTTTATATTTTTTTTATTTTATGGCCTTCATTGGACCACTTCAGAAGTCTTCCGGATTTCTTTTGTTTTCTGTTAGTCCAGGATTTATGACATCATTCGCTCGGATTGTAATTTTCTTTCTGCATCTTAGATAACCCTTCCTATAATCTGTTTTTGCTGATCTAGTTTTTTTATAGTCTGATCTCCTTTTCCTTGAGTTTCACGATTGCATCTGCCTTTCTTTCAATTCCTTTATTGTTATGAGAAATTTACTCATATCTTCCTTATTTTCTGCTATTCATGCTGTGCTGGTCTGACTTCTCTTTAGCTTTTTCTACAATTTTTTTAAATATTTTTTTCCCGGTGTTCTGATTACGTCGCCAATGACGATACCTAACCAGGACCCCGGAAATGTTAAATTTTATTTGATTAAATGAAATTTAATATCCAATGAGGACATTAATTAAGGTTAAAATAATATCTCTTGACACCAACATGACGGTTTTATGGTAAAACGATATTGTAGCGGGTGCTTTTTTATGTCTTTTTTTTGCCCCAAAGGCCTATTTTTTAGCCTATTTTGGTATAATGTAACAGTCAGATATGTTTTGAAACAAAGATCGCTTTGTCCCTTCTATAGTTTTCGTAAAGTTTCTTATTTCACAGTCTGTCACTCTATTTTTAAAAGTTGGTATTTTTACTGCAACTCCTCTGGAGAAGACCAATAAAAAATATTTATTTTTGTTTTTACTATATTTTGTTACAGTTAGTAGTTACCTTATTTGTAAACATTTAGAAACTAACCTAAACTAGCTTATAAAAAACTTGAATGGAAATCAACAGTGGTGATTTATAATCCTAGTTTAGTCCCGCAGCACAACCAGATCAGGGCGTGTTTTAAAACCCCTTTACCAGGGTACAGGAGAGAATTTTACCCTTTTTCGCACAAAATTCCTATGGTGACCCTTGAATCTAAAATTCCCCCCCAGCCCTGGTACAGGCATACACAAACTAAGACACTGTTAGCTTAGCGTTTCTCAATTTAAGCCTGCTGTTTCAGTTATTTTTAATTTTAGACCTCCAAATATATTCAAATTTATTTATTTATTTATTAAGTAGGTCGTCGCAATTAGGCAATTGGCCAGGTGGCAACGGTGAAGAATTTGACATAAGAAATAATGTTGAATACAATTAAAATATATACACTCATTGTGAATCTTATGACTTATAGTCTAAGGTCTAAGTATGCACCCTGAAGTAATTTACCTATTATATCCTATCCATAATTTTGAACTGTGATAGGAAAGGTCTTAAAAACATCTTCAGGCAACTAATTACAATCTTAAATATCGCGGTTTTAGAATGAATTATTTAGTTCATCCGATTTCTGTGGCCTGTATTTAAGAACGTTCGGTTTGTTTAACTCTTAACTTGAAGGGAATTCGACGAAACTTGCTGGAAGCATTATTCATGTTTTTCTAAAGCTACCTTGATTTTTTCAAAATTATTTACTGTAGATTTCTAAGGATATTTGATGTGGAAGATGGCATGAAATTATTACATATAAGTTCTTAAATGGGAACGCGAGGTGTGACTAGCTTTATTCATTCGAAAAGAACGTTTTATAGTTAAGAATAAGAAAAACAAAAATAAATTACATCACCAATAGAATAATATATGAAAATTATTTGATATACTTTATATTTATTAAGTATTTCTGTTTTTCTTAATATTCTTAACCATAAAAAGGTTCTTTTTGATGAATTAAGCTACTCGTACCTTGTGTTCCCATTTAAGAACCCATACGTAATTTTTTGTCTACTTTTCGATCAAATATCTTAAGTAATCTGCGGTAAATAATTCTGAAAAAAATCAGGTAGATTTTTTAAGACAACATAATTAATGCTTCCAGCGAGTTTTGTTGAATTCTCTATAAGTTGATTGAAACCACAGAACATTAATTTAGAAACTGTGATCCTTCCTACTTATACAGTTGAGTTTGTCTAAACTTTTAGAGAATTCCTACCAAGATTTAATCTTTTGACGAAAAAACATAAACGAATAAGATATATTGTTACGATATGCAGTTAAAGATAAACTCGTAGACATTTTTCGATCGTACTTGACATGCATAAACCAGTCAATATTTGGCAGATGTGTTTTTGAGAAAGTAATTTGCATTCCATATATGTAATTATCAGCTCATATCAGTACCTTTTTTAAATTGATCACCGTTTCATTTTTTCTTCCTCTGATGGAAACAAAATGATTACTTCTTTAGTTTGGTTCCACCGCGAAGGTGAGGTGTACCAATTATTTTTTCCAAAACTTTTGAGTTCGAAAAAAAAAGTTGAACGACGAAATCTCCCGTTCTTAATTTCGCCCGGAAGGGTTTTTTTTCCGGGGGGTCTCTCTAGTCTTCAGCATGTCTTTTCCCGGTGTCGTTCCTTTTTTTGTGTCCACGAGTCTGAATAACTCCCTTTCTCGCAGGCTGCGTTATCCTTTTAGGACCCTTCCCTTTAGCACCCTACTTCCCCTTACCCTACCCCTCCCTACTCCCTACGCTCACGGGCTAATATCTTAGATGGACAGCGTCCAGCGAAGGGACGCAGTCGTAAATAACGCCTCTAAGCATTTGATTCATGGCTCAGATATGCGACGCAGGGCCTCCTCCTCTGCAAAACTAAAGTGTTCCCGGGCGCAGAAAAGTCCTCTCCTCCTTCTAACGCCCCGGCCCCGTCAAAATGGCCACCCCATCTCAAAATCTCTCATCCCCCCACCCCGCCACGTACATATTTTATCTCCCCGCATCCTGCAGTCCTTTGCTAAGGCAGTCGAAATTTCTCCTCATCCTTAAAAAAAAAAACAATCGTCTTTTTTTATTCCTTTTCCTTTTGTCGCCTCGACGAGTTGTGCCAAGTCTCTTTATGGATGTGGTTCGATGGATTCTAGTGTGACATGTCGTTCTACCTCCCTCCTTCTAACTCTAACATGTCGTGCTTGGACGTGGCTCGATGGATTATAGTGCAACATTTCGTTCTCCGTCTCTCATTGTAAATCTAACATGTCGTTTTGGACGTGGTTCGATGGATTCTAGTGCGACATGTTGTTCTACGTCTCTCATTGGAACTCTAAAATGTCGTGCTTCGACGTGACTCGATGGATTCTAGTGTTACATGTCGTTCTCCGTCTCTCATTGGAACTCTAACATGTCGTGCTTCGACGTGGCTCGATGGATTCTAGTGTGACATGTCGTTCTCCGTCTCTAATTGGACCCTAACATGTCGTTTTTGGAAGTGGCTCGATGGATTATAGTGCAAAATGTCGTTCTCCGTCTCTCATTGTAACTCTAACATGTCGTTTTGAACGTGGCTCAATGGTTTCTAGTGCGACATGTTGTTCTACGTGTCTCATTGGAACTCTAACATGTCGTGCTTCGACGTGACTCGATGGATTCTAGTGTGACATGTCGTTCTCCGTCTCTCATTGGACCCTAACATGTCGTTTTTGGAAGCGGCTCGATGGATTATAGTGCAAAATGTCGTTCTCCGTCTCTCATTGGACCCTAACATGTCGTTTTTGGAAGTGGCTCGATGGATTATATTGCAACATTTCGTTCTCCGTCTCTCATTGTAACTCTAACATGTCGTTTTGAACGTGGCTCAATGGATACAAAGTGCTACATGTCGTTCTTGGTCTCTCTCTGAAACTCAAACATGTCGTCCTCGAAAACTTTTATGACATTCGACATGACGTTCTCCATCACTCATTCGCTCTCAAACATTTCGTTCTTGTTAATTGAAGTGTCACATGTTGGTATCAGTGGTACGTTACATGTTCTCCTCCATTCATTCTCACCCTAACATGTCGTTCTTGTACATTGAAGTTTGAGCTGTCGGTCTCAGTCTTATTGTTTTGGTATCGTAACATGTCGTTCTCCTGAATCTTTCACTAAATAAATCTTTCTCTTGAATGTGAAAAAAATTAAATGTGACACTCAGGTCTCTATATTTGCATCTTGACATGTCGTTTTCCGTTAAAATTTTGCTTCGTTACATGTCGTTCTTGTTACAATTTATCAAATGAGACATGCTGTTCTCAATTATTTGTCTTGAACAGTGACACTTCGTTATCCGAAACTGATTTTAATTCAAACGTACTCGTCAACTTTGATGAAATTAGATATGACTTCATGATACAGTTGTCACAGACGTTTTGCATTGTGACATGTCTTCTCAGTAACTCTTTTTGCATTCTATATTTTCCCTTCTAAGCTAACCTTTCTATTCTTATAAAAGCTTTTAATGTTTAAATTAGAATATGAATTACTTATTACTTTCATGAAAGAGCACTGGAGAACAATTTTTCACAATTCCCAAAGTGATCGAGAACGATATGGCACAGTACAAGAGAGATACTGAGAATAATGTGTCACAATGAAAGAATGTGACTGGAACTACATATTACAATGCAAAAGAGTGACTGAGAACGACATGTCACTTTTTAAAAATGTGACATTTCGTTCCATGTCACATTGTAAGGTATTGATAGAAAATTCTAGTGTGCAGAAATTCTTCCTTATAGACTATATCACGCCAAGCAGGATAAAAAAAACAGTATTGCTCAATAGCGACCACGTGTTGGGATAGGGAAAGTATTTTTATGAAAGTACTGTCTCATTATCGTAAAATTACAATACCGACAAAAATGGAGTATCCTTTTTCAACGTCAAAAATACAACTTTTTTCCCCAATGTCTTGTAAAAAAGAGTTGTCTCATAGTCTACAACTAAGTATTAGCTTTTTCGTTTCATGAATAAGTAAACTTGCAATTTCTTTTTAAATTGTTACGGCCGTTATCGAAATAAAATTTTCATACATACATACATACATACAGAAAAAGTACACACATTCATACAATATTTGCTCGTCAAGTAGTATAGGATATATAGATAATGTACAGTCCACCTCGACCTATGCCTCCTATTACCGTAGTCTTTTCCCTATTACTTTCCTTTTTAATGGTTGATGTCCTTAGCCCCTCTGACACAAGAATTTGCAATGATTTTATGGTTATTCAGTATGTGGATTGATGCAGCTGAATATGGCCTCACCAGAAGTAAATATGAATCAATAAGTAAGATACATCGTAAACAGATAAGTCATATCAGTCCTCTCCTTACCTCCCATTCACATGAACGGTGTCCTTACACCCTCTGCCACAAGCGTCTACAATTATTAGGAGGTTTATATGTAGACACATTGATGTAGCTTAACGTGGTCAAGAACAGAAGTATGGACCAATAAATAAGATTTACAAGTCACATACAATACATATCAGTCCTCTCCTTGCCTCCTTATCACATGGATAGTGTCCTTGCACCCCCTGCCATAATCTTCTGCGATGGTTTGATGGTTATTACGTATACGCGTTGATGCAGCTGAATGTGGTCAAGAACATAAGTATATATGAGCTAATAAGTAAGATATATCGTTAATATACTATTAACATCAGTCCTCTCCTTACCTCCGTTCACATGGCAAGTGTCCTTACACAGTCTGCCACAGGCTTCTGCGATGGTTTGATTGTTATTACGTATATGCGTTGATGTAGCTGAATGTGGTCAAGTACAGAAGTATAAATGAGCCAATAAGTAAGATATATCATTAATATAATATTTATATCAGTCCTCTCCTTATCTCCATTCACATGGAAAGGGCCCTTACACCCTCTGCCACAAGCTTCTGAGATGGTTTGATGGTTATTATGTATACGCGTTGATTCAGCTGAATTTGGTCAAGAACATTCGTATATAAGAGCCAATAAGTAAGATATATCGTTAATATACAATTGATATCTGTCCTCTCCTTACCTCCGTTCACATGGCAAGTTGTCCTTACACCTTAAGCCACTAATTTCTGCGATGATTTGATGGTTATTACGTATATGCGTTGCTGCAGCTGAATGTGATCAGGAACAGAAGTATAAATGAGCCAATAAGTAAGATATATCGTTAAAATACAATTGATATATGTCCTCACCTTATCTCCGTTCACATGGCAAGTGTCCAAACACCCTCTGCCACGAGTTTCTGCAATGGTTCGATGGTTCTTACGTATATGCGTTGATGTGCTGGACTGGTGAGCGATCAGTGACTCAGCCATCGTAGTAGTTTTAAACCGTGGAAATGTTGGCGTCTCTCTCCCGATCGCATTGGGTTTTGGGGAAGATGTACTTTGCTCCTCTCTCTCTCTCATATCTTCCGTCCTTCATTCTCATCGCATACTTCACCACGTGGGGCTGTCGCCTCGCTAAGCTGAACCCGCCAGTCGAGACTAAAAGCGCTCCCTCTTGTAAAAACCGGAAGGACCCTACCCACACCCTTGCGGGACTCCTCCCCACACTCCTCCCGACGCCTGGCCGCCCATAAATAATCGATTTAATTCGACTTATCGCAATCTGCACCCTTCTTCCTCTTACCCCTCCCCTCCCCCCTCCATCACCATCCCCTCCAAGGGTTCCCTAATCTTCCCTCCCCCGACGTATTTCAGGGTATAAAAAAACCCTTCCCACCACCGTACCCTTGCCTCTGGAGGTACCCAAACCCCTTCGAAACTGCCCCACCATGGTTCTTCCCAGGGCCGTTACCCCTTACGACACCCCTTCTCCCCCCTCCCCTTGTCCCACAGGCATTGATCCCCGACAAGGGGTGGGGTAGGGTAACGAGTAAAGGGTATGGAGAAAAGCGAATGGCAGTGGGTGTGAGGGACAATTCTTAGTCGGTACAAGGACGGGGGGAATTTTAATTCGAATTTCAGCTTTCATCTGTTTTTCAAAGATGGCCGACTGAGTTTCTGGTTTTTCGAGAGGGATTGAGTGGGAGGGGGTAGTTGGAGATGCTGTATACCCCCCCCCCTCCCTCTTAACCCTGTACCCCCACCCCCCCCTGCTAGCTAAGTGGCGCAGGATCCTATCTTCAAAGTCGGATCTTTTATCCGGAGAGGTCGTCCGTTATAATGAGACCGTAGCTGCGGGATACGTCATTGGTGGAAACACACGCATGGAAATGATTGGTTTAGCGGATTGCCTTCACAGAGTAGATGTATACCTTTACAGAGTAAAAAAACTTAAATATGTTTAGCATAAAACATAAATAGGTAACCACGTAAAGCTGATGTTTTTTTCGTTCAGACGTTTTCCAATTGTATAATTTAATTATAAATAAGAATATTATGACACCGGGAGAAGTACCAAGAGAAGGAAATTTGATTAGAGCTTTTATATTTATAACCGAATGAAGTTTTCCAATAATAAAACTAATATTTATCATAATTAAATAAATGACACGTAACTTTTCAACAAAGAAATTTTGGATCCAAGCAACAACATTAAAATTGTAAATAAATAAAAACAGCACCATACTTAAAAGGTAAAAATCTTGAATTTCTATGTCTATGTATTTTTATATATAATTTAATTAAAGAATAACACGTAAAGCTGATGATTTTTTCAGGTTTAGACATTTTTCCAATTGTATAATTTAATTATAATTAAAGTCTTACGAAATCGGGAGAAGTACCAAGAGAAGGAAAATTGATTAGATATTTTTATAACCGAATGTAGCATTCCAATTGATATTGTGAAAATTTTAATAAAATATATCGATTGATTGGTTTAGCGGATTGTGGTGCCAAAATAATACTCCAATAGAGTTGCGTGTACACCTTTACAGAGTAAAAATACTCTCTGTGCATCAATAATCGCAAAAAAAAATTATATTTGTAAAAATTGCGAAAAAATACAATATCTTAATATTAAGGAACTCATGGTGACAGGAAGGAACATCAAGATGGATATTAGGAAAAGATTTGCAAAATGCTTGGAGCATTGTGTTGTGTGGATGCGAAACGTGGACGTTGAAAAAGAGAGAAGAAAAGTACTTAGAAAGCTTTGAAATGTGGTCATGGCGACGAATGGAGATGATTGGATGGAAAGATATAAGATCACAAATGAAGAAGTGCTAAAGAAGGATTGGAGAAGAAAGAAGTATACTGGGAGAAATTAAAAAGAGAAAGGCAAAATGGATAGGAAATATTTTAAGGAATAAAACAGCCCACATAAATTAATAATAGAAGGGAATATTGAAGGGAAGAGAGGAAGATGAAGGAGGAGGAATGCTGAGGGATATATAAAAGAAGGAAGGAGTTATATGCAGAGATGAAGAAGAGAGATAGGCCCAGGACAGAATGCTGTGGAGACAACGCTACCGTTAGAAACCTGTCTGCGGACTGATGCACCAATGACGATGATGATGATATATACGTTGTGTATATGATGAACAAAAGGGGGCCGATTACGCTTCCTTGTGGGACACCTGATGTCACTTTAACTACATCAGAGCTAATTCCGTGAACAATGAACAATTCATCAAACATAAAGGAGAAAGTGCGTCTATGTGTTTGTTTGTTAGGGTGTTTGAAATGTTTAACCACTTCCAGGTGTGGGACAACCATCAACTTATACTCACATTACTCGCCAAAACGCCAATGCCAAACGTTTTTCTATGCAAATTATGAGAAAATATGTTAATTTTATTATTGCTTTACATGTTTTTTCGGTGACATCCAAAAGAAAAATACATAAAGCTGATGTTTTTTTCTAGTCCAGACGTTTTTCCATCTGTATTATTTAATTGTCATAAAAGTATTATGACGCCGGGAGAAGTACCAAGAGAAGGAAATTTGGTGAGAGATTTTTATTCTTATAACCAAATGAAGTTTTTCAATTGAAATTGTGAAGCATTTAATAAAATATATCGAGAGATATATTTAGCAAACGTTTTGCGTTTCTGACACATCCACCCTTATAACGACCATGCTAATTGTTGAAGCCGAAAATACCGTATAATTATGTTCTCTCTGAACTATTTAGGGAATAAATAAATGACTTCACATACTAAATACTGATAGTCATTGACATTAGCGGGTGGTAAAGCTGAGGGTATCAAGCCTGACTTTGTGGAAATTATTGATATCCACGATGCGATAAACCATCTTTGTGATTAACCACAAGTTTAACCCTCTAATTGGTTGGCGTGTTTTAATACACTCCCACGAGTGGGCGCAGGATGCGGCAATTTTATCGAAAATTTAAATTGCATTCCTATATTTAAGGGCAAGATAATTTACAAATTAAAAAGGCTGATTAAGTAGTTACAGTTACATCTTTTATTGTTTTGACAGTGAATGTACATTGTTAATCATCAGTAGTTCATATCTAGGTCCTGTTCAACTTCCCATCTCATACATGTTGTCTCTTGACTACAATGCCTCCTACATACATTATTATTTGTACATCACTGTCACACAATGTTTGATCTGCAATTTTAATGGCACCTGCGAACGTGGCATATAACTGGTTTAGGTGCTTCAGGAACCAGTAGCTTGTTCTTATATTTTCCTAAAATTTCATTTATATCTTTTAGTAAAACGTCAAACTCTCTTCGATGTCACGCAGCTACTGAAGCATCCGGTGGTTTAATTGATATTCCGTATTTATCGGAAATACTCCATCCTATATCATTAAAAGTTGAGAATATCTGGAGACACAGGCATTAAATACAAACGGAGTACCAAATGGAGAGCTCAGAGACTAAAATAGGTGGCAGTTTGCCGCCGGCGCGCCCACCTTTTCCAACATTAGGATTCCAACAACTTTTCCTTAACGCGCGGAAGGGTTAAGGAAAAGTTGTTGGAATCCTAATGTTGGGTTTTCTCATCATGGTTACCTGGTGGTAAGTGAAAAGTTCCTATGCACTAACTTTAATTTTATACATAGCACCAAACTCTTCTCATGTCTAGTCCGCCACTTGTAAATTGACCGGTACTTAAAACTCACCTGAACGGTATATTCTACGTGCTTTCAGCTTGCCCTGCACTGCGGTACGTGCTTTTACAGAGCACAAAATTAACATTAAGGTGTTTTGAGTGACAGATAGTTCCCTAGTCATAATGGATACCATATTAAAATTTTATTCTTTGATTTCAGCGTCTATAAGAAGTACGAAATAAATATTGTAATATTAATGGCGCAAATATATAATTATATATGATCAAAATTCTCAGTAATTGAATAAATAAAGCTGCATATAAGTCTCTAACTTGACTCATTTTTTCCCGCCGTACGGCTGAAAACCCTTCAAATCAACAGGTTTTTTAAATTTGCGATTCCGTAAAAATTACTATGGCGAGTAATAGATTATTATTTTTCATAAATAGTTAAGAAAACATGCAATCTACACACCGTTAGTTTTTTGACGAAATCTAGGTGTTATATAAATTCCTATTTCCTTCAATATTCTCATACTCTGGAGCACACAGTCATATTCTATATCCCATATGTAAAACAGCTTGTATATTTTTATAGGCAAATTGCTAAAAAACTAGTTCGGCAAGGGGTTGATATATTTTGATATATAATTGGAAAGATGAGAGTTTTTTATTTGAAATGAGGCCAAATTCATCAAATTCTAGGTGAAGTGATCTTAGATGTATTTCTTCTTTTGCCATTATACTGATATGGCAATTCCAAGGATGCGTTGAGCAGTACGATTCGATATATATATATCGTTTGGGTCGAGCGTTTTGACGTAGCTTGGATTATTACATCGAGCTCTATGCCCAGTTTCCACTACGCTCATCCATATACGGTTAGGTCTAACGTCGGTTACATTTTTTAACGGAAACGCCATTTAGCGCCACCCGTGGTTGAATTTCTAACCACGGTTGGCCGTTACGCGTTAGCCGGTAATGCGTCTCAGAAATGGTATTGGGAACGATAGTTCTGCATATATATTAAACAAGTGACGAATATATTTCGCTGCTGAGGTTATGCTACGGAAGTTGGTAATGGAAATAATACAATAAACCCCCAATTAGTTCATTCGTAAACGTGGGTAAATACATTCCACCTTGGAACGCAGGCCGGTTACCCAGCATTCTCTAACTTCCGTCTCAGAAAGAGCGGATTGGATACGAGGCATTAACCAGTAGCAACACGAAAATGATATTGGAAACACTGGATTAGATGCATGCTGTTGGTTCTAGGTATTGGTTCCACGAATTGACTGCGGAGTCGATAAAAATGACCTGTCGACTCTCATGCGTTTCGATTCATCGATATATCAAATCGTATTAAAAGATTAGACAACATATTTGTGACGTTATGTTTCGATTAAAACTTGTCAAAGAGATGAACCATAACCACCTTGAATTACTTGTTAACAAAAAGGAATTATAATTTCAATTGAACTACAGCGGCATCGGTGAATGTACCGAAACATATTCTACTCGATACATCACTAACCTGCCTTTTCGATAGGTCGATATGTCGATTCACATATTTTCAGATACTTAATATTGTTCCGATTGTTATAGATTTCGAGATTTCGATGTATCGAGTCGCACTTATAAGGTAAACCACCCAATTTGAACTCAATACAATGAAATGACGATACCTCCTCCCCGAGTGACGACAAAATATTGCGCATCAGGCCATCTTGCGAAGGACATACGAGCATGGCGCCACATAAGAAAATGTGAAATTCATGCAACTTTGAACATTTATTCCTTGGATCATGTTATTCGGATTGAAATGAGATTTGGATGATCAGTCACTGGGATTTTTAACTACAGTTTAATCACGTCAAAAAGCACTATCATTTGTAACGTTGGTCACAACCTACTTCTTGGAACGCAGGCCGGTTACCCAGCATTCTCCAACATCCGTCAGATAGAGCGTAGTTGTTAACGAGGTATTAGATAGTTACGGAGTGCATATTGTGTAGTATTTCATGCATGTGTGGTATTAAGATGGTATTAACAGAAATGCGAGGAAATATACTCTGGGGTGGAGATGTTTTTAAGATATCCCACGATAAGTTTTATGGTTTTTCGGCATTTTTTTATATAAAAGCGTCATGATGGAAATGGAAAAATTAGTAAATTCCACAGAAATTAGTTTTTATGACGACTTAAGTTTCGTCACGGAGTTAGATGACCAAGTAAAACATTCTAAATCGACCAAAATGTAATTTACCTGATGTTGTCACCCAGCGAAGAAACTTAGGTCGTTCAAAAAACTTGCCTATGCATACATAACTTTGTTGGCGTGTTGGTTGTACTTCACGATTGTAACAAGTTGGCTTGTTGGTTGTAACCAGTAGCAACACGAAAATGATATTGGAAACTATGGGTTTGATGCATCCTTTTGGTCCTAGGTTTGGTTCCACGAATTGACTGCGGATTCGATAAAAACGACCTGTCGATTCTCATGCGTTTCGATTCATCGATATATCAAATCGTATTAAAAGATTAGACAACATATTTGCGACACTATGTTTCGATTCAATCTTGTCAAAGAGATGAATCATAACCTCCTTGAATTACTTGTTAACAAAAAGGAATTACAATTACAATAGAACTACTGCGGCATCGGTGAATGTACCGAAACATATTCTACTCGATACATCACTAACCTGCCTTTTCGATAGGTCGATATGTCGATTCACATATTTTCAGATACTTAATATTGTTCCGATTGTTATAGGTTTAGAGATTTTGATATATCGAATAGTACTTATCAGGTTAATCACCCACACTGAAATCAATACAATGAAATAGCGATACCAAGGATTGACCAATCTATGGATTGATAACTGCAAGAGAGAAGAGAGGTTAAAATATCTTCGATATATCGATTTATTTCACCGTTAAATCGATATATCGACTGTATTTTAGAATCGATCTCTCGATGGGATGATAAAATCACTGAAGTGAATACAATCGAATGACGATGCCGCCTCTCCGAGTGAAACAAAATAATTGCGCATCAGGCCATCTTGCGAAGGATCTTGGAGCATTGCGATCCATAAGAATGCATGGGAAATTCATGCATCTTTGAACATTTTTTCCTTGGATTATATAATTTGGTTTGAAATGCGATTTGGTTTCACTCAGAAAAGAAACTTAGGTCGTTCAAAAAACATATTTATGAATTAACAGAAATTCCTTGTAGGAGATTTTACTTTCACTCATTTTTACATAAAAACTTGAAGTTTGGTTATTGACTAAAAATTAGTCCAAAACATTGTTAGGTTTAATTGTTTTCAGTTGTATTTTCTCGATCGAACGATAAACTGAAAATTTGAAACTTAACACGAATTTAATCTCAATATTGAGAGCTGTTTTCGCTTTCGTTGCCAAGGAATTTTTGCATCGTCACCGAGTAATGTCATTTAGGGAGCAAGAGCCCAGCCTCATTGACACACCGGTTCCCGTATGAACATCGGAGTTAAGCAATGTTGGGCCCGGACGGCGTTGGATGGGTGACCATACAAACAGTCAATATTTTTTTATATTTTGTCCAAAAAATCCTGCTTTCACTGATGAAAGGCGTTATCTATAAAAACCCAAAAGTAAAGTATAAAAATTCAGATTATTCCACGAATATTTTTTAAATGAGCACTTTTTCCAGCCATAGGAGCCGACTGCAGTGCCATTTCCTACGAATTACCGCATTTTGACTTCAATTACGGCATTAATTCTTCTATAACTAATAAAAATAAGATGGTAAGATGCCCGTACTATATTTTTATTCTATACCTTTGGATTATTTCCTTCTTAGAAATAGTTTTCCACTGAAAATGGCATTTGTATTTTATGGAAAAATACTATTTTATTCCCCGTGTTTCTCTCATTCCCCCATTATGAACACAATATGTAATTCCAAGTTCAATCATAGAATAATATAGCGTGAAAAGGTATTATTTTGTTGTTCATATCAGATAGAGGATAACTTTTCCTACAAGTAGACCGAATATGAATAAACTGACGTTTAAGTCGTTTTACGGTGGAACCACCTTAAAAACGAAGAGGACAGAGAAACTAAACGCCATAGTCTGTATGCTTCCGTCCCGTCAAGATACGTCGAAGCGTATTCAGCCCTAAGTTAGGGCCCTTATAATGACCTTTGGCGTACGTGATATATAAGTTAGGGCCCTTATAAGGACCTTTGGCGTACGTGATATATAAGTTAGGGCCCTTATAAGGACATTTCCGTACGTGATATATAAGTTAGGGCCCTCATAAGGACCTTTGGCGTACGTGATATATGTACCTATATATATGTATCCTCGAAGGGGTGAGGGATTGATCTGAGACCGTTGGTCAAGCAGGAGGACCCCATATGTTCCGTTCCTAAGGCGACAAAATAAATTCACTCCTTTTAATTCCCCAGGAGCGCACGCCTCAGAATGTTTGCCCAAGAGCTGCAAATCAAGTGAAATTATCAAAAGAATATTTGTCCAGAGGCGTGGAGGGAGAAGAAAGGGTAAAGGGTTTTACTATACATATACAGAGGAGGAGGAGAATTGGGGGAGGGTGCATACGCGTTTGATATACTGTTAAAAAGCACATCCCGTCCAAATACCAGGCCTCCCTGCCTTAATAAAACCAGTCCCCATTGACTGAGCGATAAATCGCGGATTAATCCGTCGATTTTGAGTGCGGGAGTATCTGGTTACGACGTGAAAAAACGTACGCAACTTACTACGACGTCCACGTTTTTGGAGATATAAGTCAATAAATGGTTGTAACGAATCATTCTTGCCTCTTACTCCAAGGATTAAAAAATTGAATGATATGATCGTTTCAATGCCTACGCAACACATTGCTTAAGACACCTGATGGAGACAAGTTATAAAGCTCCAAGAGGCTAAATTTCATAGTTTTTTGATGATATAGTAGTATAGAAGGAAAGCTTATTTGATAAAAATATTCATTAGCCGTAACCTTACTTGACCTATAGTGCTGCCACTAATTTTCTAGGTTCATTAACGTGAAAAGAAAGAAATAGAAACACTTTGCTTTCTTTTAATATGGATTTCTACAAAGTAAAGGCCTCAACCATGAAGTGTGTCATTAACGTGATTCGAATAGCTTGAAAAATATTATAAATTCAAAAACACTGTTTCCATTTCTAAGGGAGAAATATTTCAGAAGTTTGGTGAATGTTTGGAAAATATTTGGTAACCTCGAAGAGTCCAAAAACATTTCAAAAATAATTACAGAATTTAGTTTACATTTATGTGAAACCCAAGTCAGAGAAATAATATTTCCATGAATCTAGTGATACAGTTCTAATAAGTTGAAATGATTTTTATTTATCCCTCTTTAGCCAACCTTTCGTATTTTAATATATTCTTCATCAGGAATCATCTAAATCCAGTAAGTTAGTTGCTTGACGAAAGTATTCGACATGTTCTTTTGAAATTCATTTCCTAATATTTCGTCAAATATTTAACAAACCTAAAACCAATTTAAGGTTAAATAAATGTCTATTTTTCAATCTTTTTTTTGACGCAATATTTCGTAGTTTCAATTCAATATATGATTTTAAATATTTTGAAAAATTGAATTGATCGGTATGAAAAAAAATGACGTAAATAATTCGATTTGTATTCGTAAGATTGATTTTGCAAGCTCGAACTGACTTGTATTTGGAAAATACATTGCAGGATGTTTATTATAATCAAGGTGTGTCTACAGTTTTAAGCTAATCCTACAGCAAAACCTTCAAAATAGCGCTTAATACACCAGATCCACTTTTGATACCGCCAATGAACCTCATATCAGGTGTTTTGCTGAAGCGGTGTAAGTCATACAAGGCCATTGTGATGTAAATACTCGTATAAAATAGGCAGTGTCAGGTTTCACTTTGTAAATGAGTAGTTTAGCAGTAGTAAGTAGTTTAAAGAAAAGAATCTTCTATACCTGACGATGCCGTATATATTGGTGAAATGCGTCTTACAATTAAATTTTGTAGAAAAGTGATGTGTTAATTACTTTATCATTAATACAAAAACTCCTTCAGAGCAACTTAACTCAGCGTAACATATCTAACATTGTGACAAGTCTTAAACTAAGACGCCGAAAATAGCCCATAATACACAACAACAAGGCTCTTACCAAGGGTCTGACGGAATTTGAATGCGAATGGAAAAATACGTATGCGCGAAAAAGATAAATATTTTGTGTTTTCTCCATAGAAATCTTTTATTTTTTGTGAAAAAATGCAGTAATTTCTTCCTTTTTGTTGTAGAAGACGTTTATCAGCTTCCATTTAAAATACGCCTGGGACCACACGAGAGACATCGCCATGGCAACCGCAAGTAAACAAACAAGATGGCCGAGTACAAAGTACATACTGCGAAAACGCCAAGAGTGTAGGACTAATGGACGGCATTATTATTATCGCACTGCAATCTGGTTCCAGAATTATATATCAGGATGCGGAATTGATTATACAAACCTTTTTTAGTTTCCCCTGAGAATAATAATAGGTAATTTTCCAATTAATTCTGCAATTTATTCAATTAATGAGTATATCTGTCGTGCAGTTGTGCTGATAGTTAGCGCCTGACCGCTAGAGTGCTCTGGTTGAAATGTATAACCATTGGAGTAATGTGAGTGCCAGACCCTTGGTTTTTACGGCAACATTCCATTGTTATATCGTTAATGGAAGGTTTATTAGATGCATAAACTCGCTTAAATCAACGTAGCTTGACCTTTCTGTAATAAGAACCTTTAGAATAGCACATGAAGTTGCATTTCCATATCGCAAGGTAAAACTAAGGGATCAAATATCGCCACGGCGTACGTGTTGCCGAGAAGACTATAGTAGATCTACATCTACATTTTAACCTTTCGAGCTACTACGCAGGGGCATGTGGCCGGGGTTGTTAGGTTACACCAGTCACGTATAGGTGTGAAGGAGAATTTTTCAAGGAAATGTGAAGCATGTATTTCGGGAAGGTTATAAGTGGACCTCAGTTTTAATTATGGTTTTCACCTATTGTGCGTATGAAGAACGAACTTTTGTACCTATCTTATTATCGGCAATGTTATCTATCTGTATAAACTTTGGAGAGAGTCAGTCAGTCAGTCATTTTGTACCCATTTTCATTTAATCCATATCCAGAATTGATTATACAATTACCTATTTAAGTTAACTCTGAGAAATTAATAGGCAATTTCCCAATTAAGGTGGCTGGTCGGGTAATCGTTAGTCATTGAGAAATTTAGTTATTTGAATTTTAATGCTCGTTTAAAATTTAAATAATAGGTCGTAGTTGTACTATATTCAGTAGGAATGACATTATGTCTTGGGTACATTCTGAAATATTGTCATTTAAATTTAGACATTGCCATAATAATTTACTTAATTGCAGACTTGATTCATTTCTTAAGTCATTCTTGCAAAATTAAGTTTCCGAAAACAGTTCACACCCGTGGCCATAGAATTCAAAATAAAAGGATATTAATGAAGATGTATCGTCACTCGAATGTGAACTACTATCGCCGCAAAAAAGGTAGAACGCTGAACTTTAAGCATTCGTGCGAAATTCCGCCGGGGCTCCAAAGAGCCGTGTAATATATCGTTTTACTCCTTGTGTATTTGGCTACAAAATTCATTCATTGAAAAGTGATTAAATGTAAACGGTTAGCTCCTACGGTTGAAAGAGTGAAGAAAAACACGCGAAAAACTAGGAGAACGGCGAAACGGTCGTCTTCTTCATCTCGTCACGGCCAAAATATTTAATTGGTTCACTTCATTATTTTTTTACGAAGACGACGACATCTCCGTATTACAAATATTCTTTTAAAATTTTATTTTACCCATTCTTTGATTTTTTAAATGGCCGAAAGCTAGATTTCAATTTCCGAGGTGTGGAAAAGTATATGAATATCGAAATTACGTATGCTTTATGGAAAAAATATTGCAAAACTTCTCATGTAAGAAAATTTTTATATTCTTCCCCTTACTTAAAATAAACGACAAAGAATAAAATCGCTCCGCGGCAATGCAAATTACCATTTTGCTCAGTTGGCAATTGTTTAAGCTCCGTTCGTGGCAACAATACAATCCATAGAATCAATAAACTTCTAACACATAAACAAACAGTATTTTGCTGAATTAAAGTGTGTAATTTCTGTGCCTGAATTAAATATCTAATTGCGAAATATTCAATATAAATCCATTCACATAAAGTTAAAAGAATATGAAACACCTAGAGACTTTCCCATTCCTTGTCCAATCAGCGCTGGACAGAGGTCTCACTAGAGGGGTCTTGGCAATGAGATTTGAGTCACACGCGGCTAGGAGCTTAAACAATTGCCAACTGAGCAAAATGGTAATTTGCATTGCCGCGGAGCGATTTTATTCTTTGTCGTTTATTTTAAGTAAGGGGAAGAATATAAAAATTTCCTTACATGAGAAGTTTTGCAATATTTTTTCCATAAAGCATACGTAATTTCGATATTCATATACTTTTCCACACCTCGGGAATTTAAATCTAGCTTTCGGCCATTTAAAAAATCAAAGAATGGATAAAATAAAATTTTAAAAGAATATTTGTAATACGGAGATGTCGTCCTCTTCGTAAAAAAATAATGAAGTGAACCAATTAAATATTTTGGCCGTGACGAGATGAAGAAGACGACCGTTTCGCCGTTCTCCTAGTTTTTCGCGTGTTTTTCTTCACTCTTTCAACCGTAGGAGCTAAACGTTTACACTTACACACTATTAAATGAATGAATTTTGTAGTCAAATAAACAAGGAGTAAAACGATATATTACACGGCTCTTTGGAGCCCCGGCGGAATTTCACACGAATGCTTAAAGTTCAGCGTTCTACCTTTTTTGCGGCGATAGTAGTATTAAAATATGTTTCTATAATTTTTTTTAATATTTCGTCTTTAATCCGGCAACAGCGTCCATTCTGCAACACGCTGTAGGCAGTTGTTTCTTTGTTACAGTACTCGTGCCACGTGCCACAGTTCGTGTGCCTTGTTGCCAAATTTACACCACATAGCCGTGCTAGACATTTGAAATTCTCGCATACATATTTTTAAACCGTATTTACGAAATATTTCAGTCGATAGTATTGAATGATTTTTTCAGAATAGATTTTAATTTATTAGAGCTACGTTTTATCAGTTTTTGTTTAAAATCTGTTCTGTAGGAATGGAGAAAGTGCGTTATTTATCCTATTGGAGTGGAGAGCGCCACAAGGCTCCATGTTAAAAGAATCTAAGATATCGCAAAACTTATGTCGATTATCCCCCGTTTTTTCTTCAATATTCCATAAAATATCCAAAAAGGAACAGACTTGGAAATTGTTTAGAAAACCTGTTCACTTTGTTTTTTAGATCATCCACCTTAAATCTGCAATATATTCAATTGAAGAGTATAACTGTCGCGCTGTTGCGCTGATAGTTAGCGCCTGACCGCTAGGGTGCTCTGGGTGAAGTGTATAACTATTGGAGTGAGGTGAGTGTCAGACCCTTGAGATAACCCTTATAAGTAGGCGAACTTAGTTTTATTTGTTTAGTTTAGTGATTTTCGTGTGTGATGTTGAATTGGTGGCAAATGTTTCAAAAATTTCTCTTCTTTTCTCGCAAATAAAACTTTATAGTACATGGTGTTGAATAGGATATTAGGAGAAACGCAGGGCATTATATTATTTTTCTATCTAATATAATAAAAATATGTGTGCCATTTTCATGCAAAACTCTTTTAAAAAAATGCGAAATCTCCTGGTTAGTCGGTGAAAAATGAAAAAAGATGGATCTGACCCCCTTTCCTGTGAGTAATGAGCCAATAGTTGCGATCATTGAGGTCTAAATGCGGTAATTACATAAAAATGGCTCTGAAGTCGGCGTTTAGAGCTACAAGAAATTGTTATTTAAAAATATATCCGTGGAATCTGCATATTTTTTTAACTCAGTTTTAGTTTGCAATAGGTAACACACGTTATAAGCGGAAGAAGGATACTTTGAACCAATTATCTAAACGAAGAGTTGGAATCTATATGTATATATATATATATATACAATATGCCAAGAGGGTGGCCGATAAAAATATACACACGGAAAAAAGAACACTTACAAAATTATATATATATATATATATATATATATATATATATATATATATATATATATATATATATATAATCTTTGGAAGTTTTCGCCAATTGGCCACAAATATATAAATTCAAACTTACAAGAGGTAGGAGAAATAGGAAAAGATAAAGAATTCGCTTACGGAACGTTTCGAACCGTTCGAAACGTTCCGTAAGAACGAATTCTTTATCTTTTCCTATTTCTCCTACCTCTTGTAAGTTTATATATATATATATATATATATAATTTTGTAGCGTGTCAGTCAGTCATTCTGTATCTATTTTGTTTATTTCTCACTCAATTCTTAAGATAGAGAAAGTAAGTATGGTCCATTATATGTGGATTCTTTGTCTGTACGAGTTGGTAGTAGTTTTGGGATTTTTAACAGTTGGTGGTGCAAAGAAAAATGCATTAAAAACCGTGGTTTTTCGAGAGTTTAAATTCAGTTTGATTCCGGGGACTAAAGTTTATCTTGGCTCCCAGGTTCACTTTTTCAGAGCGAGTCTATCTTTCTCGGGATTCCCAGGTTCACTTAAATATGTCAGCATAGCAGAAATGCATGTATTATATGCAGAATTAAATGGTTAGCTATAAGTTCATAATCCGTAAAAACTGAATTACACAATTGTTTTGCTGTCTTAAGTAAATAATGGCTCTCTGTGTGATAGAAGGCTGCGCTCATCTATTTAGCTATGACTAACCAATCGTCGGAGTGACTGTATCTCAAAAATGGTACTATCCTATTTCAACTACAGTGAGCATTGCACGGAATAATAAATATTATGACTTTTTTACTCCAAAATGTTAACTTATATTTCAAAAACTATTCTCAATGTTTTTTTTCATTTTTGGGAAACATATAAACTCATTTAGCCACATATCCCACTGCTTTCACTTTCAGTAGTGCAAAAAGAAAAAGGTAAAACACCAAGTTCACCTCAAGAGAACACCAGACAGAGACTATCTGCAAAGCAGGCAGCAGGTCTTGCTGACCGAATCGTTTATGACGCTCCGAAGGCGCTTCAGAATAGCTGTACCGTTGAACAGAGTGCACATCTACAAGTCGTGTTGACAGTTGAGAATAACAATGGCGGGGGAATAACAACAATGAGGTTGAGTAGCGAGTTGTTTGCGTGAAGTGCGAAACTTACAACTAGGAACATAAGATAAACTTATATTGATAAGTAAAGTGTAAATATTTTATGAATTTATCGGGACGCATGGCATTCTAGGGAGTTTAAAAAAAATATATTTATATATTTTATTGGCAAGCAATGGCTGTGAACGGAAAATATTGTCCGAGTAATCGGCTTTTACGAAGTATCTGCATTTAGGACGTAACATTCATTCTTATAATTAGGACCAAACGGTATTCGTAGTGCATCGCTAACTACGTAGTATTCTGCAAACTTGTATAGAACTGCGTGTTACACCTATATAAACCTTAAATACAGTCCTAGAGCTCAAGTGGGATATTTGGGGTTCCAATTGGCTCTAATTCCTTAAAAATACTGCTTTCTATTTAGCCTAGATATGATAGAAGCCGTTTGACTTGAAATGTTGAGCGTAGGTACATACCTACATGATAATTCGTGCGCCAGAATGAAGACAATGCCCTTACATGCACTTTTAGTCTCGTTACCATGGACCTGCATGTTTCGCCAATGTATCATTTTTCGCAGGAGAATGGCACTTGGTACTATTTTAAACGGCTATGCGGGCAATGAATTGAAGAAAAATAATTTTACACAGATGATCAACTTCACTGTTCACAAAAATTGTACTGAAATGAAAATTTAAATGGAGCTTGTTTACTATGTTCTGTAAATTATATAGGTTAAACCTACTGAATTGCCCGGCGTTGCTCGGAATAACACTTCATTCATAAATCATATCATATAAGAGGATAATCAACAGAAAAATGAAAAACCACATTCTTTCGGATATCTAATATAGTAAATTTTAACTCCCTATCTTGAGTGAAAGTATTTTTAAACAGCAAAAAGATAAACCACTGCATAAAACCCAATGCTTAGTAATCCTAATGAGCAGAGATAAGAAAAAATGATTTAAATGCGATTTAATGACCAAAATCTGGTAGTTAAGGAAACATGCAATTGTTGATTTCAGCGAAGAATGCAAGTTTTTGAAGCTAAAAAAACCCGATTTTCAGACAAATACGGAATGAAAATGATAATTGATTGAACGAATTATAAACTGCATTGATTCAGCCTTTTGATACACAAATCCTAGACCTCTTATCTTGAGCGAAATTAATTTTAAAAATAAAAAAATTAAACCATTTCACGAAAACCCGAAACGTAGCGTAGACCAATGAAGGGCCATTTATGTGAACTTTTGTGGCCCAGAGATATTTTTAAAAACGCCTACAATTTTTTAACTGCCTTGATCCATTATTCTGAATAATTTGATCTATAATTCAAATAAATTCATGAATATGATTGCATGTGGGAAGGGGTAAGGCCCATTTTGATTTGATACCTACTATTTAGAGCTACGATTATAAAGATAAAGTACTTACCATTCTGAATCTTGGCGGATGAAAAGTCTTTCTTCTTTTGTTACTCGTCTCCGAGGTTTGCTGAGTGTAGTTTTGGTAAGGCCCTCATTTCCTCTTGTACACTGTTGGCAAATTATTCATAAACTAAGTTAGTATATATTGTTGAATCTGTTACAAAAAATAAATTTAGCAGTTTTTTTATTTCTGGGTAGTATAGTGCCAAAAAAGCCTGTTTCAAAGTTACACAAAAAGGTATTGATTTTTTAAACAAAATTAAATATATCTACCTACTTTCAATAAATATGAAATTGAAAGTTAAAATACGCAATACAATTGATAAACAGCGTATAAATGTGCTGTGGCAATGGCAGAAAAGGCCTTTGAAATTAAGATACAAAACATATTTTCCGCGTCATTTTTTTATTTAAACGATAAATCGAAAAAATTTCGATATTTTCCAAAATATTGGAAAAACTATGGGTCATAAAGAAATTAAATTTATTACGTTTGTGAATCATGCAAATATCTACAATTATTAGTCTTGCTAAATTAAAATAGGTCAACAAATAAAACATTTTCGATAAAAAACATGAAAACTGAACCTTTTTGTTGTTTTTTACGACATTGCATAATTGCATTTAAGCTCAATCCATCTATCTTTTTTACTTGAGTTTATTAACGCTTAAAATGTGTACCAAAGTTGGGCACTGTAGGTGCAATACTTCTCTGCAAAAACCTATTTATTTATCCCACACCAAAGGCAGAAGCCGCGAAATTTTACTGCTCGTACAGTTGACATTTTTTGATAAAAAACGATTAGCAACTCGCGTTTTTAAGGTTCAATATCTTATCTAATAATGTGTGAAAATAACTAGTCTAAGTTTTCGAAATAAGATCTTAACATTTTGTATTGAAAACTGTAATATTTTGATAATAAACGAATAGAAATTCTTTGTTGTTTTCAATGTGAGAATTTATATAAAAAAAACATTAAAAAACTGCTTATAAAACACGAATTTAAAAAATGAACCCTCTACAACCAATATAATCCGAGATGGCTACATTTTTTTAACCACAGCGCCGTAGTTAATGAACATTAAGCTTTGAAATTTGCACAACTGTTTAACAAAAGTACAAACAACAATACCAAATTGATTTAAAAACTTTATATGGGAGACGAATGAAATTAGAACTGATTCAAGTGACGGGATAAGATCAAGTGGTCGTAAATGAATCTTCAAATCAGAGTGGGCTGTAAAATGTTGCGATAGAAAGATAATAAAGAGAAGGTTCTACGATATCGTAGACCCTTCTCTTTGTAATCAGGAATAGGTACCTCGAATAGAAAATAGGAGCGAGTGCATTTCCATATTTATAGAACAAAGTCCAAAAATGTGGTCTCATAGAAATTGGAGGGTCATCTAAAAAAATTCATTAAGTGGCTCTACACTTACTATGTGAGTCAAGATAAATATTAACCAACGCATTTTTTATTTCTTTTGTTTCAAAAAATTATGCTTTCGCTGATGAAATGGGTCACCTATTTAAAAATACTATAAAGACACAGAATAAACAGATTATTCCACGAATATATATTTTAACTTGTATGCTGTAAAGTGCCTTAGGTGACAGTCGACTGACGATTAACACAACAAACACTTTGATTTAATGTAAACGGAATATTTATTAAAAGTTCAATATCTTTTAATCTATTTCAGATGAGAGTTCCATCTGGTATGCATGAATTGGTATATTATGAGCTAGTTATATAAATAAAGTAATATATAGAGCTACAAATCTGACTGACTCACTCACTCACTCATTCATATATGCATTCCTTGGCATTTCTAATCGAGCTATAGGGTTGAAAATTTCAAGGGAGGTTTAGAATTTGGTGTCAAGTCAGGCAAAAATCAAAAAACTCAAATATTTTTCATTCATTTTGAGCCCAGATATAATTTTGTTTTTCAATGGGATTTAAGGGGAAATTCACACAATTTCCCTGTAGAGTAAATTTCTTTCATTCATTAAAATATGATATAATTAAGATTTAGGTTTAATTCCTCGACCAATATGAAGCTAAAGCATCAATACATCTAATGATTGTAACCGACGTTTCTGTACCTAATGTTAAACTGAAATATTCGAAGTTCAAACGCAAAATAAATGCAAAATTAATTTTTTCAATTTTCGTTGCCATGCAACTTTTTTCATAGTTTCCAATCTTGGCAAGCGTTTAAAGAGTCAGTCAGTAGGTGATGAGCGTAATTATATTAAGATACTAGCGGAAGGTACCTGTTTGTAAATTTAGCGTTTATGATTTGGGAATTGGTCTAAAAAACAGTTCCCAATCGTAATGAGAGGCAGATGGTTCCAAAACGTGTAATACATCTGAGTATTACCATTGCTATACGATGCACGTAAATATTCCTGCTAGTTTAATTCCTTTATGTGTATCGTTTACTACATAAGTGTTCTCTCATATACATGCAAAGCCCATTTGAGAGCTACTTTGAGAATAGACATCGGAGAGTATACTTGTTGTAAATATGCATTTATTTTATCGATTACCCCCAGATCCAATCTATTATGGCGCCCTTGGGACTCTGGGCCCTTCTCATACAGGTTTTCTTTCTACGTGATATCATGGGCCTACAGAAAAACGTTATATTTAATTCCTAGAGGCGTGAATATCCTTTGAAAATCAAATCTCTGGTTGTCATGAAAATATTCAGTAGTACATGAGGTAAGTTTAAGATTTTTAAACGAAATAATATTAAAATGTATTTTAATGTGTCTTAAATTTATTGTCCACAAGTGGAAGGTACCCGTTGAAATTCAACGGGTGGAAAAACATTGAACTTATTTTATAAGAAAACCACAAAGCTTGAAGAATACGGTCTGCGTGGCCATTTGAGGAGTTCGTAACCTATCTTGTATGTTGTGTTCGTTGCAGTAGCCATGCTGACTGTTTTCCAGGTGCACGGAGAGTTGAGTGACTGTAGGTCCTCTTTTAAATACGGAAAACCAAAATATTTCTTAAATAGCAAAGGTTGATAGATGGTCACCTCGTCCCTCCGGTTCTCTTGAGCCGTATTCTGAGTAATTAACAGATTGATCGCTTCCCATGTGTACATACATATATTTGTAGACTTAATTCAGTTTCACTATTCAACGTTGATATGTGCGTTGAATATCTTAAGAAGGATTTGAGAGTAGGGTACAGCGGTTGACAACGTCAAAAGGAGCATTTCCAGCCGCTGCCATGTTTATTTGACCTATGAATTCTACATCAACCGGACTGTGCCTTCTGAATATATGGTAGCCATAATTATTGTTTTCGGATGCTAAATAAAAAAATCTATGGTGAATTTAAGTGCAATTGTCGATTTTCATGCACGGATGTCGTTCTTTGGGCCGAAATACCGTTCTTCTTTCGAATATGAAGCATGTAGTGACGTCATTGTAATTTCCGCCATCTTAAAACAGGTTGAAGTTTCTAAACAGATGGGTCTGTATTTGAACCAGACTTATAGTTGGTTACCCGTCCGTAGGTTAGGTAAGGATTCAATTTGTGCGGTTCTTAGCGTGACCCGAGAAACACCCTCTGAGAAGATTCTCATTAGATCGCTGGTGGGCATGTCTTTGAGCATCCTAGGCTAACCTTTGTCGTTTTTCATACAAGGACTCATTTTCTCGCAATGAAGACATTCCTCTTCGTTTAGAAGATTGATTCAAAAAGGTTACTCTTTATCTAGTAGGAATGTTGATGGATGGATGTTTAAGCCCAAGGAGGGGAAACACAGCGACGAGTGAAAGACTTGAATAGGCAACACGATGATTGAGTGAATGTAAGTTTACTGCACTTTAACACTTTTCAACATGTGTATATAAATAACTCGTAACGTTAATGATGTGGGAACTGGGCTAAAAAACAGTTCGCAATCTTAATGAGAGGCAGATGGTTCCAATACGTGCAATACATCTGAGTATTAAATGATATTAAACATCGCCATGTTTGTTGTAGCAACAGAGGCACTATTACCATTACTATTCACTGCACGTAAATATTCTTGCACGTTTAATTACTATATGCGTATCGTTTACTGCGTAAGTGTTCTCTCATATACATGCAAAGCCCATCTGAGAGCTACCTTGAGAATATACATTGAAGAATTTAGGTACTTCTTGTAAATATGCATTTAATTTATCGATTACCCCCAGAAGCAATCTATCAAGGGACCCTTGGGACTCTGGGCCTTTCTCATACATGTTTTCGTACTACGTGATATCATGGGCCTGCAGAGAAACGTGATAATTGGGTATTTTCCACGTATTTCAAACTATCGATATTCTGATTCAGTTACTTGATCTTATTGCATTGGCTAAAAGTTTTCTAATCAAATTGTACGAATTTCGGTTTTAAAAGCTAAAGAAAGTAGAAGGTTACGAAAACTCCCGAGCACACTCCGAAAACAACCGAATGGCCTGTGACGTCATTTTCGCTGTTTACATGTAGACCCAGGAGTTTCCTTATGCTTACAGTGGTAACAAATGCGGCGAAATTAGTTTCTGACGTGTTCGCGTTTCTAGATATGTCTTTAAATGGCATAAAAGTAAGGGATATCGATGGTGTTTTGTGCCACAATGTACGAATACATCGGTTGAAACACCGAACAAGAAATTTATTCACGCAATCACGACATTGAATAATTGAAATTTCTTCCTTGGATTCCTCAATGTCCACCCGTAAAAATGTATACTTTACTCCGCACTTTGTGTTCTGGACATCTTCTTGCAATGACTGTGCACAGTGGTCCATCTCTCTTTATTTGGACGTATCCTATAGCATTATCACCATAACTCTCACGAGAAGCTTTATAATATAACAACACTTAAATTAAACTTTGAATAGACATTTAGGAGATGAGAATCTATTTTTAGGCATTTCTAAAGCAGATAAGCCACTTCTAGAAACCTCATCTACAAGCAATCACTAATTAGCAAATAAAAAATTAACGCTTTAGGTGCGTCGTGTATTGGCAGCACAAACATTTGGCGAGTACTGTGTTATGTTGATATGTTACTAAGATACTGTTTGTTTACTGTTGCATGGACTGATATGGACTTCGATAAAGAAAGAAGTATCATAATGATTATGAGTGATTTGGAAAAACAGTTAATAAAGTTCATACACCAAATACATAATTATATGTATCAAACATGATATAAAACAGAAAAGACGATTTTAAAAGCAAACTTTAGGCTTACATTTTTTGGACTTAAGCTCAACGAATTTCCGCAGCATTAAATCGCTCGTCCTTCTTCATTAAAACGCCTACGATAAAATATCCACTTTGGGTAAATTATCTTATGTGGTTTTAATAAAACCATTGCACATCATAGTCTTTGTTTTCAATGAAAAATCTTTAAATATACGGTAGATCTACAGTTACTCACTTTCTCCCTCACATCCGTCGATCGCTCAGCGAAAATGACGTCAAGCCAATCAGATTTCGTTTCGCAGCGGCGTAAAAAAATTTGAAATTTCGACTAGTGTAATCTTAAATATCTCAATTAATATTGAATCAATTTTAAAACTACTTTCACTCAGCAAGCTTGTTCGAGTTTAAGTAACATATAAAGATCCGTAAACTTAAATTTAAAATTTTGGAAAATACCCAATTAAATGCTAGAGGCGTGAATATCCTTTGAAAATCAAATCTCTGGTTGTCATGGAAATATGCTATTGTTGACAACAAGGAAAAAGGTGAGAATTTTCAGCAAAAAACATGATTTTCAGACAATTACGAAGCGTAAAAGAAAATCGATTGAAAGAATTAGAAACTTCATCTACTCAGCCATCCGATAAAAAATATCGCAGCCCTCTATACTTAGTGAAAGTACTTTTAAAATGCAAAACATGAAACCACAGCACCGAATCCAATGCTTAGCATGGACCACCAGGGACTAATAGAGACTTTATTACTAGGGATTTTAATATGAGGGACTTTTAATATAGCCTATATTATACAACCGCATATATTTGCTATCTACATGCCAAATTACAGCTCAATCGGTCCAGTAGTTTTGGCGTGATGGAGCAAAAGACAGACAATCACCATTACATTTTTATATGTTTAATTAGTTAGGATGGCCTCATTTGTCCAGCAATGGAAGCCGACTGCAGCGCCAATTGTATGATACTACTGCATTTTGGCGTTAACTACCGCAGTAATTCGCTAATAACTTTAAGAAATAGGCGCAAAGAATCCAATATTTCATTTTTATTCCATATCCCTGGACTTTTTGCTTCTTATCAACACGTTATATTTGTAGCTTATTAAAACTTCCTCATTCAAACTGACGATTTAATGCTGTAATCTGAGTAATCTCCATAACAGCCTCCATTTAAGATATCCACTTTCACGGCTGAATTACTGTAGAACTAGTCATGCAACGTTTTCATCTAAGTATATAAAAAGTACTTCCAAAATGCTACATTTAAGTTTTCAAAAATTCTGGAACAATTTACCCTGAGGCTAGAGCTACTTTAATTCATTTAAGTATCGTTCGGAGATGCATTGAGATGAATTTAGAATTCGTTAGATTGGTGTGGGAATATGCAGACGAATATACATGGAGATGAACTAGGAATTGATAATTTTTTTAAAGGTATTTTCTTTTAACATTAAAAGGTACTGATTAATTAATCCTTTAATTTTTGCAAATTATCAAAAGTAAATTCAGATGAATCATAAATATGCATTAACGTATCTGATCTCCACGAAATGAATCAACTTCGTCCGCATGTTGCGAAAGTGTAACGCAACTGAGTGATTATAAACAAGAACACTTAACGTCACTAGTGGTCGCGCGATGAGGAAAAGTCTGAACACCTAACTGTAGCCATGACGGTATCATAGACATATATCATTATTACACAGCTGCTAAACGCTTCATTTATACTTTTATGTAAGACGGTCGGTCAATAGGATAAGAGATAAGAAAAAGTCAGCTTAAAAGGAAAGGGAACTTATTCTTATAACTCATATGATTACAAAGTGAGCACAAGTTTAAATTTGGTGCGAGAGAGAAAATCTTATTGCGCGACGAATGACGGGTTAAACGTCTTCATTTCCGGAGCACGTTTTTACGTTTTCGTAAGATAAGAGGAACTGAATTAATATTGAAACTGTGATGCAGGTTTCACTTCCAAAAGTGATATAGACTTCCACAAAAATGATACCCTAAACAATTTTTTAATGATCGTCATTTAGCGAACGGTTCACGGACAGTCGACGTGCGAAAAAATAAAAAAATGAAAACATATGACACGCGAAAAAAAAATATATCCCACCATCTCCACCACCACCAAATAAAATAAATAGGAAAAAAATAATGTGCATGCGCGTAAAAAAATGCATAAAAAATTGACACGCGATACATGTACACCTTTTTTTATTTTTTTCACGGGTGGTGTCGAATGTAAAATAAAAAAAACCTTCCCGACCACACTCACATACACACCATTGAATAAAAAAATTCTTCCTCTGAGCGATCGCGTGAATTCTCTCTGGTTACCACGAGAGAGACGGAATAACAGGGGTATACCCCTCACAAACACATACGCGAGCCGGAGCTCCGAAAAAAAAATTGAAAGTGTCGACGCGCTTCAGTAAGTGAGGGGAGGAAGTGGGGTGGGGTGTTTTGGGGTGACGTAACAGAGCTGTGGGGGGACTGGGTTGAATATCTCCCTGAACAACGGCGTATGGAGGGGGAGGGGGAGTTGGGTTTTGAGAAAGGTTAGCTGGGGTGGGAGGTAGTGGTAGAAGTAGGAGGGGGTAGAGAGTGGGTAGAGAGAGGAAGAGAGGTTGAATGGATAAATTGGATATGTCAGAGGAGCTGGGTGGTTTGGGGGGGGGGTGGGGAACGGGGGAAGAAGAGGGAAGGTTAGTTGATATAGCAGGAGGGCTGTTTCTCGTGGGTTCGTAGGAAGGAAGGGGTGGTTTACTACGCTTTCAAATGCCCTGGGTCAGGGATTGCATTCATTGAAACGAGCAGAGATACTTGCTTATCAACAGCGTGCTCTCGGAAATCACCACTGAATCACCACGGAATCACCGCGGAATCACCGAGGAATCACCACGGAATCACCCACGGAATCACCACGGAATCACCACGGAATCACCGCGGAATCACCACGGAATCACCACGGAATTACCACGGAATCACCGCGAAATCACCCACGGAATCACCACGGAATCACCACGGAATCACCACGGAATCACCACGGAATCACCACGGAATCACCACGGAATCACCACGGAATCACCGCGGAATCACCACGGAATCACCACGGTATCACCACGGAATCACCACGGAATCACCTCGGAATCACCACCACGGAATCACCTCGAAATCACCACGGAATCACCGCGGAATCACCACGGAATCACCTCGGAATCACCACGGAATCACCACGGAATCACCACGGAATCACCGCGTAATCACGTGTAAAAACGTCTTCAGGTGCACCACGCACAGAATATTCTGCAGGCGGTAAATCGGATAATATGCGTCACGCTCATTTTCTCACGCTTGGCTATATATTGTAACTAATAGTAGGTACGCATATGTGTGTTAGATATAGCAGTGCGAAGAAGAGTGCGCAGTGCTGATGCTGTATCTCTTTCTTTTTTATACCCAAAATACTTTCCAATATTTTCTTTATATATTATATTTATCAGAATATCGCCATAGAAGTTTAAACATCTCCCGTGTTGTCTTAAGTACACCAATTCTCTTTTTCGGTCTAACTGACTGTTGTACGTGATTCTTATTTCAGAGCTGAAAATCGGACTCAACTAGGCATACTGATAACCATCTTTCTTCTTCTGTTTCTTCCACAGCTCTACAGTCTACACTTGAATACGAGGCAACGTGGCGCTACGATAACAAAAGATAATCTATGATGTGTGTAGTATGAAACTCTCGTATGATTACTCTATACAATCCAGAAGATGGAAGTCGTGCTGCCGAAATATCAAACAAACGTGTGAGTTTCATTTTTTGTGTGTGCATATATTTTTTAGCTTGTCACGCCTGTGACCCCTCAGTTAATTTTTATTTTCACCACGAGTGATTTTTTATCGTTTGACTATTTATATATATATGATGTAACAGTCCGCTCGTTTAGGCGTGATTCGCCTTATTGACGCGTCGATGAGGATTATCCAAGGTTAGCGGACAGGGAGGGAACGCCTCGCACGACAATTCGAACCTGCCGCCCCAAATATCACATATCAATTGTTTTTGTGAAATGTAGTATGGGTGGTCATATGACTACGAGGGTATGTGGGCAGAAGCAAGCTCACACACGGACAGAAGGAATCCAGCACTCGTGAGAGAAGCAATCCGACTCTCGTGGAGAGTGGGAACGAACGACAGGGAAAGAAAGTGGCCAGACAAAGAAGGGAGGAAGGAGAGCTGCCGTGGACGTTTGAGGCAACCTCGCGAACCTGTCGCGTGGGTGGGTGACGAGATACCACAGCTTGCCGGACATTCGTCTCACCAGCAGATTCCCAGCCGCCGATCCGGACATCGAAGTTGACACGTCTCATCCCGATGCGGAGAGAAGCCACGTGTCCTCGACTAGGATCCGCGGGCCCCTTCGACTCGTCTAAGTATTTGCCTCCTAGCCCCTTAAGTGTTCCCGGATTCACCTCCTCACTAAGCCCAACCCGTGTGCATTAAGCGTGGAAGTTACGATTTCCTCATCCGAAGTTTTCATGCATCTTTGGCCTGTGAACTAACGAGAAATGAAAGATGTTTTCTTGGTTCAAAGTTAATCCTTGTATCACTAATTTCCCGTCCGATGAACGTTATTGCCTTGTCTAAAAGGAAGGGACGAGGAACTTGTTAAATAAGGGTTTAATTTCATTTCATCTCATCTAATTTTGTACAAATCATGTCACGTTGTAGACTATTTTGTTTGTAAAATTTGTTCATTAATGTTTCACCAGTCACTCACCCACTCATCTCCCATTAGCGAGTAAGAGGGTAATTTATATTTGTCAAGGTGTCATATGTCGATAAAAGGTTAAATAAAAGGGTTCAATGGTTCATTGTAACTGCGAGTCTTTCACTCCTTAGACGCGGTGCCCGGTTGTCCTGTCCGTCCGGTTCCGTTCACCGTCGCGATCATGGGGGTATAGTGTCCCACCTGTTAAGTTTCCCCCCCGAGAAAGTATTTTCCTCTAATATCTACCGACAGAGTAGCTTGACTTGTCTTGTGTGGCTCCCTTTTACTTCACGATTGAAGTAAGACTTCCTTCCTTCCTCCACGAGAGACTTTCTTTTCCAATTTGATAAGGATAGGGAAGGGGAAGAGGGACGAGGGAAGGGGGGAAAAGCCCGGCCGTAAGATTCTGGGGCGGACAAAATAAAAAGGGGTTTATGGTCTAACGCCCGAACGCGTTCCGTCACCATATATATATATATATATATATATATATATATATATATATATATATATATATATATATATATATATATATATATATATATATATATATTCATACAGACATAGGAAATGGAAAGGGATAGGAACACATAAAAGGACGAACACAGGTGTAACTGGTTGCACACCTGACCGGCAATTGGGAGATCCGGGTTCGAATCCCGGCTAAGGTGAAATTTTTTCTGTCTGGATTTGACGCATTTTCATCTTCCCCACCAAACCCTGTGTTCGTCCTTTTATGTGTTCCTATCCCTTTCCATTTCCTATGATTTTATGAATTTATTCGCGCCTTTGAGCGTCTGAATTTCGAATGGACGAGTATATATATATATATATATAAAGAAAGGAAATAAATATAAAAGTATATGCTAGCAACAAGGCGTTGAGGTTGGGGAAGGATAGGAAGACGTAGAACGTCGTAAACCGATAAAAAATCATTTTTATTGAATAATATACACAGTCAGTCTCATTACAATTAATTGTGATATCTCAATGGTTGTACTCATGAAACAATGCGTACTATTTTGGTTATTATGAGTATATACTTATATTTTTTCCCCTATGTTCTTTCTCTCTCCGTGCACTATACATATGCACAGAGCTCTATGCAATTACTGGTGTGATCTTTCATATGCCTGAAGATTTTCCATAAGGTAGCGTTTTGCACTGAGGATATTACTGACACTATGTGGGTAAAGACTTATTCGCGCTTTTACGCGATGTTGAACGAGCCTTTATACATTGCTATATGTGACGTGTAATGGCCATGCACATTCATATAAGTATTTATAGCCAAAGTTTTTGAAAAAGCAGATTTTAATACAAAGGTAAGTCGTTGAAAAATGATCCGTTCACTTCTCAATCCAATTCGGTGAACGGCTCTTTCCATTGTTTAAAATAGTTTAAAGACTCATATTGATTTTTTGCGATGTAATACAATTCATACCTTGCAGAAAATGAAGATTAATATGCACATATACTTTTTTACAATTGTATTAAACTTTGATGAATCAAAGACTCTCCTGCAGTGAAACATGAAGACTTGTTAAATGGTTTGTTTTCAATTTCGCCAGATTTTGTGAGCAGATCTGACATTTGTAGTTTTATAAAAACAATTGTGTTTTCAACTCAATTGCGTTTTAATGCTATTTTAAACGAGCCATAGATTGCTGTGAATGACCTACAACTTTCAAAATGCCTCATGCATTTACGGTAAACATAAGTGAATGCTTGGCATCGCTGCAGCATAAAAGATTTGAGCTATTAAAAATGATCCGTTCTCCAGCTCAAGTCAAGTTAGTGAAAAGCTGCAGTTTTGAGCGATATTTAATAATTCATACAATTTTGCGCACGACGATGAGCATGCAATAACGTTCTTGGATTTATTGTTAAAATTACCGAACTCTCGACTTGACTGTAGCGTATAGGGCCTGGCTTTTTAAAATGATCCATTCCCTATACTCATCTGAGTTACTGAACGGCTCATCCCATTGTTTAATAGGTTTTCATGCGAAATTGAACGATCCATAGATTGTTCTGTACAACGTAAAATAAAAATATATTTGATGATGAATTTATATTAACAAGATATAATATTATATCGTTTGCCTAACTATACCCTTCCAATTCAAACCGAGTTGGTTGACCAACTCTTTCAATTTTCACGTAAAAAAATATTTTAAAAAAATTATATCTTTTTATTCGCGATGTTAAACGATTTTACCTTTCATTTTTTTATCACTTTTTTAACGTCTCATTTTCTTCTTGCAATTATATGTTATCAATATATGCAATAGAAATATATATGTCAATGAATTTATATTAACAACATATAACATTATATCGTATGCAATCAAGGTCAATCGATTTATTTTGGGGTAGTAAACTAACAGAAAGACTTTTAAAAAATGATCCGCTCTCAATTCGACCCGAGTTGGTTGACCGACTCTTTCTATTTTCACGTAAAAAATATATAAAAAAACATATCCTGGTTTTTTTCGTGATGTTAAACGATTTTGCCTTCCATTTTTTCATCGCTTTTTTCAACGTCTCATTTTCTGCTTGCAACCAGACACCACCACAAACGACCCCCTTCCACACAAGTCAGTCACACAAAAGATTCGGTCATGATCAAACGAGGGAGGCCACACAAACAAAAGACGGTTCGTATTGCGAAGGGGAACTATCGCTTTCATAACAACACAATCTGCCTCGCCTTGGCTTCCGGAAGGCTTCACTCCCGCTCAAGGTCACACCGTCTGACTCGACTCGCCTGGCTACCGTCTCGGATATCGTCACCATGGCAACCCGGTTGTTTACGCTCATCGCACAGCTATATGAAAAAAAATACATATATAAAGTGTTGAAAGGTATTTCCACCAGTATTGTCACTTAAATACAGTCATTTTATTGCTATATTGCCTGCTTAGAACATAACTTGTCCTATCTTTGTTATATAAACTACAAAATCCTACCTTTGAAAGCTAAATTACTCTCGAATGTAAACTGAAATCACTTGGACGTGCGTTGATAATGGCGTTAATAACATGGCAAAAAACTGCCCCTTAGGCCTGTTGCTCACGGTAAAACTTTCCATAAAAGAGTTTTATAAAAATTTGTTATTGAAACTTTTATGAATCCTATCTACGTAAAACGTACTTGCTTGCTCGAACGGTAAAACTGTTCATAAAACCGCAATGTCCTGCCATCTATGAGACGCTTTGCGAACACGTGAAGTGATAAAATGCACACTATTATAGATGGCTGTTTGGTTAATAATTATATATGTATTGTTTATTTACATATACTTTCTGATCACATACTCAACGGTGCAATATGGCTCTATTAACGCATTCTTCTTCTAACAACAACAAGAAGGACATTACTGCCTCTCAACGTACTCCATGAACTACTTCCAGCCATGTTTGTTTTTACGTTCTCCTTGTTTACGGCTTCCCATGGATACGAGATTATTATTATCAACGCGATGAGCGGAACGTCTCATTGGTTGTTGCATAAAACGGTTTTATTTGAAATAGAACCTGTCCTATTCCGTAAAACGTTTACAAAACCAGGTTTTATAAATCGGTTTAATCGTCAGCAAGCTCATTTTCATAAAATTATTCGATTTTATAAAACGTTTTACCGAAAATGTTTCCGTGAACAACAGGCATAAGAGTAATATCAGAATATCAGATAACTACAGCAATATTTAGAAACGTTACAATTTTAATAAGAGTAGGAGAATATGGGAATATTGGGAAACAGATCACACATTTGAGTAAACTAGAATATAACCAAGATAGAATCATAAAAATAATTCATAGATCAACGCTTAAAAGTTCCAATTAGCGGAAATATATCTTATATCTTTTTTTGCAAAGTATTATCCATCTTAAATGGACATTAATTAATTAAATTAATATTAAATGGAATAATAGCATTATAATTGAGTTTAAAATCTGTTTTAGGTAGGGAGAAACAAAGTTGGAACATATCTTGGTAAATTGTAACATAACCAGTGAAACGTAACGTATAATTATCATAGTAGTTCATAGATCAATGAATAAATATAGCAATTTTTCTAACGGAGCAGAAACAAAATAAATCTAAATGCCTTGCCATTAATTATTCTTTTACATTCTCATTTTGGCCTTTGCCTTTGACCTGTAAACTGTGATGCCTTGGGAGATAGTTAACTAAGAGTTTACATAAAATATCATAATTTGCTTCATGTATCAAAACTTTATAGGGAATTAGGAAGAACACTTCGACATTTTTTCGTACCAAGTACCTTAAATTAGTTTCAAAGGATATGCAGAGCATAAAAAAATATGAGTAAGCCTTAATCTAAGGTAAAGACATGGCTCTTGCAAAAAATAGTTATTTAATAGTAGTGGAACGTCCACGAAAACTGAATGGATTAAATCCTGTATTAAACAAGTTTAAATTGTATAAAATTTCTTTGGCAACTGCTGGCACGTCCAATATCAGATTTAGAGGGACCATAAGAGAAAAACCTTCTTGATTCATTATATTTACAAAATAATTAAACATTATTAGAATCGTTGCTTATTAATATAGTATTTAAGTGCTGTCTTCATATATAAATGTATAATATGCATGTATACCTTTTGTGTAATGGTACAATGTATGTTTATACCTGACTTATTTGTGATCTGTGAACTTTTTTTGTGTCATTCTTTTTTTAACAATTTATTCTATTATTATATTACGTATTTCTGACTGTAGTAATTGCACAGACAGAATTGTATTTGCATATGCATTTTGCATTTATTTATTACTAGCCTCTAGGTAAATAAGGTTACTAACTTACAACATTGCGCGCATTATCCTCGACAATTACATGAAAAAATGCTTTCTGCTGCATGTTACATCATTTGCATTTATCCTTTTGTTACTACGTATATATATGAAACCATTGATAAATGTACAATCGACTGTATGTGAACAGATACATTATTTTGATATTATGTGCTTAGAAAACCATCATTAGTTGAATGATTTTTACTAAAAAATAATTCTTTCATACTAAAAATATAACTTTCATGGACCAAAACTCCATCTCCTTCACATACTGGGTCCCTTATTACTGTCGGGAATAAAATTTATGTTATACTAAGTATAAAACATACGAGATATATATATTTTTTCCTCTACATTTATGAAAATACACAACCATTTTCTGGATTTTTCTGATCTGGATGGTGATATTTTTTAAGACACGCGAAGGAGTTTTCTAACGTAAGAGCCGGACAATTTAGCCGTAGTTTAATCGAGATATTTCCCAAGTCACACCGGAAATCTTTTTCTAATATTATTATTAAATATCAGCGACTGTTACAAGTATGCAGTAAATATTGCAATATTAATGGCGCAACAAAATAGTTATATAAGTAATATTCATTCACCAAACGGTAAAACAGAACAAATCGTCAAATCGTTTATGTATACCACAAGGACATGATATAGGTGCAAAATTGTTCATTCATGCCAAAAGGTTCAACAAAGAGGTGTCAAATGTTGCATACATGCCATGATATAGGTACCAACATCATTGAGGCGTCAAATTGTTTATATAGTATGCCACAAGGACATGACATAGGTGCCAAATTATTCATATATACCACAAGGTGCACCATAGTGATGTCAAATTTAGCATACATGCCACTAAGTACATAACTGAGGCGTCAAATTGGTGACAGGTATTACAAACTATATGGTAGCAGTGTCAAATTATTCGTTCATACCACAAGTAATATTTAATAGAGATGTAAGAGTTTTTAATCCAATCACACAGTACATGAAAGAGAAGTCAAATATTTCATTAATATTAAATACTATATCAGAGGGGCGTCAAATTTTTATATAGTAATTAAGTTATGTGTGTCAAACCTTCTCAGTAATTAAAATAATAGTACTTAATTAGTTTCAAAGTTGACTCATTTATTCACGCCGCACGGTAAAAAAGCCTTCGCCACAACAGAAAATCTTCTTATTGCAATTCTGTAATATTAATTTCGGTGATTAATTGATTAATTTTAATAAATAGTTGAGACTACACTCTGTTGACGAAGTGAAGGCGTTAAGCCCGTTTCACATCATATTTGATCCAGCACAAGTACTAGTAAACTTGCTGTTACTTGATGTTGAGGACGGAACCCTGCATAATAGAAGTTTTCATACGTTTCATACTTGTGTTTATGATGAAGCGGTACTGTTGCCCACTGTTGCGAACTGTTAAAAGAAAATGGAATATTTCCATGAAAGATGGCGACTTTTGGCTGCTGCGGCAATAGCAGGGATTGTCGCGACATTTACATAGGACATTTTTACCGCCAAAGAGTGCGTAACACCCGCGATAAAGTAAGGCGCTGATTAAAATAAGTGAATACCGCACTGCGACAGCAAAAGCTAACGTGATTGGTCGACGGCTTCTAGGTCCTACTGGGAGCTAGTAGCAAACTAGTACCGCATCAATAACGAATTAAGTAGCCCAGCGATTATAACAACTGTCATGCTTGTTAGCCTGCATGATGCTTCTATATCACACGGTACTGTAAAGCTGTCATGCTAGCGAGTATCCTCGACCTTGTACTGGTTCAATTATCGTGTGAAACGGGCTTTAGAAATTCCAAATTCTTTTTTGAATACTCTCCCTCTGGAGCGCACAGCTATAACCTATCCAATGTAAAACAGCTTTCATTTACTTTCAGGCCAATTTCTCGAAAAGTAGTTCGGCAAAGGGGTTAATATTTTGATATAATTGTAAAGAGGAGAGTTTTTTTCTATAAATAAGGTCAAGTTCTATGTGAAGTGATATTATACAACCTGAAATGGACGACATTCTTTCTTCCGATGGCAGTTTTTTATTCGTGTGTGATGACTTCGCTCGCCTAAACTGTTGAGAAAATTGCTTTCCTCTTCCATCCGCTTTGGTCGATCCGCTTTCAACGCTGAGAATTGGGTTGGGGGCGGTGGTTTAGGGGGGGGGAGGGGAGAGAGAAGAAAGACAGCAAGGGGAGGGATTTGTAAGAGGGTAGTGGAGCGGAAAGAAAAAAAACAGTTGACTGACGCGTCTGCCTTCTTCATTCATGGCCGTAACTGGACACAACCGGATAATTTTACTCCCCATTTTTTTGCAACCGGACTTAGGGTACTTTACATTCGTACTCATAGTGAATATTGTGAGCATGTACATTAATATTTTCATTTAACAGTGCATACATGAACACATTTAAGTGTGCACTCGTCTTGCAAAAAATAATAATTCGTGTAATATCGTCCAAAAATTCTTATGAATTCTTTTGACTCAAACAGTCGCGGCGGAACACTCCTTAAGTTAAATCTAAGAACAGAGAAATAATAATGTGTGAGTCAAAACAAAAACTAAATCCCACGTTTTTTTACATTTTGTCCAAAAAATACTGCATTAGCTGATGAAATGCGTTACCTATAGAAACCCAAAGGTAAAGTATAAAAATAGCAGATTATTCCACGAATTTATTTTAAATGAACACATTTTTCCAGCTACAGGAGCAGACTGCAGTGCCATTTCCTACGAATTACCACATTTTGACTTCAATTACGGCATTAATTCTTCAATAACTAGAAAAATAAGGTGGTAAGAGGCCCGTATTTTATTTTTATTAAATTTATCTAGATTATTTCCTTCTTATGAACAGTTTTCCGCAAAAATGGCATTTATATATTAAAGGAAAAATACTATTTTATTCCCCGTGTTTCTCTCATTCCCCCATTATGAACACAATATGTAATTTCAAGTTCAAGTATAGAATAAAATAGTGCGGAAAGGTATTATTTTGTTGTTCATATCAGATAGAGGATATATTGTTCTACAAGTAGACAGAATATGAATAAAATGACATTTAAGTCGTTTTACGGTGAAACAACCTTAAGCAGTGGACGCAGATAAGTATGCAGTAGGCATCACCAAGGAAACAACATCTTTGCTATGCTGCCATCGAAAGCATAACCCAAAAGCCTGCATATATTCCTACCCTGAAGATAGTTTCCATTAGTAACAATAATCTTAATTAGGTGAAGATGTGTCCTCTGCCAGGAAAAGTTCGTATCGAACCTCAACTGTATCGCTGTCATTGTATAGTACTGGTGGGATGTAGTGTTGCCAGAGCAAATAGGCTGCAGTCACAACTGTTTCAAATAACTGTTACAGAAAACAGGTTAGCTTCGTGATCGTGCTGTAGCCTCTATGCTGTGCTGAGGCAACTGATGGCTGAAGCTGAGACTGTCATGCCTTCTATATCGTTCAAATTGCACTGAACGTGTAGCTGCGTTGCAATTATAATCTAACATTGGTTGGATTTGAATCTGTTAAAGGCGGTTGCTGATACATTCAACCAAAACACGTCCGCCACTTCATTGCAGATAGAACTATAACTGTGAAGTACCTATCCTTCATGAATCCAATGAAATGTTACTTTTTTGTAGTGAAAGATTTCTTATCACAGAGAATACAGATTTACCAGTAACGTTTGTGACAGCGCCGATTGATCGCATGTTGTTTTGTATGCCTCTAGTTGTTGTCCGCTAGAGGGTGTTTTTTGGAACCATGAATATAAATATGGATCTAAATCTTCGGCATCACTGTACGGGCAAAGGTGTTGCCTAGCATTCCGCAAAAGATAGGTCGCGCTGCAGTCGGCACGGTTCCGCTTCTGTGTGTAACAAATGGCCGGTGTTCATAGGGAGGCCAATTCAAGTACCTTTATTTCCAGGATATTTATTTGAATCACAGCCATTCCTTCGGCATTGTTTACTTGTGTGTTTCAAAAATGGCTGGTGTTAAAATAGAGGACAATTCCGGTACCTTTATTTCCAGTATATTTATTTGAATCACGGCCTTTCCCTATTAGTACCACCTTCTTTAGAGTGGCGGCGCTACAACCTGCTTGGTCATGATTTTTCGGTGCATGCATGAATGTTTGGCAACACCCACTGGGGACAAGTTAAGGATCCATATGTATATTCATGCGTGGAAATGTTTCGTTTTGAAACTGATTCTTTCTTAAGGCCGTTTTACACGATGAAATATTTTGCACAAACGAATGTGCGTGAGATTGTACGTTTGTCTCAACGAAATTAGAGCAGATTCTATTTCCCGTGCAGGCATTGAGACATTCGCACAAGCGTTCATACATTTTGCCTCATGCAAGAGTTCACGGAAGTGTTTGAACAAACAAATGTACCGTGTAAAACGGCCTTTATAGTCCCACTACCACTGTATCGAAACCATGGCCATCGTCTAAATGTAGTTTCAGGAAAAAAATAATTGTGAAATCGCAATTGTGATCTCTCTTCCGCCATCGTAACCTTGGTGAGTGAAAGCAAAAACGCGGAATAATACCATTGTATGGAATGCGACCTTGACCCAGAGAGGCTTGTTTGGTTTCATTCACCCCTAGCAACTCCCGACTTCCGCCCAGCGGAGATAGGCGGCGTGGGGGAAGAGTAAAAGACCAGACAGGACCCTCCTCCTCCTCTTCCGACATCAACCCACGGGTGAACTCACAAAAGACTTTGGGGGGGAAGGCTTGGAGGTCTGCTCCCAGAGCACAACCCCTCACACCATTCTCCAGCTGGAGCGACGTGGACAAATTGATGCCTGGAGCACTGGAAAAGGGGGAGCTGCTTTGAGGCATCTGCCGAGTAATCAAGGCTGAATGCATTGAAGAGGATCACCCGAAGTATCATGCACACCACGAAGTTAATGATAGGGATATCAAATTGGTTATGCATACCACAAAGTACATCATATACGTATCAAATTTTGCATACATGTCACTAAGTACACAATTAATTTGTCAAATCGTTTGTATATACCACAAGGTCTTGATATAGGTCCAAAATTGTTCATTCTTACCAAAAGGTACAAGAGAGAGGTGTCAAATATTGCATACATTTCACAAAGTACACAATTAATGCGTCAAATCGTTTATATATGCCACAAGGACATTATAGGTGCAACATTGTTCATTCATACCAAATGGTACAGCAGAGAGGTGTCAAATGTTGCATTCATGCCACAAAGTACACATTTAAGGAGTCAAATCGTTTATATATACCACAAGGACATGATATAGGTGCAAAATTGTTCATTCATGCCAAATGGTACAAGAGAGAGGTGTCAAATATTGCTTACATGCCACGATGTAGGTACATCATTGAGGCGTCAAATAGTTTATATATACCACAAGGACATGATATGGGTGCCAAATTATTCATATATACCACAAAGTGCATCATAGTGATGTCAAATTTAACATACATGCCATAAAGTACATAACTTAGGCGTCAAATTGGTGACACATATTGCAAAGTAAATGGTAGCATTGTCAAATTATTCGTATGTACATACCACAAATAATATTTAATAGAGATGTAAGAGTTGTTAATCCAATCACACAGGACATAAAAGATAAGTTAAATGTTTCATTCATACTAAATACTATATCAGAGGGGCGTCAGATTGTTAATACATACCACACATTATATCATAGACCGGTCAAAATTTTTATACATGCCACAAACTGTATCATATAGGGGTCAAATTGTTCCTTCATACCAAAAACTACATCATAGAGTGTCAAATTTTTAATGTGTGCCACAAATTATATTATAGAGGATTTAAATTTTAATTACACAAACTATATCATAGCAGGGCATTGCATCGTTTTCCTGGTTTCGCTGCGTAGGGATATCTGGATGGGGATAACATTTCGTAGCCAATGCAAACCACATCTTCAGACCAGGTCCTAATACCGACTGGTGGAAATCGGCAAGTATTTTTGCCGTCTTCAGGGTTTCCTTCCTGTATCGCGACCTATCAGCGTCAAAGACCCTGATTTCGGAGCATTTCTAATCAAGAGTCCTTTCCAAGAGTTGTGGAGTCTGTGTCCCTCATCTCTATTGAGATTTTCTTTTACTTTTTCTATTTCAATAGCTTCTCGGATGAGTCGTGAGAAATAATACATTTCTTTGGCTAAGGTTAGTGCATCATTGACCATAATTTGATGTCCGGGGTTGGAGAAGGCATCATGATATAGGTCCAAAATTGTTCATTCATACCAAAAGGTACAACAGAGAGGTGTCAAATGTTGCATACATGTCACAAAGTACACAATTAAGGCGTCAAATCGTTTATATATACAAGGACATGATATAGGTCCAAAATTGTTCATTCATACCAAAAGGTACAACAGAGAGGTGTCAAATGTTGCATACATGTCACAAAGTACACAATTAAGGCGTCAAATCGTTTATATATAAAAGGACATGATATAGGTCCAAAATTGTTCATTCATACCAAAAGGTACAACAGAGAGGTGTCAAATGTTGCATACATGCCACAAAGTACACAATGAAGGCGTAAAATCGTTTATATGTACCACAAGAACATGATATAGGGCCAAAATTGTTCATTCATACCAAAAGGTACAACTGTGAGAGGTCAAATGTTGCAAAAGAACGCTGTCTGCACGCAGTGCTTGTTCTTGAGAGCCCTGTCGTGTTCGCTCATTCAGATGGAAATCGCCATCTTGGTCTGCCACACATACTAGCTGCAGGGAATCTCATGCACTCCTTCGTCTTGTAAATCAGAGATTTACAATCTTTGATTTTTGGAAGAAGGTCACCAATTTTCTGTAGTGCGCTGTATCACGGTGTGATGTCGTGTTTCTTCAGAATAAAGGATTCTTTTATCTAGGTTTGTCATTAGGTAGTGTAGCTCTTAGTAGTAGTAGTACTCCCCAATACTTGAATCCTTATCTGTTACCCAGTACATACTAACAGCACGCCGTGCATTTTTTCTACATAAGTCTTGAATCTCTGTCCATTTGTGTAGTTCCAAAATACATATATAATTATTAACGGTCCCTCTAACATTGTGATAATATCTGTAGTGTAGAAGTGCATGCTTTTGAGGCTTCGCCTGACAAGCATAAGCGATTTATGCTAATGCATAATTAGTCGTAGTTACACTAACTTTAGCGTATAGTGTAATGCAAGCTAATGCTTTTGAGGCTTCGCCTCGTGACAGGCATAAGCAATTTATGCTAATGCATAATTAGTCGTAGTTACACTAACTTTAGGGTATAGTGTAATGCAAGTTGGTGAATACTCACCCCCTGCCACATACCACTGAGGTGGTTTGCAGGGTATTTTGTAGATGTAGATTCTCCCAATCCATTCTGTCGTTCCCGCGATGAAATGTAATGTAGCAAATCCCCTAGGACTACGCTGTAACGTAACCTGGGTCGTGAAAAATAGAATTATGAGTGGAAGATGCTGTGTCAAAACTTCGTCAAATTTTCTTAGTGTAATGTTTTAAGTATTCAATCCGGTTCTAGATTGTTTTAACTTATCTCGTGTAAATTATTATTCGAAGCTCAATCACTGTTAAGATAAAGCAACTCAGGGGTAAAGAGTAACATATAAAAGCATCATCAGTGAACCATTAAGATCACAGTATACTAGCGTTTATACTCGAGTATAAGACGAGATATTTCACCCGCTTTTCGGGCGTTGAAAGCCAACCTTCGACTTATAATCGAGTCACTTAAAATTAGGTAACTTTTCAAGGTTTATATTTTTCTGCGCATCGGTTTCATGAAACCAAATGAATCTCAATTATTGATTATCCACGGAGAATATTCGCAGAAAAATGCGTTATATTTACGCATACAGTTTTGCATTACGACCTTAAACTGACAAATACACTTGGAACTTTTCCATTCGCGATTTTAATTCATTCCAAAAGGCCAGTCGTACTGCACAGATATCGCAAAACCAAGGCGTAACGTGCGAGATTCGGCAATTGTTTTTTCAATCTCGACTTATAATCAAGTCATACATTTCGGTTGTTTTTTTCGGCCCGAAAGGAAGAATTCCACCGAAACTCGAGATCGACTTATATTCGAGTAAACGCAGTCGGCACTTGACCGACATCCTCAGAAAGATACAGATGTTTTCAGTGAACAAACCACTGTCGGCTACGAGGCTAAGCAAAGCATTGCCCACTCCGCCGGAGGCATATAAAGCCGACAAAGGGGGAGCTGACTCCTCTGTGACAGCGGACAAATTGACGCCTTATGCATGGTGGGGGTATTAGGGGAGTACGGCAGGCGACCCCCACTGAATGGCTCAAACAGGGTCTGATCATCAGCGCATGAAAAATACGCTCCTTGTCATCACAAGGGTATGTGGTATGGGGTGTGACTTCACTGAAGAAATGTAATCTCTGTCCTTTTGTATAAGTGCCACTCACTGGGCTTGGATTTGCTGATTAAGACATCATGATGACAGCTTGTCTACCCAAATGTGGGGAGGGTTCGGTTTGGTGAGCTTGCTAAAGAGAAATAGCTTCTCTTTCAGGGAAACCGTGTTCGAATCCCTGGCATATGACGGAGGTTTATTCAGGTGTTACTCCGAACGTTGTTAAAATGTTGACTTATAGTCTGTTCCACATTGACAGAATGAACTCTTATGGGGATACGTCTCTTGTGTAAGTATCCATAGGAGCGGAGGTGCTATGTTACCAAATTGCAACTGACAAATTAACTTTATAGTGTTTATTTGTGCTTACTGCACATTTAAGAGTATTCCAATGTGCAAACAACACTCTCAAATGTAACTTAATTAGATTCATGGCGGTGTTGTAAGTGCTAACCTGCGTGGCTTACTGATGGACACACGCACACAGCGTAAACTTGGCAACAGTGCTCTCCATTAGGCAATTTCTGTATTCTGCAAGTGAAGCGCACTTTAGTGTCCACCCAGTCTTTGCAACAGGTGCCGAAGCGTCAAAGATTTTAACTTCCCATTTGAGGAACTAGGTAATGCACATGGATTGCTTTACAAATAGCATTCATGTAAAAGTAAACATCTACATGCTACAGTTTTCCAACCATTGCTTAAAATGGCTTGGTAGAGTAATTGGCCTCGGTCAACCCGGGCCAGGCACACCTGGCCTGCATCCGAAATCTGGGTTCGAATCCCGGTGAAGTAAAATGGTTTATTCATGGCGTAATTCACCCTCTTTTGGTTGTACATCTACATACTACCCGCCAAGCCGACGCAGAGGCGTGTGGCAGGGGGTTTTGGGACACCAACCATGGAAGACAGGAGGAGAATAGGAAATATGAGAAAGCATGAGAAGAGATTGAGTGAACAGTATGTTAACGATGTTTTTATGTAACTGTATGTATGTTAACGACGACTCCCCTGCCACAAACCCCTGAGGTGGCTTACAGGGTATTTTGTAGATAGATGTATGTTACGTGAAAGTCATTCAATGTTATTTAAGTAATCAGTAACTAGTTCATGGGAGGAAGGAATTTTTTCACGTAACTCTCAGCTCGGCAGTGTATCTCACTTATTTTGCGACTCTTATCAATTCTATTAAGATACAACGAGAGGTCCAACTCACATCCTTTGTGTCTGAAAGTCGAAATACTCGACTGATATTAACCCTCTAATTGTTTGGCGTGTTTTAATTAACTCCCACGAGTGGGCGCAGGATGCGGCAATTTTACCGCAAAAATTAATTGCATTCCTATATTTAAGGGCAAGATAATTTAATAATAAAAAAGGCTGATTAAGTTGTTACAGATACCTCTTTTATTGTTTAACACTGAGTGCACATTGTTAATCATCAGTAGTTCATATCATAAATCCTGGTCACCTTGCCATCACATACATGTTGTCTCTAGACTACAATGCCTCCTACATACATTATTATTTCTACATCACTGGCACACAACTTTTGACTTGCAATTTTTATGCCACCAGCAAACATGGCATATTACTGGTTTAGGTGCTTCAGGAACCGGTTTATTGTTCTTATATTTTCCTAAAATTTCTTTTATATCTTTAGTCAAACTCTCTTCGATGTCACACAGCTACTGAAGCGTCCGGTGGATAATTGATCCGAATATATATCGGAAATACTCCCTCCTATATCATGAAAAATTGAGAATATCGTGAGACACAGGCATTCAATACAAACGGAGTACTAAAAATGGAGAGTTCAGAAACTAAAATATGCTGCTTTTTGCCGCGGGCGCGCCCACCAGAGGTTAATCTAATTCTAGTAATCAAAGTCTTATCGGGGTAGCCCCTAAGTGTTTTTACCCATAATTAGGCGCGTTAGGTCTTCTGGACGTCGTTAGTCGTGCTGGGTCTGACAGAACCATGTTAAGTTCTCAAAGCATCGGTCATTTTTATTAGGATTTGGTGAAACTGTTTTTTCACTTAAACTTTAAGAAATGTCCCTTTTCATGATATGTCAACATGGAGAAATCGGAAGCAATAAACATTATCTAGTCGAATTCCCATTCCTGTGAAAAATATGAGACATAATTTAGTCGCGCTTAGCCTGGAAGGCCGACGTTTGAGCAGCCAAGAATAAAAGCGTCCAATTCGATGTGTTACGTAAACTGAACTCGTTGAAATTTGCACTTATAATGGGAAGCATTGCGGACTGAGATGTCTTTGAGACATAAGAGCAATATCTCAACCGTTCGGGAGTTGTTTAACTGAGATGAACCAATGTGTCTCCCAGTCTCCTGCGCAACCAACCGAGGGTTAACAACTCCCAAACTAGTTCTTCATCCTCAGATATCAGACGTGTTATTTTCACTCCCAATTCGCTTGAAGCACTTTTGAACGAAGTGTGCTCCTTTTTCTCTGCATTTAACTTACTTGGAACACTAATTAATATCAATTCTCAGGGTATCAAAGCCTACTGGAATCATCAAGATTATAAAATCATTAGTGATTAGTCATAATTATATTAAAATCATTATAAAATTGTTATCTCTCTTTAAAGACTTTTTTAATCATCTATTTGTAACTTTTCTAAATATTAAATTTCACATTTGTTTGGGCATATATGTTCCCATTTTCCCACTTTTTATGTAGGTACCACTTCCGTTGCTTTTTTAATAAGTATATTATCACAATATAAATTGTAGGTTATCGCAGGTTATTCACTCTCCGCTTCCTGTGAGGAAGTTTTCCTGCGGTGGGGTTTTTTTTCGTTCAGGATATCAGCTCCTTATTCCTTACGCTATTCACAAAATTGTGAATATATCTTTCTTTCACTCTCTATATTCTAGTTTATTCATCCTAAAACAGTGATGGTCAAACTTTTTATTATTTTTATGTAATTTTGATCGTCAAATTGTAATTATTTCATCGAATATTTAACGAAGGGTAAGAGATGGAAGAAGGAAGTGCCCTAGTCTCAATATTGCCCCAATTAACACACAATCATTAATGATTTTTGAAATGGTATCTAATCTTGATCGCTTTTATTATACGGTGCAAATATCACGAGTTTAGGTCAATTAATACTATAAAAATACATTTATTAACTTTTGCCGACGTTTCGGACTTTTAATCATCCATCTTCTGGGCTATAAACAAATGATACATTATGTTGAAAATGTTTTACAATTCTTTTTTGATTACATAATGATTAATTTACAGTCATTCAATATAAAAATACATAGACAGACATTCAAGATTGTTAACTTTAACTTTATTGCTGTGCTGTGTTTATTTACAAATTTAGTTTGGTTGCATGGATCCATACCTTCGTTGAAAATATATGTCATTTATTGTATTATGATAAATATAGCTTAGATAAGTAATGTCTGTTCATTTATTGCAACTCATTTTTATTTCTGGATACATGGTACATTCCTATGAATTATCTTTTAGATAAATTTTTAATCTGAGTCTAAAATGTTGGCTCCTTCGAAATTAAATGAGTTACTCTAGTCACCTAGTTATAACTGTATAAACAGGTATAAACAGAAATAAAAAACTGTACATTATGCAACAAAAAAAGAATTATAAAACATTTTCAACATCATGTATCATGCCCAGAAGATGGATCAATAAAGGTCCGAAACGTTAAAAAAAGTATATATATATATATATATATATATAGAGGAGGTGGTCCAAATATGGGCTACGTGTTTCATTTTGTGGTCTACTGTGCTAACTTATATTATTTTTTAAGATGTTAATGTTATTATTCAACCTAAAACAAGTCGTTGATAAGATAGGGTAGTAATATACACGTAAAGCCTTTAACTTTTTTTCAAATGAGTTTATTTCAAAAGGTTGTCAAAATGAAATGATTTCAATAAGTGGTCTAAATATGGGCTAGTGGGCCACTCATAATGTTAATGTTAAAAAAATTACAAAAATAAACTCAAAATGCTAAAAAATTATCACAAAAAATACTAAAGGTAGTAAAAAGAAGGTAAAACATATGCTCTCAAACGTTGCTAGAGTTATTATTTGCAGAAATCATACACATACGCCTCTTTTTCTGCCCCCGCGCACTCTGTGTGTGCCCACATCTGGCACATGATACATTGAACCCACGTTTCTCCTCTCGTGTCCTCAGAAAACAGTCCATCACAGAATATGCAGGTTGCATCATTGCAGTCAGGGCTGGTCTTCTGAAGATAGGTCCAGGTCGCTGTCATCAAGCATCGGCTCCTCATGATCTTCCCCGGAGTCTGAAGAAGACTGGGTCTTCTTAGCCATCTTTTTGCTCCTCTCAGTTTTCTTTCTTGCAAGTTTAACCATCCTGGTTTTCACAACTTCGCCTTTCCCTGACCTCTGAAAGAGTTCTTTCCTGCACTAGCTTTTTTCTGATTCATCCAAGGATCTGCGCAATTTGTCTCTGTAGGGTGTGCCTGTCACAAGACACGCTTTCGCAGATTTGCGACCTCGGTTGGTCTTCTTCTTTGAGACAGTTGGCACTGGATTGACGGTAGGCACTGGACAGTAGGCACTGGTTAGATGAATAAATGTGTTTGGATGACCCAGCAACCTGACCGGAAGGAGGCTAGACGATCCGAGGCAAAGTCCTCACCAGGTGATGAAAGAGAGGATGATGGATTGAGATTGAGAAGATGGCTGACTTGAAGAAGTTTGAGAAACTGAGCTTCATGTCTTCGCAGCTTCTATTTCTGTTGCAATGAAATCTATATAATTGAAAATATTTTTGTTTAGCGGCCAAATCCCAGTATTTTTGAAACCGTTAACGGCTATTTCTCCGGTTTGCACTTTGAGGTAGGCCTTCCCAAATAGCTCCATGATGTCATAAGGTGTTACAGGACCGCTAGAGTGTCGCAGCCTCAGACGGATTTCCTCACTGTAGTATGATTTTAATGGGCCCATGAAAGTCTTGTCCAGTGGTTGTAGTTTGTGTGTGTAATGCGGGGGCAGACACACAATGGCCACATGATTCTTCTTCGCCATGTTGATTACATCCACATTGCGTACATGAGAGTAGTGGCAATCTAAAATGAGCAGAACTGGAGACTCTTCACTTGGTTTGACCTCTTGAAGGAAATGAATGAACCACTCAGTGAAGAGGTTACTATGAACCCTGCCAGATGGATACTGAACCAGGTGGAGCACCCATCATCGTTTGACTCATATTTCTGCGGGGAAAAATCACAAAGGGTGGCACAAAATGACCAGATGCACTCATGCAGGCAATGATGGTCACCGTTGCGCCTCTTTCGGCAGAAGTTATAGCAGCAATCTGCCTTTTCACCTTTCTTCCAACAACATACGGAACTTTACATTGGACAATGGACAAACCTGTCTCGTCCACGTTATACGTCCTTGAGGCTGGGAATTTGTGCTTATCATAGACTTCCTGTAAAATGGTGAAGGAGGCGTCTACATTCTCTTTAGTGAATCCCAAAGCCCCGGCGTATAAAGTTCCACATGGTTTCCGGAGTGACAGACGACCCTTGTGACGGTTCAGAAATAAATCCACCCAAGCTCTTCCTCCAGCTTCATTTTCAAATGGAACGGGCAGATTGTCCGTTATCGCAAGTTATTACACCATTTGCTTCACATCCTTGATGGTGAACCCAAAAAACTTCTGCTCCATAGTGAGTAGGTAGGAAACAAGTGCTTCCTCAAGATCATGTCCCATGTACGGCTTTCGTCCAAGCTTTATGCGTGCTGCTTCGGTAGGTGTTAAATCACTCTTATTGCTGAGAGTTTGAAGAGTGGTGCGGGGCACATTGAACTCCTTGGAAGCCTTCAGAGTTCCCATTATCTTTCCCCTCACGGCAATAATTGCCTTTTCCATGTCTTTTGGGTCCCACTTCTTCCTGATATTTTTGGGAGAATACTTAGGCTTCGTTCTTGGCATCCTAAGCTAAGGAAACATACGAATGAGCACTTTTCAAAGATACGTCGTATTTCTTTCTTGGCTCAGTAATGTACCAAGATATTGCCAATTATGGATGCTTATTTATGTAGTAAGTGAAATTTACGTACCTAGTGGTAGTCGGACGTAGTCACTAATGGGCGAACGTGTTGGGCAGCTACGACTGCTGTCAGGTGAATAAGCAACTTTCCATGTCACATTGAAAAACTCTTCCCACACCGGGATAGGAGGTGAGAAAAAGACATTAATATGTATAACAGAGCTAGCAAAATTAAGCAGTTGAGCTGTAGGCTACTACAAAGTGAATGCGAGATGGAGAAACTTGAACTTGGATATGGCAACAAAGTAAGCATCCATAATTGACAATGTGTCCGTTGCTTAGCCAAGTAAGAAATACAGAGTAACTATCCCTCACACGATTGACTGGCCGAATCCCAAACCACACCAGGTGCCTTCGAGGTTGCGAAGTATCAAATAAATTCGTTTTTTTTGGGCTTACTCTCTTGACTTTAAGGGCGTTCACGCAAAAAAATAAAAATGCAACGGGCACGGCCCCTGGTTAACGTATGTAGCTAATATTTTGCGTTAAGAGTTTTCTAGTCATTTGGTAACGAATTAGAAGACGACGTGAAATACTGGAAAACTTTTGATATTTTAACCACCTTAATTTTCACACATAATGAATACGTATTAATTAAATTATCAAGAATAAGCGTTTATCAAAAAGGTTCACGAAAGAATGAAAAAAATACAACTAAATTAGAACGACCGAAATACATTTAAAAAATTACGAAAAAATTTGATGTGAGGTTAAAAAATGGTCTAAATATGGGCTAGCCCGTTTTTAGACCAATTTAGCTAGCCCATATTTAGACCATCTGCATGTTTGAGTTACATTTAATGGCAGATATCACGGATAAGCAATATTCATTGTTCAACGTCTCCAAATCGTAATTTAAAATGCCAACTTTGATGTAATAATAAAAAAAGTAACTTAAGTTATACAAAATAATTTTTAAAAATTCTAAACCATTTACCTGAAAAAGTTTTCGAGTATTCAGCAATGAGGGTTATGGACAAAAAACACAACAACTTCCAACATGGAGGACAACGCTAGCTCAACTACTCCATTCCTTCTTTCTTATCAAATAGCAGTTACCGCATGCACACAATGATTACTTGCAGCACCTGCTAGTACCTCATTCATCAACCAGCCCGTATTTGGACCATAGCCCATATTTGGACCTTCTCCTCTATATATATATATATAAAAATATATATATAAATTTACCTAAACTCATGATATTTGCACCGTATAATAAAAGAGGTCAAGATTAGATACCATTTGAAAAATCATTAATGATTGTGTGTTAATTGGGGCAATATTGAGAATAGGGTACTTCCTTCTTCCATCTCTTACCCTTCGCTAAATATTCTTATGAAATAATTACAATTTGACGATCAAAATTACATAAAAATAATAAAAAGTTTGATCATCGCTATTTTAGGATGAATCAACTAGAATATAAAGAGTGAAAGAAAGATATATATTCACGATTTTGTGAATAGCGTAAGGAATAAAGAGCTGATATCCTGAACGAAATAAACCCATTGTAGGAAAACACCCACACAGGGGGGCCATTTTGTATCATCTCACCTTTTTAGTGACTCTTAGTGGAAAGGCAGGAGATCCGTTTCATCCTCTCTTAATGATCGGCTCACGAACGGTTCGTGAATTGTCGAAGTTTCAATTACCTCATATCAAATAAAAGATGCCGAGACTAGCAAATACCCAGATTGCTCAACATCTTACGGAATATATCTTACACTGTACATACCACGAAAATCTAAATACAGTCAAAACTACAAGCGACATGTAAGCGAACACTCAATATTTAAAAAAAATTAACTGCATCTAATTAGAGTTCGATTCACAAGCATGGGAAATATCTAACAAGAACGTAGATTTTAAGGCTATATTTGTTAAAATAATGATATAAATAACTGAATTCCATTCTCCATACACTGGCGTATAGGCACACGATAACAAAGGTATCAGCAACATTGTTTGGGAAATATTGATACGATAAATATATACACATATAATTCAAGCAAATAATAACATAAGCATTTCAAACAAAGCATACCTTCAAGTGCCCAATATATATTGGAGTTGAAAATGCTGAAGTTCTTCACGTTTAGCAAATTACAACAATACGAATTAAAATGGTTTGGAAACGATGGTGGCTCCATGTCACGTTCTTTAGAACAGGTGAGATGGAACTAATGGCAGGCGGAGATAATGAAACGGATCAAAGAGTCGAAAGATACGGATCAGAGCGGATGAATCGTCTAAAAGACCAGCACATGACCGGCAGTTCACCGATTGAGATCCGAAGATGGTCACGCCGCCTGGGTGAGGGAGTTGAACTACGAAAAAGTGAGATTTTATGACGTATTCTCACTAAAGTGAGATTACAAAATAACCAGGAAGGGGAGAGTGGAAATCTTGCATTAACCTACAATTTATATTGAGATAATATACTTATTAAAAAAGCAACGGAAGTGGTACCTATATAAAAAGTGGGAAAATATGGGAACATATATGCCCAAATAAATGTGAAATTTAATATTTAGAAAATTTACAAATAGATGATTTAAAAAGTCACAAACATTTGTTTAATATAAAAATATTGAAATATGATTCGACGATAAATTGGATAATAGTAATAAGAATATAATTATTTAATTTTTTTTAAATTTGATAAAAAATGACACGGTGTGGAAGCTATCTCGAAAGCCATATCTTAAGCAAGGATTGTTTATTTTGGAGAAATTAAAATAATCATACTATCATTACATTGATAAACAAGTGTAAAATTGTAATGTCTACCGTAAAACCGGTGATAGAACATCGACGCTCTGAATGAGAAGCTAGTATAGGAATAAAGAAACTTGGTGGCAGTCGAAAGGGGAGTGTCTGATGTCAGTAGAAGTGAGTGACGCGTCGATAAGCAGCAGGCAGTGGTACCACAGGGCTCCTGTTTGGACCCCTTAGTGTGCCCTCAATCTCTTTATCCCACGTCTCTTGCATGTTATCCTCTCCAGGACGTCATGCTTTTCACAATTGATTGTAACCAAGTTTCGCTACACCTATTAAATGAATCTGTTGGGAAGTTTAGTAATTCTTGTTCGCTTGTATTGACGAAATTTTAAGCTCAAATGTCTTCATTTGTTTTTAAACGTCAACTCATATCCAAGGATCTCAAATTGTTAACTTCCAACATTTTCATATTTATTCTTCTCTTTTGAGATTCGTCAAAAATACAACTGGTGACGAAGGAAAGATTCAACGTATAGACGTAGCAAAACTTGGTGGCATTCGGAAGCGGAGTGTTTGATGTCGGTGAAGGTTAATTACGCGTTTATGAGCAGGTAGGGGTACCACAGGGCTCCTGCATGGACCGCTTAATGAACCCTCTGTCTCCTTATCCTACCTCCCTTACATGCTATTCACAAGAGAGTGCCACTAGGTTTTGCTACAACTATAAATGAAATATATTTGCAAGTTTAGTATGTCTTTCTCGTTTATATTGACGAAATTTTAAGTTCAAAATTCTTCATTTTTTCCCTTCATAGGTTAACCGCTTTCGCTACGAAAGACGTGATAGCACGTCGTGCCGCTAAGCTAGCACCAAGCAAGCCTAAAAGGTGTGTATTATAAACAGGGACGGGACCCGAAAAGTCACCCGAACTCAAGAGTCCGACCCTTCACCGCGGTTGGTTTATGGCACCAACTGACCAGTCACACTATAGTTTATAACTTCTTAAAGTTAAACATTAATCGCACAATTTTGTTCGTCTTTGTGTGGTACTATTCACGTTGGTGAAAATGGTTTTTTAACACTAGAAGGACCGGGGTTGTATGGCTACCTAGAAGGACCATTACCCGTCATTTTGACGGGTAGAAATTATTTTTAATTTTTCTTCGTGTATGTTAAAATTAATTGAAAACTTCATTAAATATAATCTTTTTCTTTATCTATCAATACAAATGAGTAATCTTTTACAAATAATTTCGATGAAGAAGCACTGCTCCCGTAATCCTTGCGAAAGCTACTGACGCCACACTCATATATGCGCTGTAAGGCCACCGACGCACGACATAACCCTTCTCTGCCTTTTCTTTCCCTAACTAAAACATCTAAAACTAAACTAACTTTCTGTAACTTAAACATCAAAAAGGCCAGACGTAATATAGTGTAGTGATTTCCTGGATAAAACACACGTTACCGTTACAAATAAGATAGAAACGCCTAACCCGTCATTTTGACGGGTGTTGGTCCTTTAAGGTAGACAGGTGGTATAACTCCATTTCTATGCGAAAAAATTAAATTATATTTTAACAGGATACGTACCATACAAAATAAATAAAAGTCAGAAAAAATTAAGACGACAGAAAAAAAATTATAGGCAATATGATTAAGTAAGTAGAGGTTACCCGTCAAAATGACGGGTCTGGTCTTTCTAGTGTTAAACGACGTTATACGATATATATTAACCATTTTTCGTGAATTAGTAAACCAAGCCAGTTTAATATACATTAAATTACTAAAGCACGTAAAATGGTTAATATCTATCGTATGACTGTGATTAAAAAACCATTTTCATCAGTGTGAGTAGCGCGACACAAAGACGAACGTAATTGTGCGATTTATGTTTAACATTAAAAAGCTATAAACTATGGTGTGACTGGTCAGTTGGTGCCATAAACCTCTTATAAAGGACTTCCTCTCGGGACGCCGCGGGTACCCTTTCTCGCTTCGCGGGAGGGGATTACCTCGACCCTTCCTAGCAGTGCGCGCCCCACTCACAGCAAGGGCGTTCAGTTGCTTGCTGGTGCAGTGGAATAACAAACTTAAAAGTTTTTGTGCAATTGGCAAATTGAGCATTATAAGTGCATTCCTTATGTTTAGGTCTACAACCACAAATTTTAATCGGAGCTCTACCGATATTTTTAACTTAGTTCGTGTGTAAAGGGAATCTCCGAACTAATTTTCGTTAGTTATTTAGTTGGTTAGTGAGTGATTTTTTCATGGTTTTAATTAGTAAGGGACTTATTATGTTTTTAGGTTCAACAACTGAATGTTATTCTTTCATATGAGTTGGCGGCTATATTTTTCGTGAGTTTCGATGTTAATTTTTCCCTGTAATTTCTCATTCTAACTTAATCATGACAGCTGGCTATTTCAGTTCTGTTTTAAGAGTTCCGTAATAAGAGTTCCGTTCCGTCCGTTCAAAATAAGAGTTCCTTGAACCATACATCTCATGGATAAACACGGTGAAAATTTCCGGAAAGTACCGATTCATTTATTCACGCTCTGTTGATACCAATGTCCTCAATAAGGACATTTTAAATTTGTAATAATTTTTGACGTTGAATAATCGTAAAAATCATTTCCGAGAGTAAATACAATAATAAAAATAAATATTTGACAATTGATACGTTTTTTGTTGCCAGAGAGCTTAATATTAATGGTAGAATTTCGTTTAAAAGCTGTAAAGGCATTGTTAAACTAAAACAATTCATGCCCGATTAAATAAACATCGAGGTTGTAGCAACATTGTTTTTAGCAAAACCAGTGCATTAACAAAAAGTTAACCGCGACGGCATACCGTAATGGGTAACCCAAGGGGAAAAGGGTGAAGATTATCTCAGCCCGATGGCCGAGAAAAAGGTTCGAAAACCCTCTGGGCCCCAACCACGACCCCCGAGATAGAAGGCCTGAGCGCTCATGACTTTCTCTTTGCTGACGTCACGAGTCGCAGGCGACCACGTTGAAAACTGTCCATGCCAGTTCAGTAGCCATTGCGGTGAAAACGGTGTTGACGGAGTAACAGGTGTCGAGTATTTGTGCAATTTTTCGAGTTTCGAGGTGTTTTTGTGGGCCATTTTGTTGGAAATATTTTCAAGAAATGGTTTTTAAGTGCAGTGTGCCTCGGTGCAGGGGTAATTACACGGAGGAAACTAAAGTGTGCGTGTTTCAATTCCCGAAGGACGATGATGCAAAGAGGAAGTGGATCCAGGCCATTCCAAGAAAGGACTTTAAGCCAACTAAGAATTCCAGGGTAAGTTTCAATTTATTTTTATTTCAATCGCGTGCTTAATAACAATAATCGTAGCGTACTATTTTTGTTGAGTCAATAAAGGTGAAGTAATCTACCGGTAGACGGAATTTTGTTGCCTGAATGGAACCAACTCGTTGGTAGATCGGATTGTTATTTATTTGAACATTTTCTACCAACGAGAGTATTTGCCGGTTGACTACATGTTAGCATGTATTATTGTTTCAATGCTTAATGACATAAAGCGTCCAAATTTCCAGAATAAATACATTGCAGTTCCTTAATACAAATAAAAACAATAGCGTATCGAGTACTTGCTTATGGCATGCATGTTGAAAATAAAGACTACTTGAGTTTTGGGAGTGGTATAATAAATAATTTGAAATTGGTTATAAGAAGTTAAAGCGTTCACCTTGACTACAGTTGATTTTCTACATATTAATGAAAGTTTCTCCATTATTAGGTGTGCATCCGGCATTTTTTAAGCGAATATGTCCTGCAGGAATCCTCATACTTCGATGAGAAGTCAGGAAAGCTGCTGACGGTCCCTCTACACAGGCCCAAACTTAAGGATGGTGCTATTCCGAGTGTCTTCCCTGATTGCCCTGGGTACCTCACTACGTTGAAGAAGTCCAGGGAGTCACCATCGAAAAGAGGGCAACGTCTTGAAAGTGCTGCTGTGGAAGCTGCTATAGCTGAGAGCTTGAAGACCCAAGAAGCTTACGAGGCTGAGCAAAAGTTAGATACGTTCGACAAGGTAATTTCTTTTGTGAAGATGAATAAGCACTCTGGATTTTGGGATGTAGCCGTGAAGCCTGGGGCAGTGATTTTTATGCATTTAGAAGCGTGTGCTCCACCTCTTATTTCATACTCATTAGTGATAGACAATAATAACAATGTTAAAGTATACCACAAATCAAGGGAATTAAAAACAATCGGCAAAGTCGCTCTACCTTTTCAAGCCTCTTTCATGTATGAAGTTTACGATGTGTTGGACTCAATTGAAAAATCTGATAACAATTCGAATAATGAAAACATCTATGACGATATCATTGCTCTCTTAAGCGAATGCGAAAATAAAGACTCTGAAAATGAATCATTTTATAATTTCATCAAATCACAAGTTTCTCTGGTGCAAGAAAAGAAAGAAAGGCTAAGATACAGTTCTGATGTCTTTGTGTTTGCTGCAATGTTTTTCTTAATATCTCCTCAAGCTTATAAATTTGTCCGCAATTCTGGTAACCTAGTCCTACCTCATCCAGTAACCATTAGACGACTCTGCTCCTCCTTTAAAGTTGGTCCAGGCAATGAGCAAGATGAACATGGCTTTCTATCTTACATGAGACACAGAGTTTCCAGCCTTCCAAGCCATGAGCGTTTTGTCACCCTTATGATAGACGAAATACACTTAAAACCATTTCTTGACTACAAAGGTGGATGTATTGTTGGATCCTCATACAACTCAAGTAGTTTAGCTTCCACTGCTCATGTGTTCATGGTACAGAGTTTACTATCCTCATTTAAAGATGTTGCTCATATACTGCCAGTGAGTACCCTTACAGCCAATAATCTACATGAAATACTTAAGAAAGTCATCATAGGGCTTGAAAAGGTTGGTCTGAATGTTATGAGTGTGATAAGTGACAATAATGCCATCAACAGGAAAGCAGTATCTCTCTTCACCAATCCTCCCACATTGAGTATTGTTTATCCACATCCTTGTGACCAATCTCGACCATTATTTTACATCCTTGATTCTGTCCACATCTTTAAATGCATTCGCAACAACTGGATCAATAAAAAAAAACGATGGTCTGTGTCTTTTTTTCCCTGAATTTAACAATTTAAAAAAAATTGCACTGCCTCATTTGATACACTGAGGAAACTGTATTCTTTGGAAACTGGCAAGCTACTCAAGTATGGCTATTGCTTGTCAATGAAAGCAGTTTGGCCAACTAACATGGAGAGGCAAAATGTTAAACTAGTTCAACAAATATTCAATGAATACAATGTCGAAGCTCTCAAATTAATTGGCGAGGAAAATGGTCTATCACACAGCAAAGAAACTGCAATGTTCTTAACAATTATATCTAGATGGTGGAAAGTAATGAATGTTAAAACTCCAAATAAAGGTAAACGCTATAATGATAACTTCTTAGAACCAATAACAAATAAACATGGGGATCATAATGCTGCATTTCTTAAAGATTTCTTTGGCTGGCTAGAGGCTTGGAGTCATCTATCACTGAAAACAGGCTTTCTCACTACTGAAACATTTTCCGCCATTAGGCACACCACCCATGCTATACTTGAAATGGCATCCTTCTGCTTTGAGGAGCTCAAACTGTCCTATATTCTCCCAGGAAAATTTCAGACTGACAGTCTGGAGGCAAGATTTGGTCTTTACCGGCAAATGGCTGGTGCTCAATATCACCTCTCTGTCAGGCAAGTCTTTGAGGTTGAGCAAAAGTTGAGAATGTCAAATATTTTGGCCAATCAAATGCATGATACAGTATCTAATGTAGAAAACATACTCCATCCAAATGAAAAAAATGCCATTCTGAATTCATTCCCCAGAATAGAGGTGACTCGAGAAGATCTAAATGAAGTTAGTGGTGACATGCCAATTATTGTGTATGTTGCTGGTTACTGTGCTTTTCAAGTCCATAAAAAATTGAGCTGTGTTTTATGTAAAGACTTCCTCCTATCTGACATGCCCCTTGATGTATCAGCCTCTGCATTCACTTCTAATCTAAACCGAGGAGGGCTGCACTATCCTCAGCAATCAGTTATTGAATTGGTAACATTCAACTATGTGGTAGTTAAAAAGATTCTTAGTGCTGAAAATGAAAACAAATTCCTGCATCTGAAAAACCATAGGGCTACAGCAACATTTTTAACAATAACGACCTTGGAAAGCAATGAGTTTAATTTAATGCCAGACTGTACTAATGGCCACATTTCTACTACAGTAATAGAAACATTGTTAACATGTAGCACCAACTGTTTACTTAATAATTTCTGCAAAAATAAAAATCAATCATTTAAAAAAGGAAGCAAAAGGAAATTATCCACCTTATCAAAAATATAGATTGTGACTAATAAGCTCTATGTTGTGCGATAAGCTAATCCGTTAAAAACTCTCCACTAACCTGACTGCTCTAAATCCTGAATGGCCTTTAAATGTGGTGGCCAGCAAGCAATGTGTACTAATGGCCATTATATTGAATGGCCATTAACTGATATCACACAAGAGGTGTTTCACTGGTCTCCAAGCAATTGCAACTGTGTTTTATGCAGAGTGTATCAGCTGATTCCTGCAATTTTTTTGGCACGCATTTGAATGTACCTTGAAATTATATATCGTTATAGTGAACCTGTGTGTTACACGAGGTAAAGATGTACCCATGTAGTTGTAAATAAGGAGATGATGTTGCATTGGTGGCCAATCTATAGAATCAATGTGTTGAATGAGATGTATCATGTAGTAATCATGAGATGTATCATATAGTAATTAATTGTTCAGCCCTTTAGCAGATATAACTAGGGAGGAGATGTTGCACTAGTGGCCGTTATATTGAATCTGTGTGTTACATGGAGTACATTGATCAGGTTTGCCTGGTGGCCACTATATCAAATCTGTGTGTTATATGAGGTTCATCAGGTATTACTGTATCCTGTAGTAGTCAATTATTTAGCTCTGTAACTGATATCACACATGAGGTGTTTCACTGGTGGCCAAGCAATTGCATCTGTGTTTCATGCAGAGTATATCAGCTGATTCCTGCAATTTTTTTGGGATGCATTTGTATGTACCTTGAAATTATATATCGTTATATTGAACCTGTGTGTTGCACGAGGTAAAGATGTACCCATGTAGTTGTAACTAAGGAGATGATGTTGCATTGGTGGCCAATCTATAGAATCAATGTGTTAAATGAGATGTATCATGTAGTAATCATGAGATGTATCATATAGTAATTAATTGTTCAGCCCTTAAGCTGATATAACGAGGGAGGAGATGTTGCACTAGTGGCCGTTATATTGAATCTGTGTGTTACATGAAGTACATTGATCAGGTTTGCCAGGTGGCCATTATATCAAATCTGTGTGTTGTATGAGGTTCATCAGGTCTAACTGTATCCTGTAGTAGTCCATTATTCAGCACTGTAACTGATATCAGACATGTGGTATTTCACTGGTGGCAAACTAATCATATATGTTTCATGCACCGTATATCAGCTGATTCCTGCATTTTTGGAATGCATTTGTGTGTACCATGTCATTATGGTTTGTGTGAGTTTCATAATTTTTTGCCAGTTTGAAGGGCTGAGTCTCACCTTTCTTCTTCCTTTCAACATTGATTCCCCAAATATGTCATTGATTCAGTGAAAGGTACATACCTAGTTGTTGTGAAGTATGTTAAGTCAGCGATGGTATATGTCCATTCAAAACAATTATTTTCCCATGAAATAATGGTAGGTTATTTAATATTATCAAAGTTTGGCGTGCATACCTATGTAGGCACACTGCCATGGTGGTTTGTGAGAGGTTAATAATTTGTGGCCAGATCTATGAACTGAATCACAACTTGCTACACCCTCTTAACATTTATTCCCCAAATATGTCATTGATTCAATGAAAGGTACCTATTTGTTGTGAAGTTAGTTAAGTCAGCGATGGTATTTGTCCATTCAAAACAATTATTTTCCCATGAAAAAATGGTAGTTTATTTAATATTATCAAAGTTTGACATGCATACCTATGTAGGCACATTTTCATGGTGGTTTGTGAGAGGTTAATAATTTGTGGCCAGATCTATGAGCTGAATCACAACTTGCTACATCCTCTTAACATTTATTCCCCAAATATGTCATTGATTCAATGAAAGGTACCTAATTGTTGTGAAGTTAGTTAAGTTATCGATGGTATTTGTCCATTCAAAACAATTATTTTCCCATGAAAAAATGGTAGGTTGTTTAATATTATCAAAGTTTGACATGCATACCTATGTAGGCACATTTTCATGGTGGTTTGTGAGAGGTTAATAATTTGTGGCCAGATCTATGAGCTGAATCACAACTTGCTACATCCTCTTAACATTTATTCCCCAAATATGTCATTGATTCAATGAAAGGTACCTAATTGTTGTGAAGTTAGTTAAGTTATCGATGGTATTTGTCCATTCAAAACAATTATTTTCCCATGAAAAAATGGTAGGTTGTTTAATATTATCAAAGTTTGACATGCATACCTATGTAGGCACATTTTCATGGTGGTTTGTGAGAGGTTAATAAGTTGTGGCCAGATCTATGAGCTGAATATACAACTTCCTACCATGAAAAGATCGAGGGCAATCGCAGTTATTATATCGAGGCAATCTGGAGAAGTTTTCGACTGTGGTAAGATCCTGATTTGTAAAATCAGATGATTTTTACAAAATGTTCGTTAATGGTGATCGCTGTTGACAAATGGAGGAAATCTGGAGAAGTGTTCGTAAGGGTAAGACCAGAAGATTTAAAAAAAATGCTATTCATTATCGCGTCATATAAAAAATTATTCCCCTCGTCGAATACATAATTCACGATTAAAAATGTTGAAAGGTACCTTTTGTCAGTGATGGTATTTGTCCATTCAAAACAATCATTTTTTGCTGAGAGTACTGTAAGATTTCCATAATTTTCTCGAAGTTTGGAATGCATTATCAGGCACACTGTCATTCTTTTTGTAGCAGTTTTATAACTCTTCGCCGTTCCTATAAACTTGGTCACGCCTTCCTGCTTCGTTTAACCATTTCCTTTTAAAGTATGTAATTAATTTACCGTATTTTATCTGACGCCATAACGCCTTTTATTCGATTTACGATTCAAAATAAGGTAAATGTTGTCAAGTAAAATATTTCGGCGATGGTATTTGTTCATTCAAAACAATTAAGTTCCGCTGAAATATAGCTAAGTTCTTTAGTAGGTATTGTCTTCTTTAACATCTTGTCCATCATTATGCTGGCTACAAAAATCATAGCTGGGGAAAACAGCCAGTAATCACTAGGTAGGCATTCTTAGCTCTCCGCGATTCGGCACACCCTGCCTCGACGGCAGCCTTCGCTTGCCATTACCATCCGCCTGCGTCTCGTGACGTCACGAAAGAGCGCTCAGGCCTTCTATCTCGGGGGTCGTGCCCCAACCCAAGTTAGGGAAACAGGTACCTGAGAGGATCGTAGCGTAGTGAAAGCTCCGTACTGGCGATGCAAAAATTTTTTAGTGGCATTCGTCAGGGAAGTGGCATTTTCTGAAATGTGTCCCCGTCGCGAAAGGGCTAATTTTCTTTAAAATTTATTTTTTTCTATTAAGATTCGTCAAGAATACAACCAGCCTTGGCGGAACGGTTCAACGCATAGGAATAGCAAAACTTGGTGACATTCGAAAACGGATTGTCAGTGAAGGTGAAAGACGCGTCGTTGAACATGTAGGGGTACCACAAGGGCTTCTGTTAGGACCTCTTCTTGAACCCTAAGCCTCTTTATCCCACCTCTCTTACTAGCTTTTCTCTCTCGGACGTCATGCCACCAAGTTTCGCTACACCTAAAAACTGAATCCATTATTTAGTTAAGTAATGCATAACCGTTTTTATTGACAAACTTTTAGTTTAAAAGTCTTCATTTGTTCCCTTTATTGGTTAATTTCCATTTCATTAATACGCATTCTTTTCTTTCGAAATTCATCAAGGATACAACTGGTGTTCGCGGAACGAGTCAACGTATAGGAGTAGCAAAACTTGTTGGCATTCGAAAGCGTAGTGTCCGATGTCAATGAAGGCGAGTGACGCGTCGATGAACATGCAGAGGTACCACAAGGGCTTATGTTTGGACCTCTTGTTGTACCCACAGCCTCTTAATCCCACCTCTCTTACTAGTTTTTTTCTCTCGGACGTCATGCTTATCACAAGCTAATGCCACCAAGTGTCGCTACACCTAGAAACTGAATCCATTATTTAGTTAAGTAATGCATAGCCATTTTTTTGACAAATTTTAAATTTAAAAGTCTTCATTTGTTCCCTTTATTGGTTAACATCCATTTCATTTATACACATTCTTTTCTTTTGACATTCATCAAGGATACAACTGGTGTTCGCGGAACGAGTCAACGTATAGGACAAGCGAAACTTGTTGGCATTTTAAAGCGTAGTGTCCGATGTCAGTGAAGGCGAGTGACGCGTCGATGAACAGTCAGAGATACCACAGGGCTTCTGTTTAGACCTCTTGTTGAACCCTCAGCCACTTAATCCCACCTCTCTTACTAGTTTTTTCTTTCGGACGTCATGCTTATCACAAGCTAATGCCACCAAGTTTTGCTACACCTAGAAACTGCATCTGTTATTTAATTAAATAATGCATGATCGTTTTTATTTACAAACATTGAAGTTTAAAAGTCTTCAATTGTTTCATTCATTGGTTAACTTCCATTTCATTTATATACATTCTTTTCTTTTGAGATTCATGAAGGATACAACTGTTGTTCGCGGAACGAGTCAACGTATAGGAGTAGCGAAACTTGTTGGCATTCGAAAGCGTAGTGTCTGATGTCAGTGAAAGCGAGTGACTCGTCGATGAACAGGCAGAGGTACCACAGTGCTTATGTTTGTACCTCTTGTTGTACCCTCAGCCTCTTTATCACTCCACTCTTACCTGCTTTTTACAAGCTAATGCCACCAAGTTTTGCTACACCTATACTGCCACAAACCAACTGTAACTCCCCCCCTTCAAAACAACCTTATGATGTCAATGAAGGCGAGTGACGCGTCGATGAAGAGGCAGAAGTACCACAAGGGCTTATGTTTGGACCTCTTGTTGAACCGTCATCCTCTTTATCACACCACTCTTACATGCTTTTCACAAGCTAATGCCACCAAGTTTCGCTACACCTAGAAACTGAATCCGCTCTTTAGTTAAGTTTTGCATAATCGTTTTTATTGACAAATTTTAAGTTTAAAAGTCTTCATTTGTTTCCTTCATTGGCTAACCTCCATTTAATTTATATGCATTCTTTTTTTTAGATTCATCAAGGATATACAACTGGTGTTCGCGGATCGAGTCAACGTATAGGAGTAGCGAAACTTGTTGGCATTCGAAAGCGTAGTGTCTGATATCAGTGAAGGCGAGTGACGCGTCGATGAACAGGCAGAGGTACCATAAGGGCTTTTGTTTGGACCTCTTGTTGAACCGTCATCCTCTTTATCCCGCCACTCTCACATGCTTTTCACAAGCTAGTGCCACCAAGTTTTGCTACACCTATACAGCCACAAACCAACTGTATCTACCCCCCTTCAAAACAACCTTATGATGTCAGTGAAGGCGATTGACGCGTCGATGAACAGGCAGAGGTACCACAAGGGCTTATGTTTGGACCTGTTGTTGAACCCTCAACCCCTTTATCCCGCCACTCTCAAATGCTTTTCACAAGCTAGTGCCACCAAGTTTTGCTACACCTTAACAGCTAGAAACCAACTTTAACTCCCCAACCCCCTTCAAAACAACCTTATGATGTCTTTCAGAGCACTATTAAGGCGTATACAAATGATCTCTTCTCCACGGAGGACGTTCAACAGATTACGCAGCCGTCCCGCCAGTTCCCCCAATGCATAAAGAGTCGATTTGTTCGTGTCAAGAGGAAGCTTGCCTCTCCCCTACCCTCCTCCTTCTACCTCTCTCAGTGAGTTGAATCTTTCATATGGCCCCCAATGGACCAGCTTAAGCATATACGTAATTGTGTTAGGATTGCGGAAAGCTATGTGGTTCGAGAATGACAAGGTCGACGATTTCCATACGAAGATTCGTTTTACAACCATACATTTTAAAGGTGAAATCCTTCATCTAGTCTTATATATATTGATATTTTTTTTAAATGTTTGCCAGTTCGTTTTTTATTCACTCCAATACCATTCATCAGCGAGCCCATAAAGGTTTCTGAATTATAAAAATGGCAATTTTTGGGGTTGTTTTTACCCCAATATTGTTAATATTTACTCCCATAAGAAAAGCATTGAATTTGGTGCAGGGTTTCCTTTAAATGCTTAATTAAATTACTTGCACTCAAGATACTGCATGGAAATTTGCATCATAGAACGCATGAAATATTGTAGTATTTAATTAATTCATTCTATTTTCTAATACGCTTCGTTTTTCTCCAAGTATTGCGTTTTTATCTCTGAATTAATCAATTTTTCTTCCTTTTGAACAATACAAAATTTCCTTGGCTACCTGAATATCGATTTAATAGCGATTTCATGATCAATGGCTATTCACTCCTGCAGCATTTAGAGGCCAGGTTCAGTGACTTATTTGATAGTTGTAGTCAAACGACTACAGTTCACCGTTCGCCTTGCCTTCTCAATTACATCTACAAGTGTCGATCGCTTCAAGTGCGTGGATTACATCTGGAAAATCCATGCTTTTAGCGTGATCAATTATACGTTGCATGCTCACGAGTGGGACAGATCAGTAAAACCAAATTCAACACCCGTTGATGAACTCCACGCTTGCCTCAAAGCGTCGCATCTTTGTAAACAAGTGTAGTAACTCACGTTAACGACCAATATGCGCGTAAATCTACAGCGCAATGTGTCAACCATATTATCAAAACAGCTATTGGACATTGGTAATAGAAAATCACCAGTTGATGCCGACACAAAATATTTATTTCAATTCCATTTAACTTTTGTGTCATTGTTCCGTCGATCGAACATTTTATTCAGAATTATTTTCCACAAATTGTCACCAATTACAAAAATAATAAATGGCTTTTCGAACCTGCTATTTTGGCAGCAAAAAACACCGTCGTCAATGCAATCAACTAAGCCATCCACGAACAGATTTCGGGCGAGTCTGTCTGTCCCCCTACAAATCGATTGATAAGCGTCATGAATGCGGAATAGATTTATTATTAATTATCCAATTGAGTTTTTTTTTAAGTTCTTTGGATCTTTTTGGTGTATCACCGCACAAACTGTCACTCAATCTTTGCGCACCAATAATTCTTTAAACGCAACATTAATGCACCACGAATATACAATGGAACCAGGCTCACTGACAAACCATTGATGACAAACGTCATCCAAGCGACAATATTCTGAATGGCAAGTCAAAAAGTGAAGATAAACACCTCGGAGTTAAACCGACTAATGATCTCTCGTTGGATAAACATATTCGGGCCAATTACCGGCCAAGCTAATCGTAAATTGGGATTTGTTAAAAGGGTACTTTGCATGTTAGACGATAAATTTATGGTTAAAAGCGACTTCACCCTTGTTAGATCCCACTTAGAATACGCTGCCAGTATTTGGGATCCTTGTGAGGTCGGCTTAAAAACAGAAAACGGAAAACTGTCTCTAAGAAGGAAATAATGAAGAGAAGTTAAATAAAATAAAATACAAGCACCTTAGCACCTTATTTTTATACAGTTATTAGGGAATTAATGCCGTAATTGACGTCAAAATGCGGTAATTCGTTGGAAATGACGCTGCAGTCGGCTCCTATGGCTGGAATAAAAGTGCTCATTTCAAATACATTCGTGGAATAATAATCTGCATTTTTTATACTTTAATTTTGGGTTTCTATATAGGTAACGCATTGCAACAGTAAAAAAGCAGGATGTTTTGGACAAAATATAAAAAAAGTGGAATTTAGTATTTGATTTGACTCACACAGTCGCGGCAGTAACCTCCTTAATTCTATTCTATATATGCGAGAATGTTGCAGAAGCCAATTGCAAGCCGGGCAACAGACACAAGGTGTTTTTTTATAAGTCACGTGTGGGACAGACCAGTAATCCCAAATTCAACACCAACTGATGAACTCCACGCTTGACTCAAAGCGTCGCATCTTTGGAGACATGTGCAGAAACTCACGTTAACGACCAATGTGCGCGTAAATCTACAGCGAAATGTGTCAACCATATTTTAAAAACAGCTTTTGGATATTTATAATAGAAAAGTACCAGTAGATGTCGTCACAAAATGCAAATATTTCAATTCCATTGAACTTTTGTGTCATTGTTCCGTCGATCGAACAATCGATTCAGAAAGCGTTTTTCCACAAAATATCAACAATTACAAAAATAACCAATGGCTTTGCGAACGTGCTATTTCGGCAGTAGAAAACACCAACGTCAATGCAATCAACTAAGCCATCCAATAACAGATTTCGTGCGAGTCTGTGTGTCACCTACAAATCGATTGATAAGCACATTACAGTTTCCTTTTCCTTTCTGTCTGTGTGTTATTTCGTGTGTTTTTTGAGTTTCCTGCTCCCTTTTGTATGTGTGCTACTCTGTGTACGTAAAAGAGAGAGATCTTCCAGCTCCCTGCCGTCTCCTTTTAGTGACGAGGACAAATTGATGCCATGAGCGAAACTGAAGACGAGTTTGTATGTTAGTGAGTGTTGGGATAGTGGGGGGGAACGGATAGGGTGAGTAGTCCTTTTATAAATAGGGAGGGGAAGGGGAGAGAGAGAGGGAGCAGGGTAAAGCAGACCCCTTCCCCTTCTCAGAGAGAATACCGGGGGTATTGGGTCCCTGTGAGAGACGAAGGTCGCGCTGGCGTGGGTAAGGGTACAGGGAAGGGGAACTCCCTTTAAAAACAGCCAGCCAAGGCTCCTTGTTGGTGCGTAAAGGACCTTGGGTGGGGTTAGGGGAGGGGTTGAGTCGAAAAGGATTTTTTTTGTATCCTTGCCCCACTGCACGACAGCTGAGCATTTAAAGGTAGGTCAAGTCGTCAGGTCAGAGCGCACTCAACTCAACACGAAATACAAGTAATGCCTGTGGCTCACGGTAAAACTTTCGGTAAAACGTTTCATAAAATCGACTAATTTTATAAAAATGAGCTTGCTAAAGATGGAACCGTTTTATGAAACCTAGTTTTATAAAACGTGTTACGGAATACGGACAGGTTCTAATAGATACGATAGTTAATATCGATATCATCGATCGATAGGTCGATTTCATTGAGACTCTAATCGAAATGGTGACGAACTTTCCTTCGTAATGCGTCTTAATTACAGATCTTCGCATTCTTTAGGCTCAATCACGAATGTAACATTGTATGTATTGATGTATCTATCGGCACTAATAAAAGAGCTAAAAATACGATGTATTTATTGATATTTATAAACGTAATATAAAACGGTCAACCGAAAATCGATACCTACTATATTGTATAGTCGATTGACGATATCAATTTTCCCTTCGATAGGTCGATTTCTTGATCACTCGAATCGAAATGGTGACGATGTTTTCCTGAAGATACGTCTCCGTAAAATCATCTATATGCCTGTTGCTCACGGTAAAACTTTTGATAAAATGTTTTATAAAATCGACTAATTTTATAAAAATGAGCTTGCTAACGATTAAACCGTTTTATGAAACCTAGTTTTATAAAACTTTTTACGTAATAGGACAGGTTCCATATTTCCATAAGACCGTTTTTATGCAACAACCAATGAGACGTTCCGCTCATCGCGTTGATAATAATCTCGTATCCATTGGAAACCAAACAAGGAAAACGTAAACAAACATGGCTGTAAGTAGTTCATGGAGTACGTTGAGAGGCAGTAATGTCCTTCTTGTTGTTGTTAGAAGAAGAATGCGTTAATAGAGCCATATTGCACCGTTGAGTGTGTGATCAGAAAGTATAAGTAAATAAACAATACATATATAGTTATTAATTAAACAGTCATCTAAAAGTGAGTGCATTTATCACCTCACGTGTTCGCAAAGGGTCTCATAGATGGCAGGACATTGCGGTTTGAAGAATAGTTTTGCCGTTCGAGCAAGCAAGTGTGTTTTACGTACGATATTCATAAAACTTTCGATTCAAATTTATGTAAAACTCTTTTATGGAAAAATTAGTTACCATGAGCAACAGGCATATGGCTAAAAGAAACTTCGTTCACGGCTACGATTTAATTATAATTATAATTAATGGTATATTGACAAATAAATTTGTGTCAAAAATATAACATCAACAAATTTGCAAATAAAAACTAATAGATGATTCCCCTTCGTCATCTCTTCTTTATCATTTAATTTTTGTTATGGGAATGCGAATGAACGAATCTTATGATTCGTTCTCGGTGTCATGTAAGGTTTTGCTGCGAAAAATATTTGTGTATTTTCGAGGGCCTCGTGTGCAAAAACTATAAGGACTACAGAATATCTAAAACCATGACTGTATAACCTGTTTCGTCGACTACCGGAAATGGTTTGTCGCGAGTGCAGGAGGGGTTGCTAAGTGACGTCACAGAGCTGCGCGTGGGGATCTAAATTTGGGCTTGTTATGGGCACGGCGCGCACTCAGTTCAGTTTTGTATCTCCGGAACGAGTTGGTCTATCTTAGTGATCGAGGTGTCTGCGGAGAGCTGAGAACGTGAGTTACACTTACAAAAAACAATAAATGCAAAAGTAACATTGAAATGCAAAATAATATTAGTTACCATCGACTAATGTTTCATAGCTTAGCCATTTGTACTAATGATTTCGATGAATAAATGTTATGTTTAAGGTAATTTTATTTTCTTTCGTTTCAATTTTGTTTCTGACAATTAAAACAAAAGAATCTCCCAATAACAAGAGTTACGTATGTGATTTCGTATTCACGGAATAATAATCCTACGGTAGTATCAAGAGTACCTACTTCCTGTATTTTTGTATTCTTTAGTATATATATATATATATATATATATATATATATATATATATATATATATATATATATATATATATATATATATTTCGTTCACTCACACACCGCCTTTAGGCGAATAAATATATAATAATTTGAACAGAAGGTGAAAGAAAGAGATAGGAAACATGTAACTAAAATTGGACGAAGACACTGGTGATATGGAAGATGGTAAAGCCGAGAAATCAGAGGGTAAAAATGTGCCGTGGCCGGGACTCGAACCCGGAACCTCCCGATTTCGCGCCGAGTGCAATTTTAGTTACATGTTTCCTATTTCTTTCTTTCACCTTCTGTTTAAATTATATATATATATATATACAAATATTGCAGAATTCATTATATTGGCCGACGTTTCGCATTCATATATATAGGGCTTCATTGACTTCTTCAGGGCAACAGTGAAAATTATAGGGCGTATTTTACATAAATTAAATATGGCTTTTCAATTTCGGTACATAGTGGTGTTCTCTGTTTGGTACACAGTTATTGTCATATCATCAAACAATTTATTAAAAAGCAACTCTGAGGTGACTTGAAAAGTTAAATGCATTCATACTTTTGAACATATTAGTATTGATCAGTTACCATTCAGGTAAGACAATTTATTATAAGCCTTATGACAATCCCCCGTACAACAAACCACTTATAAACAATAACATGGGAACAGGTTTATTAAGGATACCATACTCGTGAGTCATTCTGAAATTTAGTGGAAATTCGAGTCCTTAACTTTTTTTGACTTTATTTAATTATGGATTCATTTATTAAACATTTTAATTAATAGTAAAATAGGAATATTAACTAACAAAGTGTCCAAATATACCAAATTTTACATATTTGTAGCAAAATAAATTGATTCAGCACCTTAAATGTCACCTTTCATGGGTGTCCCACGCCATGTTTTTACTTAAAGAACTGCGAGCAAAACTTTTTTTACTGAGTAAATTAATTTATTTAACCATCGCATAATCAACTAGTACCATTGCCTTAAACCATGGGTTAAAAATAGAATATTTCAGTTCTATTTTAGATAAATATAAAGATTGAAAGTTATGTCCCCAACGTTTATATCACCTCCATGGGAAAATAGAAAAACTTTCAATAGAAAAACTATCATATATACATATCAAATAATTAGGCTTTTTAGTTACTCAATTTCTAAACTAAATAAGATCATTCCGCCATTAAAGCCTCTATAGACCCCCTGTTTTGTCATCGCTCTTGGTCAGGAACAGAAATCAATCGAACCCACGTCAATATCAGCGTGCACTCAGTTTGACAAAAGTATGAGTCGTTAAAACGATATCCCCGTGTCGAAACTACCCGCCCCAGTCAACAGATGGCATCCCGAACAATCCCAAGAGAATAAACCCCCTCCGGTCGGACCCCACTCATTGTGAAGTCATAATCGGTGGAAAATTAAAAAGTTTATCCGATAGCATTTTAACGAGCTAGTTACAAACTTGGAAACTCACAGACGAAGGGAAGAAAAAGAGGAACTTTGTGACCGTTTGGAAAGCTATCCGCTATTCAAATGTTTGTCACGTGATACGCCGCGGATGAAGTGGCAGGCAGGCGCGACAATGGCTCCCAAAATGGCGTTCATTCGACGCCATTTGACCGCTAAATGTCATCCCATTGTCGTCTTCAAGTTCATTTTCGACGACCGTCAAATGCAGCCGAAATGTCCGTTGCACAAAAGGACGCTGACGACTGAATGTACAGTCAGCTGGAGTTGTTAAAGGCGTTTCCAAGGAGACCAATTTTCGGGCAGGCCTCCATTAATAGATCTCAACATCTAGAAATTCGAAACGGTCGATCTCGCTAAATATTAATGCATGCTAATAACATAGATAGAGATAACATCCTCTTAAGGATCAAACCATTGCCATAATTGTGAGTTTTCAATTGAATATTGTGAATTCACGCTTTCAACGCAATATTGACAGATGACATACATGTTGAGGAATACATTTTGTATTATGTTATCGTTATTTTAACATTACCCACAGTACAAGTAAGTATTTTATTAGCTGAGTACAACTGGTGACTATCGAGAAATCATTATTTCTTGGAATGGTATTTATACTTGACCTCTTTGTCTATATGGTGCCAATTTCTTGAGTTAAGTTCAAATGATTTTTTATTTTTTAACTTTTGCCGACGTTTCTTATGTTTATTCATCCATCTTCTGGGCTACAAACAAATGATACATGATGTAAAATGTTTGACAGTTCTGTTTTGGTTACATAATTGTAAATTTACAGACATTAAATATAAAAAAAACACATAGACATAGACATTCAAGATTTTTACCTTTAAAGTTTGGTGCTGTTTTTGTTTATTTACAATTTTAATTTGGTTGCATGGATACATTCCATTGTTTAAAAGTTAATTTAAAACGTTAATTTGTTGAAAAGTTAATTTTAATTTCGAAGAAACCAAAATTTTAGATTCAGAACCAAAATTATCAAAAAGATTATTCAAAGAAATGTACGATATATCCAGAAATAAAAAAAGTTGCAATAAAAGAACAGACATTACTTATCTAAGCAAAATTTATAATTTTTTAATAAATGACACACAACTTTTCAACAAAGAAATATATCCAAGCAACCAAATTTAAATTGTAAATAATTAAAAACAGCGCCAAACTTTAAAGGTAGCGATCTTGAATGTCTATGTGTTTATATTTTTATATTAGTACTAGCTGAAGTTACCCGTTGAACTTCAACGGATGTGAAAAAAATTGAACTTATTTTATAAGAAAACCACAAAACCTGAACAGCAATGTTAGCATGATCATTTGAGAAGTTCGTATCCTATCTTGTTTGTCGTGTAAGTTGTAATTCGTTCGTTTTCCATTTCGTGCACGGAGAGTTGAGTGATTGTTTGTCCTCTTTAATGCACGGGAAACCCAATAATGGGCCACGAAGACTCATTACTACTTAATAAATATCACCTAGGTTGATAGATGGTGACCTCGTCCCTCAAGTTCTCTTGAGCCGTCTTCTGAGTGAATAACAGCTTGATCACTTCCCTTGGGCACATAAATATATTTGCATTCAATGACTTAATTGAGTTCCGCCATTCACCGTTGATATGTGCGTTGAGTATCTTAATCAGGATAGGAGAGTAGAGTATAATCCAGCGGTTAACAGCGTCAAAAGGAGCATTTTCAATAGCAGCGATGTTTATTTGTCCTATGAATCGTTCAATACCCGGACTATGCCTTTGGCATAAAGGGTGGCTATATTCATTGTTTCCTAAATCATAATCATTGGTTACAAAATTAAAAATCTATGGTGATCAGTCATAGTGCACTTGCCAATTATAATGCACCAATGACGTCCATTGCGCAGAATATCCGTTCTTCTTATGGGCAAGAAGCATGTAGTGACGCAATTTAATTTCCACCATCTTCAAACAGATTGAAGTTTCGAAACAAATGGCTCAATATTTAAACCAGATTTTTAGCTGGTTACCCGTCAGTAGGTTTGGTTTGGATGGAATTTGTGCGGTTCGTAGCGTAATCCGAGAAACACCTCGGGGAGATTATCATGAGATTGCTGGTAGGCATGTCTTTGAGCATCCAAGGCTAACCTTTGTCGTTTTTCATGCAAGGACTCATTTTCTCGCAGAGAAGACATTCCTCGTGCTTTAGAAAATTTTTTGAAAAGGTTACCCTTTATTCTATAAGGCATGTTTATGGATATATTTTTAAGTCCAAGGAGGGGAAACACAGAGGCAAGTGAGAGACTCGAATAGGCAACTCGATGATTGAGTGAATGTAAGTAAACTGCGTTTTAACACGTTTAAGTATATATCAATAACTCGTAAAGTTTATGTGGGAATTGGTCTAATAAACAGTTCGTAATCGTAATGAGAGGCAGACGGTTCCACTACGTGTAATTCATCTGAGTATTAAACTATAATAAACGACGCCGTATTTGTTGCAGCAACAGAGGCATTATGAACATTATTATTCGCTGCACGTAAATATTCTTCCACGTTTAATTCCTTTATGTGTATCGTTTACTACATAAGTGTTCACTCGTATGCAGTTCCCTTTTATGAGAGCTACTTTGAGAATAGACATTAAAGAGTATACCTGTAAATGTGCATTGAATTTAACGATTACCCACCGAAGCAATCAATCATGGGGCCCTTGGGACTCAGGGCCCTTCTTATACCAATGTTCTTTCTACGTGCTATCATGGGCCGGCAGGAAAACTTAAATGCCAGAGGCGTGAATATCCTGTGGAATTCAAATCTCTGGTTGTCAAGGAAATATGCTATTGTTGATTAAAGAGAAAAATGTCAGATTTTTCAGTAAAAAATATTATATTCAGATTATTACGAAGCGTAAAAGAAAATCGATTGAAAGAATTAGAAACTTCATTTATTCAGCCATCCGATAAAAAAACTCCCAGCCCTCTATCTTGAGTGAAAGTAATTTTTAAAAGCAAAAAATAAAACCACTGCACAAAACCCAATGCTTAGCATGGACCACAAGGGACCCCCAGGGGGGGCCTTTGGGGGCCCTGACAGATTTTTAATATAGCCTATGTTTCACCCCGGTACATTTTATAACTACATACAAAATTTCAGCTCCATCGGTTCAGTAGTGTTTGCGTGATTGAGCAACAGACAGACAGACAGACAGACACCATTCAATTTTTATATATTAGTATGATGTCTGTAAGTTTACAATTATGTAACCAAAACAGAACTGCCAATCATTAATCATCATAAATCATTGTTTATATTCATTTGACTCATGAAATTTACACCATTATTATTTGGCCAATTTCATTTCATACCTCCACAGTATCCGTGACAACATAGTGTTGTTGATAAATGTGAAAGATGTTAAAGCAATAAATTCTGTGTGATGCTATCATTATAAATACATTACACGAAAAAAAAACTTTGTTTTTCATAAATGTAAATGATGTCAAAGAATAAATTCTTTATCATAATATCATTCTTAAATTTAAAAACATTTTTTACATTTACAAAAAAAATATTTTTAACTAAAGAATTGTATAAATATGTGTTAATTTGTGACAACTTCATTGACAGCAAATTATTAAAGCAGCGTTTGATTAATAATACTGACATGCAACTGCGTCGAATAAATAGGTTGTCTGTGCCTTAGTATTTTAATCTCCAAGAGGCAAGAGGTCTTTAGAACATGTAGTCCCCTGGGTTGTTAAACGAATTACTTATGTCAATGCATTATATTAATAGGTAATATCTGTTCTTAAAAAATCAGTAAAAGAGTGACTCATAGGCTAATATTGTTAAGCTCTTAACTGTCCAAAACGCTACACAGAAAAATAAAAATATTTTTTAACTAAAGGCACCTGCTTGACAGCCGCTTTGGCTTAGCAGGACCTCAACTGCATTATTATTATTTTTGTATATCCAGCTTTTTTATTATTGATAGATAATAATATTCTTTGCGATTGCACCAAAACATTGTAAACTTGGAACCTGTTCATAAGCATCAGCTCAGTACGACCATACTAGAATAAATCATTCATAATGATTAGAAAAAAGAAAGTGTACTTGTACCTGTGTAAGTTGTAATATTTCTTGTAACCCATCCCAAGGGAAATTACAGCATGTAAGCTAATTGTAAAATAAAAATATTATTATAATTAAAAAAAAAATAAAATAAATATTGTGAATTTACGATTTAAACGCAATATTGAACAATCTATGTAAGAAAAGCCCTCTCCACTCACCAGCAGACTCAAGGAACGCGGTATGATTGAGCCAAGGTCACTAACATTTAAAAAAATATCGTTATTAAATGGACTCAGGGTCACAGAAACTTTAAAATACCGTTGTTAGATGGAGCCTAATTCACTTCAATATCGAAATTCCGTCATTAGATGGAGCCATATGAACTTAAACTTTAAAATACCGTTAATAGATGGAGCAACAGTCATTTTAATTAAAAAATAATTAATGGTGGAAATAAATAAATAATGATGGGTTTTCATATTGTAGTAACACTGACCTGCAATCACTTTGCGTAAAATATAATGTTTTAACTGTAGATAAATTGTTTAAATGGTTAATCATGGTGGAAACTTATTTTAAGAAAGAATGCAAAGTTCCCTGTAAGAATACACACCGTATGTCTAAAAGAAATACTCCGATGTTAATAAACTATGCTTATTATAATTTATATGTCAAAAGGTTGGATAAATATATATATTATACCAAATACCATTAATTGTATGCCTAAGCAATTGAGCAATTTAAAAGGAATGGCGGAATTTAAGAAAAAGGTCAAAGAATGGTTAATTAACGAAATTAAGAATAATTTGTAATCCCTTATAATTGGGCACTATATTTTTATGAATCTGTTATACAAATGTAATTATGTTATTTTTTATATTTATGAATATTAATGTTATTTTTCTACTGTGTATTAACATGCCGCTTGTATGAAACAATTGGAACCTTCTGACAATACATGTGGATTAGAAGGACCTGACTTTAAATGCAATGAAGGCAGTTAACATACACTAAATTAATAAAATGAAGAAGCTTGCAAAAGATTGGAAGGGATTTAACGGAGCACACTATGGAGAAAAATAAACACAAGATGAATTGACACAGTTGGTTTTGTGAAGAATATAATGGAAGGAAGAATATTGGAAAACATCTCAAGTGGAGAGACAAGGTATACCTACTTCAAAAGGCCTTATCTTTGTTAAAGGTACTGCAATCCAAAAATCCGTCTTATTTGTATGAAAACATTATATATTATGCAATTATTTGCACATAGACATGTGATTTTTTCAATAATTTCTCTCATAATAATAAAATAACCTTTCCAATTCTTTCGAAATAACTGTTTTCTTAAATGCAATATTATTATTATTAAATGTCATATTATGTGCGTATTTTTGAAAGGTAAGAGTTTTATATAAATGTATGCTTCAATATTCTGATATAATTAGAGCGACACAGTTCCTACTGCCATCTATTACGCACGGGAGGTAATAAACGGGATAACGAATGAAATAAGATGCTCCGCACTCAGATGCGAGTTGGAGAACAATGACTACAATGCGGTTTCCATTATTATTTTGAACAAATTGTTCTACGTAGGGCCAAAATTATTTCCTAGATTGTCAGATAGTATAAGAGGTTCAAATAGTTTAACATCTTTTTTGAAAAGATGCGAAAAAAATGGTTACTTGATGTAGAAAATCCAGATGTATTTTCTGTTGATAGTCACTATAGGTAATACTCACTATATTTAGTATGCACAAGAGGTTAAGAATAAACAAAAAATTGTTATATTTTCATGCATTTATTTATGTTTCGTATCTGGTCTCAGTTTACCCATGAAAATGAAAATGAACTTGAAATGTAAAATATGCTTGTAATGTTGATTCCAATGGATAAATAAACATTATTATTATTAAAAAAAAGGTCAGGGCAGTCAATGGTCGAGTTCAGAGTGCTGCGTATGAGTTTAAATTCAGTTTTAAAGAAGTTATTATTAACATTGAGAACAGAAAGTGAACACAGGACAGCGTCGGGGGACATGTTGTGGAGATGAGCGACTCTTGTTTTTAACAATATTAGTGAAAAAGTGAGTAATGTGTGTTCCAGAGATTTAAGATTTGTTGGGGCAGACATCGACCATATTGGGGAGCAATAGGAGGCAATGGGAAGGACGATAGATGAGAAGTAAGATTGTAATGCTCTTGGATCTTTAATTTCAGTGAACCGGTAAAGTAGGCCTAACAGGGACATAGATTTTTTTTTGATAGCCTGAATGTGACCAGCCTGTTAACAGTTTCTGTGTGTTAACACAGAACTCAGCACTAAGTTACAGCGACTTCAAAACTCCTGTTTGGGTTATATTTTTAACATCCGTTACGATGAACATGTTACGCCTTATTATAAAAAAATAAAATGGCTGAAATTGGATAAACGCTGCATACTTCAAAAGGCTTTATCTTTGTTTAAGGTACTGCAATCCAAAAATCCGTCTTATTTGTATGAAAACATTATATATTATGCAAATACTTGGAAGAGATCAACTCGAATCACTGAGACATTCTATGTTCCTAAATACCAGTCTTCAATATTTGAGCACACTATGCTATGAGCAAGCTATGGAATTGTTTACCTGAAAATGTTAGAACCTCTTCTACAATTTAGATTTTCAAGAGAAATATGACTGATCAGTTATGTCTAGCGAAACTTGATGGCACTCCACAGCGGTGAGTTTGAGGTTCCAGAGAGCGAATTAAGCGTTGTAGAGCGGGCAGGGGTACCGCAGGGCTCAGGGTGAGGACCATTAGAGCAAACCTAACATCTTCATTCTTCTTCTCTGGTATGCTCTCCTCTCCCGGACGTCTATTTCGTCCAAGTGAGTGTCACCAAGTTTTGCTACACCTATAACTTAGCTTAATCTTCTCATATATCTTATCGATATGATCAATTCTTGAAATGTGATTTCATATCTGTGCATTACAATGACATTCATCATGCTCTTTTCTTATCATGCTGTTAGATGTTGTGTTTATTACTTTATATTCCATAATTCTTAATGCAAAATGTGTACGCAATGCGATTGGTAATCCATATGTTGCCTGTATTAATTTCTCAATCCTCAATGTGTGATCTTAAATCTGTGCACTACTACCCTAATTTTCACATGTTATTTATTCTCTTATTCATTCACTATTGTTGGCTTATAAGTGGTGTTCACACGTTCAACCCGACGGACGCGAATGCTCGTCCGATGTACGTTGCCAAGATACCGAAGGACGCACATTCGCGTCTGTTACTTACTGACCGATTACTGATTACTGACCTTCACCACGTTGCCAAGAAAGCTAAGGACGCGAATTCGCGTCTTTAATAAATAAGCGAGTTTTGTTATTAAACATTTTTTCAAACTAATTTTAAATAATATATAAGTGATTGGCCAAATTAATATGACAGAAAGCGCCTTTCGTTTTTCAAGATTGTACACTATATATATTCCGGGTTGAATGTGTTGATGAAATTTGTATGTATTGCTGTCACCATTGGCTCCATTTGTTGTGGCATGTTATAATATTTAAATATTCCAGGGGACATAAAATCCCAGAACAATAAGGACTGTTTTCAAAAGGTAAAAATACATGGACCATATTTAGGAGAAGTTACATAAGGAGAGCTACAAGAAAGAGTTAAGTAATTATAGCATAAGTTAGAGAAGGTTAGAAAGCACCAACATTAGACGACCAACTACGACTTCAAATATTTGTTCAAAACAGTTTTTAATACGAGAATATTAACAGAATCAATCATGACATACATAAGTTCCACCTATGGACTTCACATTTGCCAAGTATTCAGCACTAAATACGTTCTACATTCTCGTAGAAGTTCAATGCTACAACTGAAATACCTTGAGAGAGATGTGACACATTATATATGTAACGAAAATCCCGCTTAAATGAATTTTGAGTCACGGACTAAAAAAGACAGCATTGTTTCATTCGTGACACAAAAAATGACAGATATCTGTTTATTTATCTATTTTTAGTTACGTTAAAACTCTAGAAACTGTTTAATTTAGTTTAGGAGTGAAAAATCGAATTTTCAATTTTATAACTTTTCACACGTATTTGCGATTAAATTCTCCCATTCAATAAATCAGAAACATTGCCACCTACGACATTAACATTTAATAAGCATGCAGCGCTAAATACGTTTTGCTTAGGAGATATGCGAAACATTATTTTGTAACGGAAATCCAGCTTCAACGATTTTTTAGACATGAAATGCTCACGAGTACGTAATAAGTACATTTTTATGTATTTTTTGGGAAACTGGACTGTTTTGGTGGGAAAGTAAAAACGATATAAAAACGGAAATTTTTGGTAGTTTGAGCTAAAAATCACTTCACCTATAATTTGATGAATTTGGCCTCATTTTCAATAAAATACTCTCATCTTTGCAGTTATATCAAAATATCAACCCCTCTGCCGAACTACTTTTCGAGCAATTTGCCTGTTAATATATAAGCTGTTTTATTTATGGGATACATTATGGCTGTGCACTCCAGAGGGATAGAATATTGAAGGAAATAGGAACTTCTAGCACCTAGATTTCGTCAAAAAACTAGGAATGTGTATAGATTGCATGTTTTCTCAACTATTTATAAAAAAATAATATATTACTCACCATAGTAATGTTAGCAGAATCGCAAATAAAAAACCTGCCAGTTTGAAGGGTTTTCAGCCGCACGGCGGAAAAAAATGAGTCAAGTTAGAGACTTATATGTGAATATATTTATTTAATTACTGAGAATTTTGGTCGTATATTATTATATAATTGCGCCATTATTATTACAATATTTATTTCACAATTCTTACAGACGCTGAAGTCAAAAAATAAAATTACAATATGGTCTCTATAATGACTATGGGAACTATCTCGCTGAAACCACCTTGACGTCGCTGAATCCCGTTTTAAAAGTTCCTGAATGCGTGATCGTATTTCTGGCTTGAAAAAAGATCAACCAAAATATTGCTTCGATGGTGTTATTTAACCGAAATTCATCTCGTTACCATACCAACGCTGACACAATATTTATCTAATATCTTTTTAGTAACTGATCGGAGACATTTTCTTGTTATGTCAGATATTCTGCGGAATTATATAGTATTACCTGAACCCAAGCAGTTTCTTCTTAAGAGCGTTCGGTTTGTTTAACTCTTAACTTAAGCGAATTCGACGTAACTTGCTGGAAACATTAATTATATTTTTCTAAAGCTACCTGAATTTTTTCAAAATTATTTACCGCATATTTCTTAGGATATTTGATGTGGTAGTGGGCGTGAAACTACATATGGGTTCTTAAATGGGAACGCGAGGTGCGACTAGCTGTATTCATCAAAAAGAACGTTTTATAGGAAAATAATAATAAGAAAAACGAAAATAATTTCAATCATCAATAGAATAATGCATGAAAATCATTTGATATACTTTATATTTATTAAGTATTTCTGTTTTTCTTATTATTCTTAACTATAAAAAGGGTTCCTTTTGATGAATTAAGCTACTCGTACCTTGTGTTCCCATTAATAACCCATTTGTAATTTATTTGTCCACTTCTCGATCAAATATGTTAAGTAATCTGCGTTAGATAATTCTGAAAAAAATCAGGTAGATTTAAGACCTCCGAACCTCCTTGAGTACATTTACGCCAATATCAAATTTGCATAGCTACGAAAGTTATTTGAAGACAAAGATGATGCATTTACGCCTTAAGTACTTTAAAACATTCGTTTCTTAAATCATATAATTCTTGGCAAAACTTTGCTGGTGTTTTTTTTTAATTTTAACTTTGAATATAAAACTTGGATAACGAAAATGTTAGAAGTTACTTCTAACCGTTATTTATCATCAAATGTTGTAGGTAGCTTCAGATACGAATAACAATTCAGGAATCGAAAAGTATATTCACTGTCATATTGATGATCATGCTTGTAGTAGATTTTCATGTCTTTTTTCATGTAAATTCAATAGTTTTGGAAGGAGAAATACTGTGGAAAAACGGGGTTTTAACGTCTATGTATACCATAACAATTGTCCGCATAACTGGCTTTAATAAATACTCGTTCAAAGAATTTCTAGAATGGCGTCAACTCTCTATCTCATTCTATGAACTTTTCTTGGTTACCAGACCGACGATGGGACAACATTCCGCCAATGCCTACTTGGTAATTGGACATAGACACATGCTAGTAGATGTTCTGCAAAACATGGCAGTATTTGCTGAACCTAAGAACTATTGCTATCTTACTTTACCCTATATTAAAATTTTCATAAAGACCTTAGTTATTTCGTAGCTAATATGATGTGTTTAAGTCTTAGGGACATAAGCCTCTAAGGTCATATACCTCTGAGGTCACTTACTTTTAATATATCTCTATGTTCATTTGCTTCTAAGATCATATACATCCAGCCAATTGTATTCAAATGTATTGTTAAAGGGGTTTCAACGTTGAATACGAAATTTGGACAGCAAAAAATGAAGCTGTTGGATGTTACCACAAACTTTACTTTACACATGTAATAAAAGGTTGTAAGTAACTCAGTAATTAGTAATATTACAACAATCAATCAGAAGATTCGATGCCATCCTCATGACCATGCTCACAGGAGATTTTTAAGTCTTTTTTATGGAAATTCAACAGTTTTGGAAGGAGAAATGTTAAGAGAAACCGATTTTTAACGATAATGTATCACGTAACAAGTTGCCGTGGTAACAAGCTTAAAAACATCCGATAGAAGCATTTCTTCGATGTCATCAGCTCTTGGCCTGATACCATGACATTCACCTTGTTACCATACCGACGATGTTACAATACCGTTACCATACCGACGATGTTAGCATACCGTGACCATACCAACATTCTTCTAATGCTTACTTGGTAATTGACATTAAACACATGTCAGTAGATATTCTGTGAACAATGAGAGTATTTTCTGAACCCAAGCACTAGTGCTAATTAAATTTACCCTACAATACAATTAGCATAATTACCTTAAATATTTCTTGGCAAGTATGACGTAGGGACGTAAGCTTCTAACGTCATATACCTCAAAGGTTATTCACCCTACATATACCTCAGAGGCAATTTGCTTCAAAGGTCATATACTACTAGGTAAAAGTTGGCAAGTGTATTTTAAAGGGATTTAAACGTTGAATACGAAAATAGGATTACGAATAATAAACATTGTTTTATATAACCGTGAGATGTACTTTACATTTGTAATAAAAGTTTGTAGGTATTTTTAGAAACGAGTAATATTACAATAATCAATTAGAATATTTGCTTTCATACTGATGATCATGTTTGTAGTGGATTTTAACGTCTTTCAATGGAAATTCAACAATTTTGGAAGGATAAATATTGAGAGAAAAGCGAATTGTTAATGTTTACGTGTCCCATTAATATTACTATGTAACCGGCTTACAATTGTAGCCTTTGAACTGTACCGCAGTATTTGTTTTTAATATGTTTTTCATTTTTGTATAGTTTTTGTTCGAATGTTTTAATTAATCTTAGTTTACAAATGTTTTGATTGTTAAAATGTTTGGTTGCGAAGGTTTAGTTTGGAAGGGAGAGGGGATGGGTTGTTAAGGGAGGAGAGGCCTGGAAGCGGCTCTGCAGGAATATAAAAAGACGTTTGAAAAAAATAAAACTGGAGCTAGATATTTCTTGGAATTCATTGTCACAAAAAAACACGGTACGAAATTCCACTAATTATTTTATTTCTGTCGACCGGTTTCGACGACTAAAGCGTAATTTACAAGACTTCTCCATGTTCATGTTCTCCATGTTCTCCATGTTCATGTTCACCATGTTCATGTTCACCATGTTCATGTTCGCCATGTTCATGTTCTCCATGTTAATGTTCTCCATGTTAATGTTCACCTTGTTCATGTTCTCCATGTTCATGTTCACCTAGTTCATGTTCTCCATGTTCTTGTTCTACATGTTGTACATGTTCACCATGTTCATGTTCATCTAGTTAATGTTCTCCATGTTCATATTCTCCATGTTCATGTTCTCCATGTTCATGTTCTCCATGTTCATGTTCTCCATGTTCATGTTCTCCATGTTCTCCATGATCATGTTCTCCATGTTCATGTTCACCATGTTCATGTTCTCCATGTCCATATTGTCCATGTTTTCCATGGATATTTCTCCATCTTCCCACTCCCCCTCTTCTTTATTATATAAGGCTAGCAATAGCAATTTTATCTTCTGTATTGTATTGTAAATGACGCTTTAGTTGTCGAAACCGGTCGAAAGCAATAACGTAATTAGTGGAATTTTGTACCATGTTTTTGTGACAATGATTTCTATCTTCAATTTCCACAAAGTATCGCCACAATCGATTAATTTTATAGGTTTTTCTCATTTGTGCACACCATCCGACGCCACACAATAAACCGATCAACGAATTTCTTTGATAGCGTCAACTGTCGACCAACTTCCATGTCCTTCATCTGGTTACCTAACCGATGACGGGACAACATTCCACTATTGCTTACTTGGTAAATGACCTTAGACTCATGCAAGTAGATATTATGCGAAATACAGGAGTATTTGCTGAACACAAGCACTTGCGCTATTTAAATTTGCCGTATAATACAATTCGCATAATTACCCAAGTTATTTGATGACAATTATGATATATTTAAGCCTTAATCCTCTAAAGCCAAATACCTATAAGGTCATATACCTCTAATATAGGTTCCTCTATGGTCACATACTTCACGGCAAAATTTTGCAAGTGTAAATTGAAAGGGGTTTCAACGTTTAATACGAAATTAGAATAACGAATAATGAAAATGTGTGATGTTACCAAGAACTATACTTTACATTAGTACTTAAGTAAAACTGCAGTAGTTGTACTGTCCACTTAAATTTTAATGTAAAATATTATCAGGTCTACTATTAGATGGCCTAATAAACGTCGAAACACGTGTAGTGTAATATTTTACATTAAAATGTAAGTGGACAGTACAATTACTGCAGTTTTACTTAAGTACTAAAATGCTGTTCTACCATATAATGCCAGAGACTGTCGAATCTATACTTTGCACTTGTAATTTTAGGTTTTAGGTCGCTTCAGACACGGGTAATTACACAGGAATCAATCACAAGATTCGCTGTCATCTTTAAGAGCATGCTTGGAGTAGATTTTCTTGTCTTGTGTACGGAATTTCAACAGTTTTGGAGGGAGGATTAGTGTAGAAAACAACGGACTTTTGACTTCGTTGTATTTCGTATCAAGTTGCCGTTTAAATAGCTTGAAAACACTCGATTAATTAAAGCTTTTGATGGTGTCAACTGTAAACCACATTCTATGACCTTCACCTGGTAACAATATCGACGGTGGGACAACATTTTGTAACATTCTACTTGGTAATTGGTATTACACACATGTCAGTACACATTATGCGAGAAATGGGAGTATTTGCTGTAGGGATTGGAAATTTAAATCCGGAATCGATTTTCGATTAATCGACTTTCGATTTTGGTTTTTAAAATCGATTTTCTAAAATTTCGATTTTTTTTCAAAATAATCGAACAATCGATATTTTTTCGATTCGATATTTTTTCGATTCGATATTTTTTCGATTCGATATTTTTTCGATTCGATATTTTTAAACAGTAAATTAATTGTCTGCTGAAATACGGATGGAAGCATTAGGGATAAGAACCGAGTAAAGTTAAATTAATTAATACAATATATTATTTTAAAAATATTATCTAATAAGATACAGGGAAGTAACAATCCATACCAGATCCCTGTATACATATACGTAGTATTACAAGCAAATTACATACAGTTTAGTAGCAATAAGAATTGTATATTGAAAAGAGGGCATACCGCAAAATAAAAAACAGGGTTTTATTTATTTCTTGTTTGCAAAACCGTGTAACCAGTGTTCCTCAGGGATGGACCTTAAGAAAAACTAACTTAATTAAATGTTTTCCGGATAATCGATTTCGCACCTGTGTTGCAATTAACTCGGCGTCAGAAACGCTGTAGCAAGCTAAAAATCGAAAATCAATCGGCTAGAATCGACTTTTATCGATTATTCAAAACAAAAAGTCGACTTCGATTAAGTCGAAAATGGGAGTGTGATAATCGATTTTCGATTAAAATCGAAATCGATTTCCCTAATTTGCTGTACCCAATCACTAATGCTATCTAAATTTACCCTATAATACAATTCGCATAATTACCCTAGTTATTTGACGGCAATTATGATGTATTAAAGCTCTAGGAACAAAAGCTTCTAAGGTCAGACACCTCTTGTATACCTACCTCAATGGTCACATACTTCTGGGCAACATTTTGCAACTGTATTACAAGTGTATCGAAATAGGGGTTTAAAATTTGAATACGAAATTAGGATAGCAAAATAATGAAAATGTTTGATGTTACAATGAACTGCACTTTAAGCTTGTAATAACAGGTTGTTTGGTAAGCTCAGACACGAGTAACATTACAAGAATTAATAAGCACATCGATGCCATCTTTTTGGGCATGTTTCGAGTACATTTTCCCGTCTTTTTAGTGGAATTCAATAGTTTTGGAGGTAGTACTCATGTGGAAAGAACGTACTGTTAATGCTGTTGTATCCCGTATCATAAAGGCGACAGATGAAGTGAAGTATCTGGGAGTTACGATAACTTCGAACCTATCGTGGGGAACACGTATAAGAAATATTTGTGGCAGAGCTCTGAAGAAGCTAGGATTCCCCAAGCGTATATTGTGGGAAGATTCTCGGATGAAAAAGTAAAAGACAGAGTTGCTATTTCGCACTCGTCCGGCCACACCTATGAATATGCAGCGAGCATATGAGATCCGGTGCAGAAAGACTTAGTCCGGGAACTTAAAATAAAATACAAATGAAAGCTGCGCGATTCGTCAAAAACTGCTACGGGCGTACAGTCAGCGTTGTTACACAGATGTTTAAAAGAATTAGGCTGGGAGCCGCCAGAGACTCGGAGGCTGCGCGCTAGGCTAAGATTACTTGAGCAATTGAGAATAGATATATCTTTAAGAGCGACACGGAGAACATCATATTAGGACCCCACTGTATTTCCAGGTCACACAAAACATATAAATTAAGAGAGATATTTTGCTGAACGGATAGGTACTATGGGAATTCGTTTTTCCCTCGAACAATTAGGGACTTTAATAATAAATGTTAGGCGTAATTTCACTACAACGTTTCCTTTTCAAATATGTAAACGGCTGGTGTCCTAACACCCCCCGCCACGCGTCTATTGAGGTGGCTTGCGGGGTAGTATGTAGATGTAGATGCATCATGTTTCCTTGTAACTGACTCGAAAAAACTCGATGAAAACATTGTCTGGTTAGGGGTCATTGACCGTCCTACTATCGCGACCTTCACCTGGTTTCTATACACGGAGGCAGACACAACACAAAGCTCCCCTTCCCTCTTCCCTTTCCACCTCCTACCTCCAGAGGGTGTTGAAAAGCGTCCCCTACCCTTTTAACCACCCAGCCCTTGACTCTACACATCTCAACGCCAAAAACACACGGAGGCAAGGGGGAAAGGAACACATGAGAACACATGCCGCCTCACCATCCTATATAAACGCCATTTCAGTCCTTCCACCTCCACTCCCCCCCTACGCTAACGCGAAAAACCCGACAGCGAATCAATTTGTACTCGTCAGGCAAAAGGGGCCGGGCGACCTCCCGGGCTGGAGTACGCTGGAGGCAGGGGACGGTTAAGCTTCTCTGGAAGCTCAAGCTTTAACCCCCCCCCCCATTACTCGTATTCATGTGTGCGGAAGTGGAAATTTCGGAAATATTTTTGTGAATAGAGCTAGTCTATAACCCACTCACGGACAAGGTAATGTAAGTGAATGAAAATAAGCGTGTTTTGGGACGGTGAACGGGTCGCCAGATCCGTTCTTCTGTACTTGTACTGGAAAAGAGACGTTCATTAGCCATTAGGAGCCGGTGCTAGTTTGTTTGAGTCAGTAAATGAAGACAAATCCCGCAGTGGAACAGGAGTGAGTGAAAAAAAACCGACAGTTGAACGGTGAACGGGTCCTGAGATCAATTTTCTGAAAGCTATTGAAGAAACGAGTCGTTCATAAGCCAGTAAAAGCCGGTGATGAGTTGCGAAAGTATGAATATGAACACAAAAACCAGTGTGGAATAGGCGAGAATGAAAAAAGAACGGGTTTTAAGACGATGAACAGGTCCCGAGATCTATTTTCTGAATGCTTTTGGGGAAACGAATCGTTCATAAGCCAGTAAAACCCGGTGATGAGTTGTAAACGTATGAAAATGAACGCAAAAAAAAAGGCGAGAATGAAAAATGAACGGGTTTTTAAGACGGTGAACGGGTCCCAAGATCCGTTTCATGAACGTTTTTGAGGAAATGAAACGTCCCCATATCCGTTTTCCGGTTTTTACTTTTACATCCACTTACAAACACTGTTAATCATCGCATGGGCGTTTGGCAGGGTGTGTTAGGACACCAATCGTGTAAAGATCTAAAGGAGAATGTAATATGGAAAGGTGAAGAGGAGAAGAGTATTATGGGAATGTTTTCAGTGGATCTTAGATTTTATTATGGACACTTATTGTTCGTATGAAGAAGAACTGATATTTGTACCTATTTTATCACCGACAAAGTAATCTTTCTCTTTGATTTTATATATCCTGTCCCACTATGAGACGTAGTGTAGTTTTAAAATGATATTCTCTGACTCACACTAATACACACGTGTTCGGAATTAATTTCAGGCAATCTAGAAGCCTTCAGGAGGTACACTGCCGCAAGTGTGTGAGTCAAAACAAATACTAAATTACACATTTTTTATATTTTGTCCTAATAAATCATGCTTTTTTACTGATGCAATGCGTTGCCTATAGAGACCCAAAAGTAAAGAAAATAATATGCAGATTATTATTTCACGAATATGTTAGAAATGAGCATTTTTATTCCAGCCATAGGAGCCGACTGCAGTGCCATTTCCTACCAATTACCGCATATTGACTTCAATTACGGCATTAATTCTTCAATAACTAGAAAAATAAGGTGGTAATATTCCTGTATTACATTTTAATTCAATTTCTCTGGATTATTTCCTTCATAGAGACAGTTTTCCGCGAATATAGCATTAATATTTTATGGAATAATACTATTTTATTCTCCGTGTTTCTCTCATTCCCCCATTATGAACACAATGTGTAATTTCAAGTTCAATATTAGAATAAAATAGCGTGGAAAGCTATTATTTTGTTGTTCATATCAGATAGAGGACAGGTTTTTCTACAAGTAGACAGAATATGAATGAAATGACACTTAAGTCATTTCAGGGTGTAAACCGCCCTAAGATATCGCACATATTTTCTTTGTATTCAATTTTTCTTCTAATCAAATTCTTCTGTTTTTAACATGGTCCCATATTCTCGTGGCGTATTCGAAGTGTGGCATGTAAACAGAGCAAAGTATAGAACCGTTTTCTTTCATTTTCTCATCTGATGACCTTCCTGCTATACGTTTTGATAAATCCCAATTTCTTTAAGGTGGTGCCACCGTAAAATGACTTAAATGTCATTTGATTCATATTCTGTCTACTTTTAGAAAAAGTTGTCCTCTGTCTTATGTGCACAACAAAATAATACCTTTCCACGCTATTGTATATTCTATAATAATTGAACTTGAAGTTACAGATTGTGTTCATAATGGGGGAATGAGAGAAACACGGGGAATAAAATAGTGTTTTTCCATAAAATATAAATGGCGTTTTCGTGGAAAACTATTTATAAGAAGGAAATAATCCAGAGAAATTGAATAAACATGTAATACAGGCATCTTACCACCTTATTTATCTAGTTATTGAAGAAATAATACCGTAATTGAAGTCAATATGCGGTAATTCGTAGTAAATGACGCTGCAGTCGGCTCCTATGGCTGGAAAATAGTGCTCATTTTAAAATACATTCGTGAAATAATCTGCATTTTTTATACTTTACTTTTGGGTTTCTATATGTAACGCATTGCATCAGTAAAAAAAGCTGGATTTTTTTGACAAAATATAAAAAAATTTGGAATATAGTATTTGTTTTGACTCACACAGTCGTGGCGGACCCTCTCCTTAAGGCTCCACGATAAGTCTGAAGTTATGATAGAGTGTCTATTTTGCTCTATTTTTCCCCCAAGAGCAAAACAAATATTACATAAATATTCTGGATTAAATAAATATAAATAAATATTAATGTTTCTGCTAGCTGCCAAACAAGTCATCAATTTACAAAAGGATAGCATCAAATATTTATTTGCCACACCCAAAGTAAAAGGAAATGGTCATTTACAGTAGTATTTACAGTACGTTTAAGTAGTTCACAGGTATTTTACTTCGTCTCACGACTATATATTTATTCCACCTACAGTGTAGACATGGTGTTGATGTGTTGTATTTTGTAAGACTTGTAATGCAATTACTTAGATGTCCTTCAAGCCCCCACTCCTTGAACCGCAAGATAACAACGTTTCAAGACGATTTTCAAGACTTTACTAAGCCTTATTTTGAAAAGAATCATTCATTAGCTCTTAAGAGTTGATGACAGTTTGATCGAGTCAGTAAATGAACACGGAACCCACATTGGAATATGTGTGAATGAAAAAAAGAGCATATTAAGAACGGTGAACGGGTCCTGAGATCAGTTTTCTGAACGTTTTTGAGGAAATGAATCGTTCATAAAAGCCTTTCGAAGCCGGTAGTGGTTGACTAGAGTAAGACATCGAACAGAAAAACCATGCTGGGAGAGCCTTGAATGAATAACGATATTCTGTACGGCGGTGACCGGGTACAGAGATCGTTTTTCTGGAGTTCTTTAGAAGGAGAATCGTTCATTAGCCATGCAAATATCGCCCTAGTGCAGGAGTCGGAAAAATCGCGGCTTGCGAGATGAACGCGTCTCTTTAATTGTATTAAAATATCTGTGAAATCAAAACGAAAAATTATGTGACAAAATATTTCATTCCTAATTTTCTAATTTTAATAGTGTAGGACATTAATGATCTGATTACATTATTTACTAATTTAATAATCCGCAGTACTTTGCTTTACAATAGGAAGAATAAAGTATTTGTCACAACGATCGACCGTATTAACTTTATAATGGAGTATACTAACATTATGATTATTTTTTCTTCAGCTAATAATAAAAAAGTTAATTTTATAACTTTATATACTATTACTTTAACCCTACGGTGGGCGTTCCCGTGGTAAATAGCTGCATATTTTAGTTTCTGAGCTCTCCATTTTTAGTACTCCGTTTGTATTTAATCCCTGTGTCTCCAGATATTCTCAATTTTTCATGCTAAAGGAGTGAGTGTCTCCGATATATATTCGGAATATCAATTATCCACCGGACGCTTCAGTAGCTGTGTGACATCGAAGAGAGTTTGACGTTTGACTAAAGATATAATATAAATTTTAGGAGAATATAAGAACAAGGAACCGGTTCCTGAAGCACCTAAACCAGTAGTATGCCATGTTTGCAGGTGGTACAAAAATTGCAGGTCAAATATTGTGTGCCAGTGATGTACAAATAATAATGTATGTAGGAGGCATTGTAGTCAAGAGACAACATGTATGAGATGGGAAGATGAACAGGACTTAAGATATGAACTACTGATGATTAACAATGTACATTCACTGTCAAAACAATAAAAGATGTAACCGTAACAACTTTTTCAGCCTTTTTTATTATTAAATTATCTTGCCCTTAAATATCGGAATGCAATTTATATTTGCGGTAAAATTGCCGCATCCTGCGCCCACTCGTGGGAGTGAATTTAAGCACGCCCCACTGGAGGCTAAAGTAAATATTGCTTATTTTTAAAAGTAAATTTTTGGCCCTCAAATAATTTTCACACTCTTGTGAGGGTCAGATTTGGCTCTTCTACAGGACTTAGCTGACCCCTCCCCGAGTACAATCGCTTGGGTCAGTAACTAATGCCCCGTTCAGACTACTGTCCTTACGTACCATCGTATGGCAACCATGTACGCAGTCACGCTACTATCGTAATTCAGTGCTTCTCTCACCAGGGAATCTCGACGAACAAGTCAAGAGCAAGCGTACAAAATAGGGATTCCAGTAAACTACTTCACCTGACGATGAAATTGGTGAAACGCGTAGTGTATTTAAAAAAATAAAATGTGTATGAATGTACAAAAATGTACAAAAAAAATAAAATGTACAAAACTTTATTATAATGAATATATTAAAAGTTTCTACAAAGTAGAGCCTGAAGCTGTGATTTTTATTAGCAGTGATTATGTAATTGAATCAGTAATTGTGTATATGTGGAAATCATTGTTTCAAATTAACTTTTAGAGAAGTAAATTATATCTAAATATAGTGTAATATACATATTGCCAATAATCGCTCTATGATAGATTTAATCAATGGTGTACATCTGTGTGTAAGAAAAAGTGTGATTAGGTAGCTTAGCGACCACTCCCGGGTTAATAACATCACATCATTACTAAAACTTCACCCCACTTCAAATGTCCGGAATTATGTTCTTTTTTGCATGAAGATGTATCTCGTAGCATTCGTAAAGTAATGGTATTAGTAATTATAACCAGTAGTTGTCTCTTTATCAGATTACTGCATGTTTGAATGTTCATTTACGTATCACTCTCCCAGTTTCTGGTTTGACTGCGTACTGTTTTCCAAGTTGATTCATTTCGTGGAGAGCAGATACGTTAATGCAATTTTATGAGTAATATGAATGTATGTCCACATATAATATAAATATTTCTTCTTGAGAATGGTAATTTTCTTAATTTATACCCAATGGTATCAGCGCCAGTAAAATTAGCAATGATTACTTAATTGTATCAGTAATTGTGTATATGTGGGAATTATTGTTTAAAATGAACATTAAGAGATATTAAATCAAAATATAGTGTAATATATATTGCCAATATACGCTCTATGATTGATATAATCAATGGTGTACATCTGAGTGTAAGAAAAGGTCTCACACGTGACCGCTCGCGTGATATAGGTTGCTCATAGCGACCCCACTCCCGGGTCAAATATTATCACCAAATCCTCGACCATCACAGTCCAGTACCACTATTGACATGTTGTGATAGTGAAAGCTACAGGGCTAGCGACTGTGCTATCACCTGACTACACTTATCTCCCTCATGCGACAGTAAGGCGGACAGAAATTTCACTGAGTGGCCAGTCCTTGTTAATATAAGTCCGTGACAAACCCCTAAAGAATGTAAGTCTGTGGTTGTAAGTCTGATAAAGAGTCCTTAGATCCGTGTTTCTATAGTTCTTGTGGATAAGAATCGGTCTGAATGATTTTGAAAATCCGTAATCGTTCACCGTAGTCTTAAATTGAACACAAAGTGATTGAAGAAGTCTTGTTAGTGAATAACATCGTGTTTTATGATGGTAACTGGGTCACGAGATATGTGTCACGGAGTTGGAGTTGGAATAGAATCGTTCAAACGCCATACAAAAACTAGCGCTAGTTCGTTATACTCTATAATAAGCGCAAAAACACTACTGAAAGAGTCAAAAATGGATGACAGTTAGTAAGTCGATTTTAAGACATTCCCCAAAAAAATAAACGAGTAATTCTCTCAGGATTAAGGGTAGTATTTAGGTAACAATAGCCGATCTCGAAATTATAACTTGAAGGTTTGAACGTCTTGTGCCTCATTGTCATATCCAAAAGGGTTCTTCAACAAAGGATCCTTACTTAAGGTCCCCATCATCAGCTCCCTTCTATTATTGAACGCTTCCTTCGCTAGCGCTATTCTCCTCCTAATGTCATTGCTACTATGTCGTCTTTCTTCTAGCCTACTACCCAAGTAATTAAATTGTTCCACATGCTCCAGTTTGTGACTTCCTACTCTTATCTCCAGCCTCGCTTTCTTTGTCCTAGGGAATATCATTACTTTTGTTATCTTATTATTTATCTTCATCCCGTATTTCTCGCACTGCATTTCCAGTGCATCTACTAAAGTTTGCAATCCTTTCGATGACGAACTGTCCAACGCCTGGTCGTCTGCGAATCTAATTGACTTTATCCACTGGCCTCCTACTTTCATTCCCACATCTAGCTCATCCCATGCCTCTCTTACCATTTCCTCAGCATAGATGTTAAAAAGCAAAGGCGACAACGGGCACCCTTGCCGTACCCCGCGACCTATAACTGCCCACCCTGATTCACCTACCCTTACCTGAGCCCTCTGCCCCATATATAAGTTTCGGATGAGTCTCCTATCACGCCAATCTATTCTTATTTTCTCCAAAATCTGCATTAGTTTCTCCCAGTTTACTCTGTCAAACGACTTTTAGAAATCTACTAAGCAAGCGAAAACATCCTGATTATGCTATATGTTTCTATCTATAAGTGTCCTCATTACCGCAATCGCATCTCTGGTTCCCCTCCCCTTCCTAAACCCAAATTGGTCATCGCCTAAATAGCACTTTGCTCTGCTCTCCAACCTTCTATTTAGTATTCTAAGCAACACTTTTGCTGCGTGCGAAATTAAACTGATTTTGTTATACACCCAAGGCACCCAAATAGTATTTACAAATTAAATCACTGTTGGATGAGTGATATTCTGATTGCGTAGATCATACCCATTAGCATGGCAATAATAATTATTTCTACGAAGAAGACTGATTTTCCACTAGGTATACAACTATGAAATCATTATATAAATTAAATACGAGGATTTCTATAAGTATACACGCCGGGAATGTCATTAATCAACCTCGAGGTATGAAAATATGTTGGGAGTAAATAAACTTGACTCGCTTATACCGCCAAAACACTCAACAAAACACTAACGGAAAGCGCTTGAAATGCTTGGCTGCGGAGGCGGTGCGGGGGGGATTTCCCATGATGCTCTTTGATTTCCGTCGCGACGCTAGCGCCGTCCTATTAAGTTTAGGTAATTTAAGGTAATTAAGGTAGTTAATTGAGGTAATTTAAGCTTTCATCTCAGGTATTATTCCGTGATAGTCTTAGTATGACAAGTAATTATGAAATAATTTATCATAAGGAGAACGCATTGAAGACAATGTGTGATACTCGTGAGGCAGTAAACCTCAATTCGCAAGCATTGTAATGCAAAAACTGATTCTAAACAAGTGCAATCGATTAAAATTAAGCTCATTACGCATGCGCACATGATAAAACAAGTGCGAAATATGCTGAAAATCTGACAACATCTATTGTTCGATTGGCTGCTGACGGATGATTGCCCTAAATGCAACCGCACGCTTGATAAACGTTCGAAGACGGTGAACTTGATCGAGAGTGAACGGGTCACTAACGATCGAACGTGAGCCAGGTTATGGGCCCCCAACTTGTTAATAGCTTTTGAACGACTCCTTTACACAAGAACGGTAGAACCACGGATCGCCGGACCCGTTCACAGTCCCACTCCAAAATATTACGTATCCAAGACTGACACACCATGTTTTTTTGCGTCCATCGACAGAGCAAACTAGCGTCAGTCATGAAATGATTATGAAAGCTACATTTTCTCCAAATATTCCGTGGAGTGAATCTCTGGCCACGATTTCCGGCTACAAGACGTTTTCGTTCACACAATACTCTTACGCAATATTTTACGTGCTCATTACTGAATAAAACGAATAACTATCGGTTTTCGTGGATAACGAACGATTCTTTTTCACTCAAAATTCCCTATACTTCGATCTAAGACAACATGGAGAATATCCGGATCAAAACATAGCGCCAAAGGAGTTATTTATAACATCACTGGAGTTAATAACAGCATCGTAGGAGCTAAACAAAGCGCATTAAGGGCAAAATAAAGCACCATAGGCGCTATATGTATCACCACAGGAGTAAATATTGCATAAATACTTAAAAAATAGATCGGATGGATCCAAAATACACAATATCTTCGTCAACAATATGGTGAATAGACAACTTTCTGACTCCATTATAAAAACAATATCTTCCTCCATTCTCCCATAGAATAAGAACTATTTAGCTATTTATCCTCCAACTTTTTTCAATCAGCGCTTTTATGAACTAAGGAACACCTCCCATCAATGTAAGATAAGATAATACAGAACATTTTCAGGAATAAAATATTGCGCCAAAGGTACTATGCATAACACCATGCATCATGGCATAAAGCGCAGAAGAAGCTATATATAGCACCATAAGCGCTATATTTAGCACCAAAGGAGTTAATTTTGCACCAACACTTCAAAAAAAGGTCCAACTATCCAATATTCACAACATTTTCGTCAAAAATATGGTGAATAGACAAATATTTCCTCAAATGACGCAGGCAGGATTTCTTAGTCACTTCATGGTGATTTATAGACGAAGAATCATGTCATCTCCACCTTACAGCATAATGAAGAACATCATGGACAGTCACCCTTCATAGCTGGTGCCTAGATAACTTACTTTCTGAATCAAGTATATAAAGCATATCTTCCTTATTTCTCCCATAGAATTACATGTTATTCAGATTCTTTCCTTAAACTGTTTTCTTTATGCACTCTTATGTACGAAAAAAAAAGCCTCCCAGACCACATATAAAATATCTTGAACAAAATATAACGCCAAAGAAGATATATATTAAACCACAGGAGGTAATTATAGCATCGAAGAAGCCAAACATAGCACATAAGGGGTTAAATATAGCACCACAGGTGCTATATTTAGGGTTAATTTTAAACGACTATGTATTTCAAAAATATATCCGATGTTTTTTTCGAAGTATTTTTACAATATCCTCGTCCTAAATATGGTGAATAGAGAACATTTCCTAAAAAGACGCACCAAGGATCTTTTAGTCACTTCATGGTGACTGTCTCCCACGCTCCTTATAGACGAACAATCATAACATCTCCACCTTTCAGCACAATGGAAAACAGCATGGACAGTCACCCTTCATAACTGGTGCCCCAATAACTTACATCCCGACTCCAGTATACAAACCATATCGTTCTTCTTTCTCCCAAAGAATCCGAATTATTTAGCTTTTTATATATCCTTCAACTGTTTTCTATCAGCGCTTTTAAGATCGAAGGTAAGTCTCTCATCACACTAAGATGTGAATAGTGAAAATTTCCAGAACAAAATATAGCGCCAAATATTACACACCTGCAGGTCGATCCTGTAAATGTCACAGGCGTCATAACATGGGAGTTATGGCGGATTCGCCTTATCTGTGACGGATTCGTCAGAGGAGCGATTCTGTAAATGTCATAGCCGTCGTAAGTGATTTTTTTCCGCCATTACTTAACACGGCCGGGAGACCACGTGTTAGCCGTCATAAGGTCACTGAATAGGAGTATTTTTGTTCATTACTTATGGTATTTATATGTTATCACCGTCAATTTTCCATTTATTGCATATAAAAAACGTCATATATACTCTGACAAAAATGGAAGAGGCTAAAATGGCATTCATAATACAAAACTTATTTCAGCTATAAGCGGTTAATTTTGCTGAAATAAATGTTTAAATATGTACAATGTTCTATGTATCCATAACTTTATACATAAAACATTTATGTAGGCAAAATTTACCGCGTATACTTAAAATTTGTTTCGTCTTATGAATGCCGTTTTAGCCTCTTTCACTTTTTTCCGAGTAAATAATACCATGATATATATTTATTAATCATTATAATGATACTATATGCATAAATGTACCTATATATTACAATATTAGTGCCCATCACTGAGTCGCACCATCAGTCGACACTTGGGCTCATTAGGAGTCAATTGTTGTCTGATTTTCGCTAGTCAATTTTTTGAATTGGAAGAAGATGTGTTGGCGTTTTTCATTGGTTCTTCTCGTTCACGAACGGCTCGCACGGCGTGAACGACTCCTCTGGCATAAACCATATGACGGGGGCTTACGGAATAGCTTGTTTGCTAAAACGCCGTAGCCGTGTTAATTTCCCCGTAATAGCTAAGACCCTTATGACGCCTATGACATTTACAGTAACGACCCGCTGGAGCTAACTAAGTATAGCATCATAGGAGCTAGATATAGCACAAGTGGGGCACAATATACCACAATTGGCGATATATGTATATTTATATACATACATATACGTAGCACCAAATGGGTTAATTTTGATTTTCCAAAAACGATCCGACGGATCCAATATTCAAAATACTTTTGTCAAAAATATGGTGAATAGAGAACATTTCTACAAAAGACGCACCAAGTATTTTTTAGTAACTTCACGGTGACGGTGTCTCCCACGCTCCTTATAGACGAGGAATCATGTCCCCTCTTTCTCTTTCCTGAAGCAATGAAGAACGGCATGGACAGCCACCCTTCATAGCTTGTGCCTGGAAAACTCTATACCCCCCCCTATATTCCGATTCAAAATCCAAACCATATCTTCTCCCCACTCCCCTCAAGACACCCCTACCCTCTCCTCTATCGCACATAGAGAGAGCCTTTTCTCCAAACCCCTGCTCCCTTTACACCCCTCCACCCTTAAACTACGTATTCCTTTCCATCCCTCCAGCCCCTATCCTCTCCCCCACAGCGGAGCAGAATCCTTATGAAACGGTCACTCATAAATCCATAAGAGTAAGACAGGGCCTGCCAAGGAACACAGTGAGGCGGAGTTTGGGTTATGAAGGAGGGGATAGGGGAGGGAGAGGAAGCTTCTGGCGGGACAAGCGGGTGATGTACGGGCGGACGAAGAGCAGTTGCGGGCTGTGACTGGCGGGGGGTGCAAGGGGAACAGGGAGTAGGGGTACGAAACGGTCGGTCCAAAAGGGTACATACAAAAATATATATGTGTATGTATATATGTGTGTGGGGAAAGGGTGGTGGAGGACAGGGGCAGACCCTGGTTGCAAGCAGGAGCAAAAAGGCTCTCTTCTCTTTTTGGGATGGGAGGACTGGGGGAACTTGACTGAGGTGTAGGTAGGCAGTAAGGTGAAGGGGACAAAAAAGGGATATTATATATATGTATGTGAAGTGAAGTTCTATGGGATCTAAGGTGCTGGGGATAAGGGTTCTGAGTACAGTTGGGAAGGGATTGGGGGAGGAAGGGTTTGTGCCAGGGGATAGTACTATTGGAAGGAATCAGGGCTGACTAGATGAGAAACCCGTAAGAGATGGACAGCCCACGACACTCAGTACGTATGCTGATATAGTCCGTCGAAGATAATGGTGCAGTTGCCAATGACCAATACCAATGCCAGTGACCAATAGAGTACCGGCTTGCATAGATACGACGTTTTTGACGAGGTGGTTGCAAATATTTGACAAATCGGATCTATTTTTCTTGAACTGGCGTACTATTTGTCACCAATGGTTCTATATTTAGCGCCCATGGTGGTATATTAGGCTGCTATGTTGCAGTATTTAGCATCTATGGTGTTATATTCAGCTTCTTGATGCTATATTTAGCAACACTGTTGCTATATTCAATTTCTATGGTGTTATATTTAGCTCGGCATAATATTTAATATATAGCTACTAGGTAACCCGTGCGAAAATTTCGCACTTTCACGCTATCAGGGAATAAGTATGTTAAGGAAACGGTGTAATTGGGTTTTAAATAGAGAAGAAGGTGTATCATAAAGTACTTTCTTCATATTTGTTTTCTTGCAAAAATATACAAATCATATGAATACAATGCAGGCAAGAAAGTCTCTACCTAGAGAAAGATGGAAGCTTCTTTCCATCGAAATATCGGAAGTTTTAATTTGTGAGTGTTCTTTTTTCCGTTTGTATATTTTTATCGGCCACCCTCTTGGCATATTGTATATGTGTATATATATATATATATATATATATATATATATATATAATATTTAGCTTTTATGATATCATTTATTTTGCTCCCGTGGTGCTACATTTTGCATCTATGGTGTTACATTATGATCCGTAAATTCACATTTGTGTCCTTTCATAACCGAGTTACTTAAGAGGTTCAACGATCTTGGTAGAGAAAATGACCATCGATATCAGCGTCAATCAGATAGGTAGATTTTTTATTACTGGGTTCGTCAAAATCTAGGTCAATTATCACCTCTTAAGCAACTTTATATGCATGTATTATTAAATCTGTATTATTAATCTGTAAAAGTTTTACCAAAAACTATGTAATTAGCCTAATTAATCAAACAAATTGTTGTCTCTATCTCATAAAGCCCACGACTATTATGGTAAGCTAAAACTCTTAAAGGAAGGTAGTTCTATCTTCTTCACTGCGTTGATGGAGAATAGATGTAGAATGGAAACAGAGACGCTTTCATTTGTGGGTAGAAAGGTGGAAGAAATTGTTCGGACCATAATTGGGATGGGTGATATCTGCTGTCCCTTCTGTGAAGTGTAGATGTTTTCGTTACAGAGGAAGGTATAGGGGGCATCCTTCCTCGCCTTTGGAGACTTTTGAAAACATTTTCCACTGTTCAAAGACCTAAATCTTGACCGCCAGAAATTAACGTTCGCAATGTTTGAGACGAATGTGTTGCTGTTGTTAACTCCATTGGAGCTATCATTGCAGAGTTGGTGCTATATTTATCTCCTTTTGTGCTATCTTCAGCTCTTTTGGTGCTATATTTATCTCCTTTTGTGCTATCTTCAGCTCTTTTGGTGCTATATATTTATCTCCTTTTATGCTATATTTATCTCTTTTGGTGCTATATTTATCTCCTTTTGTGCTATCTTCAGCTCTTTTGGTGCTATATATTTATCTCCTTTTATGCTATATTTATCTCTTTTGGTGCTATATTTATCTCCTTTTGTGCTATATTTATCTCTTTTGGTGCTATATTTATCTCCTTTTGTGCTATATTTAGCTCTTTTGGTGCTATATTTATCTCCTACGGTGTTATGTTTTGAGGATGAAATTTTCAGTATCGACAAGGCTTTGCAAGATTAAGAGCACCACTGATCAATCCAAGGAGGATTAAAGCTTCCCTACAGATATAGCAATGCTACTATTGATCTAGGGAAAATCGGCTTCATTTCTGATTCACTTATTCGTATATACATATATAAATGTGCCAAGAAGGGGGTCGATAAAAGTGTAAAAACAAGCGAAAGACACTTACAAATTAAAACTGCCAATATTTCGGTGGTATTGGCATCCACCTTTCTCAGGGTAGAGAGTAGGAATCAATCAGCATAGAGAGTAAGATTCCTACTCCTTATCTTTAGAAAGGTGGATGCCAATACCACCGAAATATTGGAAGTTTCAATTTGTGAGTGTCTTCTGTTTATTTCTATGTTTTTATCGACCACCTTCTGGGCATATTTTATATTTATCACTCGAGTGATTCTTCAAGAAGTAATATATAGATTCTATCGGAAGAAACATTTCATTCACATTTTTTTGGACGAGAAACATGTACATGTTATTAATTATTTCGTGACACATGAAGCAGTCGAGATTGATCTGAGTTATACGAACATTATTAACGGAAATCTGCTTCTGAACGAAATGTGGACAGTTCCTTCCTGGTTTAAATGACTGCAAGAGTATTTTCAAGTCAATAGAATACTACAGTAAGAATACGCAATGTATGACTAAAAGAAATACTCAGATGTTGATAACCTATGATTATTATAACTTAAATGACAAAAGGTTGGCTAAATATATATATTATACCAAATACCATTAATTGTATGCCTAAGCAATTGAGCAATTTAAAAGGAATGGCGGAAATTAAGAAAAAGGTCAAAGAATGGTTAATTAACGAAATTAAGAATAATTTGTAATCCCTTACAATTAGGCACTATATTTATGAATCTGTTATACTTATGTAATCACTTGTGTACTCATTTGAAATATATATAATTACAATATATATATTGTTATACTATGGCAAATATATTCATGGTACAGGTTCTGTGGATTTTTTAAAATGACATTTTTTTTATTTTTTTTATATTGCAATATTATTTTTCTACTCTGCAACATGCCGCTTGTATGAATACTACAGTGTAACCTTCTCACAAGGCATTAGGGTTAGAAGGACCTGACTTTTAAATGCATTAAAGGTAATTATAAAAAAAATAAATTACCTGGGGGGTTATTTTGTAATCTCACTTTATCGAGAATACGTCATAAAATGTCACTTTTTCGTAGTTCAACTCCGCCACCCAGGCGGCGTGACCATCTTCGGATCTCAAGCGGTGAGCTGCCGGTCATGTCCTGGTCTTTTAGACGATTCATCCGCTCTGATCCGTATCTTTCGACTCTTTGATCCGTTTCATTTATCTCCACCTGCCATTAGTTCCATCTCACCTGTCATAAAGAACGTGACATGGAGCCACCATCGTTTCCACTTGAGCTGGAAAATAAACAAGGGCGCGAAAGATACAAACGATTTTGAATCGTATTGTTGTAATTAATTGCTAAACGTGAAGAACTTCAGAGCATTTTCAACAACTCCAATATATATTGGGCACTTGAAGGTATGCTTTGTTTGAAATGCTTATGTTATTATTAGCTTGAATTATATCTGTGTATATATTTATCGTATCAATATTTCCCAAACAATGTTGCTGAAACCTTTGTTTTCGTGTGCCTATCCGACAGTGTATGGAGAATGGAATTCAGTTATTCATACCATAACTTTAATAATTTTAACAAATATTGGCTTAAAATCTACGTTCTTGGTAGATATTTCCCGTGCTTGTGAATCGAACACTAATTAGATGAACCTAATTTGTTTTTTAAATATATTGAGTGATAGCTTACATACGTCGCTTGTAGTTTTGACTGTATTTAGATTTTCGTGGTATGTACAGTGTAATATATCTTCCGTAAGATGTTGAGCAATCTGGGCATTCGCTATAGTCTCGGCATCTTTTATTTGATATAAGGTAATTGAAGCTTCGACAATTCACGAACCGTTCGTGAGCCGATCATTAAGAGAGGATTAAACGGATCTCCCGCCTTAAAAACTAAGAGTCACTATAAAGGTGAGATTACACAAAATGGCCCCACTAGTCTTGGTCTCTCCTATTCTCTCTTTCTAACTGGGTACAGAGAGCGCAAACAGGTTTAGTAAATCTACGATGTATCTCTATCTTGAATAACTTTGCAAATGACTACAAACAAACGTCTATTAAATTTGCGCTCCAAATATTTCGACACCATCTGTTTTGGAGATGAATTACACCACAAATTCGTCATCTGCGATCATAATTTCTGCTTAGTTATACATTGCTACTTTGTTTACTCATGAGGAATCGATTTTCAATCCATTTGGAACGAGTTTTAAACATAAATTTCATAATTAATGTATTTATTGATCACGTATAAATAATGTCATCCTTTAATTTTTTTGAGTTTTTGGTCAATCAATATATGCTTTTTAATAGTTTTTTACATATAAAAAACCAGATAAATTTTTGTTTTTTTTAAATTGATGTTATTGTTATCTTTTTATTTATATAATGCAATTTTCATGATTTTTTCTAAATTAATGCTTGGTGTAATATGGTGTGTTCTTTTGTTGCCAAGAAACTGTTAATATTTAACCTTTAAATTGGAATGGTTGATATAATATTAGTGTAATTAAATCTTCACAGGTTTGTGATATTTGTCGAATTATTGTACCCGATAATAAAAAAATGTACATTGTAGTTATCACCAAAGTTTTTATAACAATTGTTATTTTTCTGTTCATAATCCTGTTTATGTTGTTAATTTTGTTTTATGTTTTTCAAATTAGCCCTGAGGATATGGCTATAAATTTGCTGAAACGTCAGTGAAGTAAAATAATTTTAAATGACCAAAACTCATTAAGTTAAAATAAGAGCTTAATAATAGTTGTCAAAAAAATTTACATGCACAGAAAGTAGACTCACAGAAACCAATGTTTCTCCCAAAACGGTTACTATGGTGTCGAAAATTTGGTCCTGTAAAAGAACGAAAAAAGCAAGTGTTATAATGACTTCGTAATGATATTTGGAGGACGTAACTTTGTGGAACATTGTCACAAACATGACGGAAAAAATATATCTAAGCATATTCCACACTAAAAATGATTAATGACGACCAAGGTTGCAACTGTACAGCAATCATTATCAAGGACTTCGTAATGCTTGTTTTTTAAAAGCAACAATAAAATACTGTAGACAAAAAATGTTCCGAAAGATACCACGTACCACAAAACCCAAAATTTCAACCGAAATTCCAACCACTTTCCATCTAATTACAAGTTTAACTTACGTGTAACTAGGTTTAAAATATATGGAGGTAGATATTCGATCGGATTTAAATTCATCCTCCGGCGATATCTTGAAGAAAAGAGAGGAGCTGAATAATCATATCTATAGAACGTCTTTGAAAACACGAAATAAAATTAAATAAACTACGAAAACAGGTGAAAAAATGAAGTTATTCTAGAAAAAGGGCGACAGAAACCATAAAATAGAAGAGTTTGATGTTAAACCCGCCATTGGTCGCGCTTTGACATTTTCTCTCTCACACCAAATTTAAACTTGTGCTCACTTTGTAATCAATGAGTTATAAAAATAAGTTCCCTTTCCTTTTAAGCTTTCCTTATTAGAACCACCTTCTCTGGAGTGGCGGCGCTACAATCTGTTTGGTCCTGATTTTTTGGTGCATGCGGAATGTTTGGCAACACCCACTATAGTCTAGTTTAGGATCCATATATGTATATTCATGACTTTGACTCTCAGGCCCTCCATTAATGAGAGAAATTACATAATGTGATAACTTTCATTTAGCTACTCTTACAATTAATCACCGGGATTAGATGCCACGCTCTAAGCCCTGCTGCATTTGTAAATACTGAAAATACTTTTTAGTAAATATAAAACTGCTGAACATGCTCAGCAGTTAAGAGGGTTCTTCTATCAGAAACCATATCACCAGTCTCTGAAAAGATTTTCTCAGAAAATACAACCTAAAGGCTCACCCAGATAGCAAGAAGCAAGTTGTCTTACATTCACAAATCCAGTTTCAGCCAATAGGTAAGGGGATCACATAGAACTGGTTGAGTGGATTGAGATGAATATAGTTCAATTTCTTTTCTTAAGCCATCTTCTGTCGAAACTTTCGGAGTTTGACGCCTAATAAGAGTGTCTGAAACCTGCAAAAAATATAAAAACTATTTCTGCGACTTAGGTTAACTGAATTGAGTCGCAAGAATTTCATACACTGAACGTATTAAATGAATAATGTGCAGAAAGCTATGGTTTGTTCATAGAAAATACAGTTTTTATGCTTAACCCGCCATTGGTCGCGATATGAGATTTTCTCTCGCATACCAAATTTAAACTTGTGCTCACTTTGTAATCGATGAGTTATAAGAATAAGTTCCCTTTCCTTTTAAGCTGACTTTTAATATCTCTTGTCCTATTGACCGACCGTCTCATATAAAAGTATAAATGAAGTCTTGAGCAGCTGTGTAACAATGATATACGTCTATGATACCGTCATCGCTACATAAGGTGTGAGACTAAAGAAAAGATTATTTTTTTATATCTTCCCAATATTAAATATTTTCTAATATACCTCCCTAAATCCCGAAGTACTCCAGCTACATGATCCATGTTTGGGTTGAAGTTGTATCATATTATATTCAAAGTACTTGCGAGGTTTTACTGGACTATCTTCAATCACTTTGGAAATAACACCATATACCATATGTTTACACAATTTGCGCAGCATGACCGAAGGAATGTAATTATTTTTTAAGTGGTAGCATTCAACTAAGAATACATTTACATATTTCTCAGTGTAAAATATCGATTTTCTTCTCTAAAAAAAAAGTATTGCAGTCATGAAGGCTGGATTTTTTGGCATGAAATTACTGAAGATAGAAAACGCAATCACCGAGAAAAATATGTGGCGAGAATGAGGACAAAAAAGAAAACAATTTCACGCGTAAAAGAAGAAAAAGACGAAAGGAAAAAATAAATATGGATGAAACAGAAGTTTGTGGAAGTTGAGAGTGACATTGATGATGGTAACGGTGACACGTCAATGACGGTACAGCCGGCAGTCAAGAAAGGAAAAAGAGATATGTGAATTAGAATCTCGAAAGAATAGAGAAAGTTGGATTCTAAGGAAATAGCAAAAGTAGATGAAGCAAACATCACGCGAAAGGGGATTGTTGATATTTAAAACGAAATAAAAAATGTGCAGTTTGTAAAAAAAAAAATTTTTTTAAATTATATTTACGAGAAAATCAAGATAAACAATGGATGAGTAAAATAATGAAAAAAAAATTCAACGAATCAAATATTACAAAAATGCGATAAAACTAAAAGAAAGGTTTTACAAAATAAATAAATACATATAAAAATAAATAAATGAACAAAATAATTAGCAAGAGTACCGAAGTACGAAATAAAATGGACATTTTGTTAAAAGTTTTTTAAAAACTTATACTTACGAGAAAGTCAAGATAAAAAACGGATGAGTAAAATAATGTAAAAAACAGAAATTCCACGAAACAAATATTACAATAATACGAGAAAAATTAAAGAAATATATTAACTGAATAAAGCAATGTTTATAAAAATAAAGAAATTAAAAAAAAACATATGCATATGTACCGAAGTTTGAATAGATGAAATACGAAATTCAAATACGGCGTAAAACAACAAAGGCAACACGATAAATGAGAATAAAATCTTTTAAAAACATAATGACAACAGCAAAAAAGAAACACATAAAAAAACAGCAGATAAAACGAAAACGAAAACTAAAATGTGATTATTCTAACGATAAAAAACGAAAGAAAAACGAAATTAAGACGTTAAAGACATAAAAATATAATTTAAACAAAATCGTGGTAAAGCATAAGTATGACGTAAAATGTGTATAGTAAAAATCCATATTTAAACTGAAAAAAAAATTTTTATGCAAATAAAAGGTGAACATCGGCAAAAACGAAATAGTAAATAATGAATAGGTAAAAGGTGAGTAGCACAACTTTAGTATGAACGAAAGAAAAACAAATCTTAGAGGTAGATGGTTAAAAAAAAATAAAAAATTGTAAACAAAAACGCGATTAAAAGGTGAAGAATATAAATTCAACATAATTGAAAGATAATAAAAAATAAATTAATAAAAACAGATATTGAAGGGAAAATTTGAGAAAAAATTCAACATTTCAACAACATAGAGTAGCGAAAGAATAGTTTTAAGAATAAGTTGTTTCCACCACAAAATGACTTAAATGTCATTTTGTTCATATTCTGTCTACTTGTAGAAAAAGTTGTCCTCTATCTGATATGAACAACAAAATAATACCTTTTCACGCTATTTGAATTCTATAATAATTGAACTTGAAATTCTACATTGTGTTCATAATGGGGGAATGAGAGAAACACGGGGAATAAAATAGTATTTTTCCATAAAATATATATATCCATTTACATGGAAAACTATCTCTAAGAAGGAAAACATCCAGAGAAACTGAATAAATATAAAATACAGGCATCTTACCACCTTATTTCTTCTAGTTATTGAAGGATTACTGCCGTAATTGAAGTCAAAATGCGGTAATTCGTAGGAAATGGCACTTTAGTCGGCTCTTATGGCTGGAATAAAAGTGCTCATTTAAAATACATTCGTGGAATAATAATCTGCATTTTTTATACTTTACTTTTGGGTTTCTATATTTGTAACGCATTGCATCAGCGAAGGAAGGCGATTTTTCTGGACATAATATAAAAAATGTTGAATTTAATATTTGTTTTGACTCACACAGTCGATGCGGAAACTCCTGAGAAACGGTGAAAAACTGTGAAAAATTTTTGCATTCGAGACATCACTTTACAGGAAAAAAACTCATATCTTTTAAAAAAAATCAAAATATTGCCCAACTACTTTTCGAACCATTTTCCTGAAAATATATGTAAAATGTTTCACACAACATTGGATAAATTCTACGGCTCTACGAACTCTACGAGGGATAGAATATTGGAAAAGATATTTACGAATGTACAACTCCTGAATTTCGTCAAAAAACTAACAGTGTGTAGTTTTCATTTTTTCTCATTTATCTATAAAATATGAAATAAATTACTCACAGCAGAAATTATTACGAAATCGCAAATAACTTCTGTTTTGAATTATCCGTACGGCGTGAAAAAAATGAGTCAAGCTAAAGACTTATGTAGATGTGATTATATTTATTTAATCACTAATGTCTGTTGCTCACGGTAAAAATTTCGGTAAAACGTTTTATAAAATCGACTATTTTTATAAAAATGAGCTTGCTAACGACAAAACCGTTTTATAAAACCTAGTTTTATCAAACGTTTTACGGAATAAGACAGGTTCTATTTCCATAAAACCTTTTTATGCAACAACCAATGAGACGTTCCGCTCATCGCGTTGATAATAATAATCTCGTATCCATGGGAAGCCAAACAAGGAAAACGTAAACAAACATTGCTGTAAGAAGTTCATGGAGTACGTTGAGAGGCAGTAATGTCCTTCTTGTTGTTGTTAGAAGAAGAATGCGTTAATAGAGCCATATTGCACCGTTGAGTATGTGATCAGAAAGTATAAGTAAATAAACACTAAACATATATATAGTAATTAACTTTACAGTCATCCAAAAGAGAGTGCATTTATCACTTCACGTGTTAGCAAAGCGTCTCATAGATGGCAGGACATTGCGGTTTTATGAATAGTTTTACCAAACAAGTACGTTTAACGTACGATTCATAAAACTTTCAATAAAATTTTTTATAAAACTCTTTTATGGAAAATGTTACCATGAGCAACAGGCATGAGAATTCTTGTCATAAATAACTATATATTTGCGCCAATTATGTTACAATTTATTTACTTCATAAGTACTTCTTACTAATTTAAATATCCAAACAAAAAGTCGAAGTCTAAACAAAAGGCGAGGTAAAAGGAGAAAAACAGAAATAGTCAACAAAATATAAAGGTAAACAAAAGAAAAGCGAAAACGAACACAAGGATAGAGTAGTGAAAGAAGAATTCATCATCATACAGGTTACCTAGTTAATATATATTTTTGAAAGAAAAACAAAATATATTTGAAATTAAAAAAAATCCGACCGAATTATAAACAAAATTTATGTGTAATGTTTAGCTGTAGAAGAACATATTTACATACACACAATTGCAACAAGACAAAGTCTGCTACATCGGGAGGATGGGTTAAGGAAGAAAGTCGAAGATAAGAAAGAAAAGAGATTGGAAGAAAGGTAGCTTTGGTAGAAAGACGCAGTAGTATGGGTGGACGTATTTAGGAGGGGTGGTGTGTCACGGATGGAATGGCCAACAGAGAAGGAGGCGGGAAAGAGGAGGGGGGTGCGGTGCGGTAAGTGGAAGGGCCGAAGTGGGAGAGACCAAGATGGCCGCCGAAGCGACAAAAGGAAGACAAGAGAGTGATCTACGGCTGACAGCCAGAGGAGAAGGCTTTGGAGGAGGAGGAGGAGGAGGAAAGGAGGGAGGAAAAGGGACACTCACGCACACATCTACGGCCAGGCGGCGCTGGAAACGAGTCTGCAGAGTTGGAAAAGCGGGCGGAGATAGGGGAGGGGGGCAGTATTAAGGGGTACGAGTTATATATATGTATAAATGGGGGACTGTTCTGCCGCTGTATGTGTTTATACGTGTGAGTGTGAGTGAGCGAGCCGGTCCTTCCACCGAGCCTTGTGTTACTCCCTCCTCCTCCACCCTCCCCGCTCCGCTATAAGCTTTGGACTATAATTATGTGTACGAAGCGATTAAAAGAATCCCTTTTCCCATCCCCGCCAGAGCGAGGCCAGAATCCCCGTCCCAACATTCTGTGGAAGGAAAGAGGGGAAAGCTACCTCCCCTGCGGTACCCCCTCCTTTCCAACTCCACCACCTCAACACACTCATTGCCCATCTATATATCTTTCTCACTCTCTCTCTCTACACTTGTCGCGCCAGGGATGCCAACATCTAAAGAGCGTCTCTCAGTTAGAGAGGATCTTACAAAAGATCTATGCGCCTTAAGATTTGCATATTCGCACGAATGTGATTATCGTCAAGCCAATTCATGAGGTATAGCATAGCATATTCAAAAATGTAGTATTTATTTATGTTTTTTATGAATAAGGTACGCATGCTACAGTAAATTTGCATATTTACGGGTGGAATATTGTTCTTCACCTATGGGCGCGTTCCGAAATTCACTGGCAGTACTGGCTGTGCTGCCAAACCGTTCCGAAATCTACTGGCAGTACCGCACAGTGACCAATGACGTCAGCCAATTGATGACGTTTCTCACTGTGAACTCTACTGCCGCTACTGCAAGCCCAAGAGCAGCAGCAGTAGCGGTAGTTAAAGCAGACAGCCATCGAACAAAAATGGCGGAAAAATCAAATCTACAACGTTAATAAATAATATCAGAAGAGTTTAGAGACACTGATTCGAACATTTTAATGTTTATATCTACGAGAGAGAAAAGTCTCGATGCACTTAAATAGCTAACAACATCTGATTAGCGTATAATAGTTTATAAAACGCATTTATTTGTCAAGTATGTAGACCAGCTATAATTAATCGTACCGGTGAATATTTAAACAAGATAAAAGCGTTAATAAAATGATGAGGGAGTGAAAAACATCACAAGTGATACAAGTAGAGAAGCAATTATATTTGCGAATGTCATCGACTTGTGAAATAAGGTACCAAAAATTAATTTTGTGTCATGAATAATCGTGGTACACGTAATTATATACAGCCTCTTACAAGAGTGGTAACTTAGCATAACACTGGCATTTATAATAACTGTCGGGAAACGTAATCTGTTCATAAATTTAATTGTTTGTGATAATATTCTGCGATGCAATCCTCAACAACACGTAAGTATTTTTTCCTAATTTTCGATATCACTCTATAGGAAACGCTTCGTACGACTGACCATGAAGAAAATCCAGGGCTTGAAAAATATATTCTAAGACTTGTTTATAATCCCAAGATTCAAACTGCTTACCATAAATACGATAGCGTTAATTATAACGGAGATTTGTTAATAATAACAAAGGGTTTTTTCTCCATGCTCGGGTGGCTGACGCGAATTAATTTTATTCTCGTCAGAGAAAGTAACCAATCAGTATGAAGTAGCATTGAGTAGCAAGGCAATGAAAATTAGAATACAAATAGCATGCTATTTATCAATGTCGTAACGATGAGCATTAAGAATTAACGCATTGAAAGATCGCTTATAATAAATATCCACGCAATTCGGCCATATTGAATTTCAAGCCACTGCCGACCGTTCCGAAATTCATGCTACTGCAACAGCCGCTGTAGTTTCACGGCAGCACAGGCAGGGGGGTTATTTTGTAATCTCACCTTTTTAGTGACTCTTAGTGGAAAGGCGGGAGATCCGTTTCCCTCTCTTAATGATCGGCTCACGAACGGTTCGTGAATTGTCGAAGCTTCAATTACCTTATATATCAAAATGAAAGATGCCGACACTATAGCGAATACCCAGAATGCTCAACATCTTACGGAAGATATCTTACACTGTACATACCACGAGGATCTAAATACAGTCAAAACTACAAACGACATGTAAGCGATCACTCAATATTTAAAAACAATTAAGTGCATCTAATTAGTGTTCGATTCACAAGCACGGGAAATATCTACCAAGATCGTAGATTTTAAGGCAATATTTGTTAAAATTATGGTATAAATAACTGAATTCCATTCTCCATACACTGGCGTACAGGCACACGAAAACAAATGTATCAGCAGCATTGTTTGGGAAATAATGATACGAAATATATACACAGAAAATTCAAGCAAATAATAAGGTAAGCATTTCAAACAAAGCATACCTTCAAGTGCCCAATATATATTGGAGTTTAAAATGCTGAAGTTCTTCACGTTTAGCAATTAATTACAACAATATGATTTCAAATTGTTTGTATCTTTCGCGACCTTGTTTATTTTCCAACTCAAGTTTCGAGTGGAAACGATGGTGGCTCCATGTCACGTGTTCTTTATGACAGGTGAGATGGAACTAATGGCAGGCGGAGATAATGAAACGGATCAAGAGTCGAAAGATACGGATCAGAGCGGATGAATCGTCTAAAAGACCAGTACATGACCGGCAGTTCACCGATTGAGATCCGAAGATGGTCATGCCGCCTGGGTGAGGGAGTTGAACTACGAAAAAGTGAGATTTTATGACGTATTCTCACTAAAGTGAGATTACAAAATAACCCCCCAGTACTACTGGCGGTGAATTTCGGAGCGCGCCCTATATAACGAGGAATATTGTTCTTCACCTACAACGTGACCAGGGTAGAGACAGAGTTTGAATTTAATAAGGCTTTATTTTTATTTATTTGTAGTTTAATTTAATGTTTAATACAGAAATAATGCGTTGGTATATTTAGATATATTTATGGAAGGACTATTGTTCTACAGTTACATCACTAAAATAAGAAGAAAAGGGAATGTATTGCTCAAGGACATGGGTATGTCCTCTAAGATAAAAACAATTTACGTCAAGATAATAAAATCTTTGATCAAATACACTTATTCATTGTGATCTATTGACCAATACAATAGAATTCCATTATACAACGCTCAAAAATAAATAAACATTTGACACAATATTCCCAAAAATATGTAATAAGTTCTATTATTGTAACAATAACTAACATTACAGCCCATCAGTTACATTACAGTATAGTATGTTACGAATTGTGGTACGAAATGTAGTACCAATTTTCAGAAAATGTTATTGGAACAGCTTGAAATTACATAAAGGATAAGTAACAAACAAATAAGGGGTTAGATACTTTTGTACACAGTACCAATGATTTATAATGAGGCTGTAAGCAAGAAACTAATAATGTCGTAAAGGATTTCAACGTGGGAATACCTTTTACTTAAACTATCAGTTTTATTCCAGAGGTTGGCTCCCTACAGCCTGGAACTACTTCTGATAGGAAGCTGTTCGATGGCCGGGACAGTAGATGAAGTTCACATCTATTCTCGTAGTGACAATAGTAGGTTTTTGCTTATTTTGGAGTAGTATATGTAAATATTCATGCTTTTTATAAAGAAGTCAGAGACATTACGGTTAGAACACTACATTAAGGCGAAAAGAATAGTTACGCGTCTGTAGATTTGCATTTGACAAGGAACGGTAGTCAAACAACTACATGACATTGAGCAAAGTATTTTTAGAAGTGGTAGTTATTTTTTATTTTAAGTTTTTTTTAAAACTACACGTCGGTGGAGTTCTACCGTATATTGATCTACCGCATGGTTACAGTTTACGGAAAATCTACGCGTCTGTATGGGAGATAGATATAGTATTAGAAAGACGAATGGCCTTCAACCACATTGTGAACAGAATAAGTGTTTCAATTGGTTGATTTTTTAAGAGTTATCCGAAGACTATATACCGGAAGATTTGCATATATGTATACGCGAGAAAGGGTATTCTACTACTGCATGAAGGATCCACGGGGACTATCCGTTTGCATTAAGGTGGTTTAAAACGATATAATTCCCTAGTCATAATGGAAACCATATTATAATTTTATATTTTGATTTCAGCGTCTGTAGAAAATATGAAATAAATATTGTAATATTAATGGCGCAAAGATATAGTTATATATGATTAAAACTCTCAGGAATTTAATAAATAAAGTTACATAAGTCTCTAACTTGACTCGTTTTTTCCCGCCGTACGGCTGAAAACCCTTAAAAAACAGAAGGTTTATCATTTGCGATTCTGTAAAAATTACAGTAGTGAGTAATATATTATTTTTTTTACAAATAGTTGATAAAACATGCAATCTACACATCGTTAGTTTTTTGACGAAATATAGGTGTTATAAATTCCTATTTCCTTCAATGTTCTCCTACTCTGGAGCCCACAGCCATAATCTATATCCCATATTTAAAAACTGCTTGTATATTTGTAGGCAAATAGCTCTAAAAGTAGTTCGGCAAGGGGTTGATATTTTGATATAGTTGGATAGATGGTTAGATGGTTGTTTAGATAGTTTTTTTCCTCAAAATGAGGCCAAATTCATCAAATTATAGGTGAAGCGATTTTTCTCTCAAACTACCTTAAGCATTCTACTTGCTGCTAAACGCGAACGCTGTAGATTTTCATTTGTTTATCAGAACCTGCTCAACAGGAACAGCGAATTTCAACGGTGGTACTATAAAAGTTGTTGATTTATGCGCTAGACGATACTAATCATGCCAACTATTGCATTTTCAGTAGGATTTATCGTTGTCATTTTTCTTCATACTTGATCAACATTATTTAAAAAATATATATTTCACTTATCAAGGGATTTAACATTATGCAACCGGCAAATAACGTCGGGAAACAGACAGTGGCAAAATATCACTATCTAAAACCTAAAACGTCCATATTTGGGTACAAGTTTTAGATCAGACAGAGTAAATTAGACCGTCCGTCAAAGGAGCTGTTGAATTCTTTGAACTCTATGCATCATGAATTGAGATTAAAAATTCCGGAAGTAAAATTATCTACTGCTGTAGGAGCAACGCAGTTACATCAAAACAAGATACCGAAAAAGTTGAGAGATAAAAAATATAAATTGTACTAAAAAATATAAGATCCGGCTATTCTCCGTGAATATTGGTACTTGTATTGCAACCCTAACGAGGTTATCTGGTTGCGTAACTCAAGTTTACATTTTAAGTTCAGCACATCGTGCGTATAATCGTCCTAAGTTGGCCTTATGACCCCTAGGTGACTCTCGTTTCAGGTTGGGTGCTCATCAAATAGTCATTCTAATCCAAAACCGCTCTAGGGTTTCATTTTGAAGATAACATAAAGTGAACTATACCGTCCGTCGAATTGGACGTTGGATGTTGTGACCCCTAGGTGTCTACAATCAAATACCTGTATTCCAAAAGTTGAATTTTCTGATACAGTAAGTCCAGAACATCCAAATAAAGTACAATGAATGCAAAAAAGCAGAAACAAACAAGAAAAAAATTAAAACAAAACAGCATAAATACTACTCATCGCTTGTGTATATACAAGTATGCGTCCCCACCACCACATTCATATCTATTTAGGAGCTACTCGGAGGTAAACTAATGTGCAACGCATCGTCCGTCAAAAGAGACGTCAATAATTGTGACCCCAAGACGCTGTTTTTTAAAGAGAAGGTTTTTGTCGACAACAGGTTACCTTCCACCGTTTCCATACTCAACATGAAACATGATAAGTGTGGAACACGAAAACATTGTATGACCCTTTATAAAGGTTCATTATTCAGTCATTAATTTGCTTTAAGTTGATGTCATATATTTAAATTGTAAGAATTATTAGTTTAAAAATCTTATTTAAAAAAAAATTGACCTATAAAAAAGTCAAAAATTTAAAAAAATATCTCGCTAAAAACACAGGGTAGTGTATTTATGACCAAACCAGTGTAGTGGCTACAGGTTATTGTATTTATCCAGCGCTACGTCTGTGTATGTTTATTTACCATAAAAATCAACGCAATAGGATCAATGTTCCGTCCGTCGAATGATCCGTTGAATTTGCTGAATCCTAGGTGACTGTAATTATGAGTGAAAACTTTGAAAGTTGGTCACCCTTCTCCAGCATTACCAAAATACTGCAACCAAAGGTGAGAGATGGAAGGAAGCGCATATATACGAGAGATATAACTCAAACAAACATAACATCCAAATACTCTTAGATACTTTAGGTCCACTACAACTTCTATTTATACAAGGATGCCAAGTTGAGAGCACCAAATGTGCATTACGTCGTCCGTCAAAGTGGCTGTTAAATGTTTTGACCCCTAGGCCCCTTTAATCAACACTGAAAATTCCAAAAGCTTAGCCTCACTGCTCCTGTACGACCGACAAACCTAAACCAAAGACGAGATATCGAAGAAGGAATTATTATAAGAAGGAAAACTAAAAGGCCTCCTATTCTTCTGTGAAAGCACGAACTGATACTTGTGCTCATGCGGCCTTTTTTGTTGTGTTACGTAGGTTATTCAAGGTTATAGGCATGGGGTGATATTTTGAGATCACCTAAGGTACAATGCACTGCCCTTCAGAGCGGCCGTAAAACTTTGTTACCCTTTGTGACTGTAATGCACCCTTAAATTTTCAAAACTTGTACTTTCTGCCCATGTAGTTCCAAAGCACCAGCACCAAAGGCGATAGGTGGATGTTAGAAGTAAGGTACAAAAAGATCTTTAAGAAAACGGTCTCCATGTATACTTTAGATGATGTTAGTGGCATTTCCACCCTACTGTAGCTGAACAGGGTGTAGTTGAGATACCAACTAAGCTGTACCAGCCGGAAGAGCCACCACATTTTGTGACCCCTAGGCGGCAGATTTTAGTGTAAAAATTCTAGAATTGGTCCTCTCCGCTACAAGAGGGCCAACACACCTCCAAACATAAGCATTAAATTGTTGATAAACAATGTATGAGTTTATTTAAGACATAACGGACTGATTATTAATGACATTTCCATTCCAATGTGAACAGCAAATTGATTTCAAGCTTGTGATATACCGGGTAAAATTTGAAGAGTACCTAATGAACAGTGCACAGAACGTCATAAAGGCCGTCAAACGTGTGACCACTGGGCGAGATAAATCATCACAGAAAATTCCAAAAGTTGGCTGCTCTGCTTCAGGAGTACCGAGAGAGATATAAGAAGGAAACTCAGGTAAAATAGCTACCTGCTACTCTGTGAATTAATGTAGGTGCTTCCACTTCTGCCATAGATTTAACAAGTATTCAATTGGAACTGGATGTTTTTATATCACCAAAGGTTGAATACACTGCCCATCAGAAGGACCGTCAAAGGTTATGACCCCTTTGACCCTATTATCATTTTACAAGGCAAAAATGGAAGTAGGAAGAGAGATAATAGGTAATTTAGCCTCCTGAATGTCTGTGAACTTAATTGTTTATTATTTATCCGCAACATTCCAATACCTTTGGGTCCTCTAGGTTATTAATTGCACTGGGTTCAATTGTGTGATAGCACAAGGTGCAGTTCACCACCCGTTAGAAGAACCGTCAAAATTTGTGAACTCTAGGCCCTGGTAACCAACTCTGAAGACTCCAAATGTTAGCCTAACTACCTCAGAAAAGCAACCCACAGTAATTTAAGGCAGAAATTGAAATAAGAAGAGATATACAAGATAAAATAGTCTCCTGAATATCTGAGACTGATGGTTCTTACAGGTACCTCCAACATATCATGTCTATCAAGTTGGGTTCTTCAGATTATTAATTACACAGAGTGCAATTTTGAGAGGGCATACGGTAGAGTTCACCGCTCGTCGGAAGGACCGTTGAACTTTGTGAACCCTAGGTCCCAGTAACCTATACTGAAAATTCCAATCGTTAGCCTCTCTACCTAGGCAGTACCAAAACACCGCTACTATAGGCGAGAAATAGAAGTAAGAAGAAATATAGAAGATAAAATAGCCTCCTGAATGTCTGGGAACGTTGATATTAATTTGTTTACCATTACATGCATATGTAATTGAGTTTTCCAGGTTAATAAATACACAGGGTGTAGTTTTGACATTTCATAAGGCAGGAATACATCACCACCCGTTGGAAGGACCGTTAAATTTTGTGAATCCTTGGCCCGCGTTACCTACAATGAAAATTAAAAAAGTGGGCGTCTCCACCTCAGCGGTTCAAACACACTGCAAACAATGGCTGAAACGGAAGTATAATGAAATATACAAGATAAAATAGTCTCATAAATGTCTTGTAATGTAGGTATTTGGCTCCCCAGGCAATTTATTACACACGGTGCAATTTTGAGACAGCATAAGTTGCAGTTCACCGCCCGTCAAAAGGACCGTGGAACTTCGTGAACCCTTGGCCCCACTAACAAAATCTTAAAATTCCAAAAGTTTGCCTCTCCGCCTCAGCAGTACCAACACACAGCTATCAAAGGCGAGAAATGTAAGGATAAGGAATATATAAGATAAAATAGTCTCCTAAATGTCTGGGAATGAATGTACTTGTGCTTCCAACATATTATCATGCCCATCAAGTGGGTCAGTATTTACACAAGGCGCAATTTAAAGATGGCATAAGTTTCAGTTCATCGCCCGTCGGAAGGACCGTCGAAATTCGTGAACCCTAGACCCCGGTACCCACCACTGAAAATTCCACAAGGTATCCTCTCCTCCTCAGCAGTACCAACACACAGCCATCAAAGGCGATAAATGTAAGGATGAGGAAGATTTACGATAAAATAGTCTCCTGAATGTATGGGAATTAAAGTACTTATGCTTCCAACAAAATATCATGTCCATCAAGCAGGTCAGTGTGTTTACAAAAGGCGCAATTTTAAGATGGCATAAGTTTCAGCCCACCGCCCGTCGGAAGGACCGTCGAACCTTGTGAACCCTAGGCCCCGTTAACCACCACTGAATGAAAGTACATGTGCTTTCAACATAATATCATGCCAATGAAGTTGGTTTCCCCAGGGCAGTATTTACAGTACAGTACATAAGTTTCAGTTCACCGCCCGTCGAAAGGACCATACGACTTTGTGAACCCTAGGCCCTGGTAGCCACCACTGAAAACTCCACAAGGTATCCTCTCCTTCTCAGCAGTACCAACACACCACTATCCAAGGCGAGAAATGTAAGGATAAGGAAGATATAAGATAAAAAAGTCTCCTGAATGTCTGGGAATTAAAGTACTTGTGCTTCCAACATATAACCATGACCATCAAGTTGGGTTCCCCTGGTCGATATTTACACAAGGCGCAATTCCAAGATGGCATAAGTTTCACTTCACTGCCCGTCGGAAGGACCGTCCAACTTTGTGAACCCTAGGCCCCTGTAAACAGCACTGAAAATTCCACAAGATATCCTCTCCTCTTCAGGAGTACCAACACACCGCAATCAAAGGCGGGGGAGATGTGAAGGAAGGCGAAATGGAAGGGGAACTCAGACGGAACGGCTTCCCCCCCACCCCTTATCCTTAATACGCCCCCACACCCCCGTTGCCATAGCAGCGGAAGAAAGAGGAGTCGGGGGAAAGAGAAAGATGGCCTTATTTATGAATATTGTCCTCTCCTCCTCCCGCTCGGACGTATATATTCGGGGAGAGGGGAAGTGAGGCATGGTTATTAGGACTCTATATATACAGCGACTGCTTCCCTCCCCTTCCACACCTTCCCCTCTTCCCCCCTCCCCTTCAAATGGGAGTGGTTGGGAGAGGGGAGGGGGGTAAAGTATTATCTCTCCGACGAAGAGAAGTGCCAGTGAAGCCTTTTCCGCTATTGATGTTTGTCGCTCTCGGATACAACGGACAATGAGGGGGGATTGACGTGTTTTTACGTCACCCTAGTATACGCCGCATATATGTACTTGACGTATATAAGCGTCACTTAAGTGTACTTCACGATTAGGAATACTTCCAGCTCTCGCGTTTTACTTAAAATAAGGTGAATTGACGTGTTTTTACGTCACCCAAGTAGACGTCACCCAAGTATACACGGCGTATATTTACTTGACGTATATAAGCGTCACTTAAGTGTACTTCACGATTAGGAATACTTCCAGCTCTCGTGTTTTACTTAAAATAAGGTGAATTGACGTGTTTTTACGTCACCCAAGTAGACGTCACCTAAGTATACACGGCGTATATTTACTTACGTATATAAGCGTTATGTGCACTTCACGATTAGGGATACTTCCAGCTCTCGTGTATATCGAAAAATAAGGTGAATTGACGTGTTTTTGCGTCACCCAAGTATACGCGGCGTACATTTACTTGACGTATATAAGCGTGACGTATGTGCACTTCACGATTAGGGATTACTCCAACTAGTCAGTTTTAAAATGGCACACATACAAGATCTACTGTAGTATCGCGGATTTTGTAACATATTGATAACGTCGTCAGAGAATAAATCTTAAAAACTTACCTATCAGGTGATTGATGTAGATTCTACTTTCTGGTTTGTCCACCCATTGCGCTGCTGACTTTGTCTTTGTTTTCTGTTTAGTCTACGCCTACAGACCTGGAAGTAAATCAACAAATTAGATACACTACCTGACTTTCGAAACACTTAGTTTATCCAGGCTGGTTTATATGTACTTGACGTATATAAGCGTCACTAATGTGTACTTCACGATTAGGGGTACTTCCAGGTTTCGAGTAAAACGAAATTTAAGGTAAATTGACGTGATTTTACGTCACCCAAGTATACGCGGCGTATATGTACTTGACGTATATAAGCGTCACTAAAGTGTCCTTCACGGTTAGGGATACTTAGGGCTTTCGAGTAAAACGAAAGTTAAGGTAAATTGACGTGTTTTTGCGTCACCCAAGTATACGCGGAGTACATTTACTTGACGTATATAAGCGCCACTTTACTTTACCTCACGATTATGGATACTTCCAGCTCTCGGGTACAACGAAAAGTGAGAATGATTCACGTATGTTTACGTCACCCAAGTATACGCGGCATAAGTATAAGTACTTGACGTATATAATCGTCACGTATGCATACTTTCCATACTTGAACGACCGACGCATAAATACGTCTCGAATCACCTGTGGAGAAATTACATTCAAGAAAGCATAAAATAGTCATGACTCACTGTCACATTCCTCACATTACGACGCATGCAATCGTCATAACGGCATTTAGGGATATGACGTGAATATACGTCATAGAATGAGTAAGCAAGCATAAATGCTGTCCCGAATTCACGATGTACGCTGTGATGTTTCCGTTGTTTTCGTAGAGAATTGCAAACATTATTTAATACACCCTAGGAATACTGACACGCTGATTGCATCGCATTCCATTAGACGTACACAAACGTGACGCTTATATACGTTACGTTCTCGGGCTCTGCACTCCTTGGAAATTGGCTTCATATTGACTCGACGTTATATCGGAAAACGACTTGTTGTTCATTCTCAAGGCGTGACTATGTCTCTCTGTCTATATGTAGGATTATACACTTAACTGAATTGACCGTTTGACGAGTCCAACAATTAAGCTCAGGTGTGCCGTCTGATTGGCTGACGTTCATTTGAAATCTATTCTGCTCTTTCCTTATGTGTTTCAATCAATTTGTTATAGAGGTGCACATGTATTGCTCAGATGAATGACAGTATCCCGATTGAATGTTTTTCGATTAGGGCGGATTTCGATGTATTCCTTGATTATGCGGTCCCAGTAGCGTTGTGAGCGGCAAAGAATTTTTGATTATCCCCATCGAATGACATTATGGCATAGCATCAATGTAGATCACGCCATCCACGTGGTGCATGTATACTCGAAGTATATACTTGACGTATTTAAGCGTCACGTACGTATTAGTCACGATAAGTGATATTTTAACAGTCTCAGTCCACCATGAGAATTCTAATTGATTCAAGTATTCTTCGAATGAAATCAATGAACTTAGTATTTGAGTGGGTTGACATATATCTACGTGGTGCATGTATACTCGAAGTATATACTTGACGTATTTAAGCGTCACGTACGTATTAGTCACGATAAGTGATATTTTAACTGTCTAAGTCCACCATGAGAATTCTAATTGATTCAAGTATTCTTCGAATGAAATCAATGTACTTAGTATTTGAGTGGGTTGACATATATCTACGTGGTGCATGTATACTCGAAGTATATACTTGACGTATTTAAGCGTCACGTACGTATTAGTCACGATAAGTGATATTTTAACAGTCTCAGTCCACCATGAGAATTCTAATTGCTGCATGTGGTATTCTTCGAATTAAACCAATCCATAAATAGAAAATAATAGTTACCACTCCATACAAACGAAATTGTATACGAAGGCATATATGCTTAGAAATACAAGCAATGGATTATTATTTGATTATGAGTACATTCAACCTATTCACCAAGGTTACATGTGTCACCATGTGACGTATATATATTTACATGAACATCTTCGGACATGCACTGATGACATATAGATTAAATAATTAAGCTTATGGCGTCATAGGATTAATATGCTACAGCAGATGATCTATTATCACAGCATGTCTCAGGATGATATCACTGCATATGCGTCGAAACAATTGAAAAAATAGTCAAAGAATGGCTTCAATCTTGTAAATGTATTTGTTTTAAAACATCCGTTTTCAGGAATTAATTAACGAAAAAATTTACCTTTGAACAATGTTTTTACTGTATTTTATTTATAAACATTGTTCCTTTACCTCACAATTACACTTGCATGTATCGATATTTAAACTAATATTCGGTGTTTCATCATACATCCTGATTACATATATCTGCTCCATTATTACATCTGATTATCTTCAAAAGTAAGTATCGATGCATGGTAAATAAATCAAATATCGACATATTTGTTGTTTGTTACAAATCCAGAATTTTACGATGTTCGCCTGAACCTATTAAAAATAAATTACACGATTTTCATAACAATGTGATGTGATTCGTCACCCATAATGTTTATTGAATTATTGATTGTTGATCGGTTAATCCACCTGAAATTATCGATTAGACATTATGTAGATAAACCCATCGATTCAGCATCGATATTTGTCGAGGTGAATCGATTGGGAATCTTCGAGATAGAGTATCAATATTCTTCCAAGGTATATCGATTAAAAAGCTTCGAGAGAGAGAGAGAGTTATCGATATAAGTATCGATATATTTTTGAAATGAAAAATAACCTTGCAAATCATCAATATCATAATGTTTTTCTATCTAATCGATAGTCACAGATAGTATTATCGAGTTCGAATACGAAATCAGGATCGGCAATGAATCACAAAACATAAATTTAAAATATAGGTAGTTCACTTCATATTTTATTTCTAAGTAAAATTTTCGATATAAATATTTCAAAACCTAAATTGAACAATACAATAATTATAATAAAATAATTAAACCTTCCTTTGCTGCCTGTAACTCGATGGAATAGTCTATAAATAGTGAAAATCGTTACAAAAAACTGTTGAATAGATTCTGAGCAAAGAGTGATTGTCTTATTAAAGATATAAATCTCTATACATTTTTTTTAAATGTTGTACAACAGATGCGAAAAATAATAATTATAACAAGTTACGTATACCTTCCATTTTATTCGTAAATGATTGGTTAAATTGTATTTCAGTTACTAGTAAAGGGTGCCCGTTGAAATTTTAATGGAAGAATATAAGATTATAACTGCAAATTGCAAATATCATTAAAAGTATACCATAAACAATAGCACATTAACCTTCCATGGAGAGGATGATGTGTAGTAAAACATACATCTTAAGGATGATCCACTGCGGCTTCCTTAACAGCTTCCTTGGATCGCCCGAGTATACTCGGGCAAAGTAATGCTGAAATGCAGGTGGCCTAATTATCACAAGTTAAGGGGCAACATTCAGAAATTATTGAATAATTCATTAGTTATTTGGAATAAAAATGTAAGTAAAAAATATTCGCATTTGCCTCCGTTTAATGCTTCTGAATCTGAAATGAAAATTTATGAATTTTTATTTACCATTTTTGTAAAAAAAAACCGTCATGGAAGTGGTTAATGTAGATGGGGTGTGAGCAAGTGATTTTTTTACGTCACATGGCGACACATGTAACCTTGGTGAATAGGTGCATGTGATCATAATCAAATAATAATCCATTCCTTGTATTTCCAAGTATATATGACTTTGTATACAATTTCGTTTGTATGGAGGGGTATCTATTATATGGGGTGTGAGCAAGTGATTTTTTCGCTGGAAATTAAGGAGGTTCCGCCGCGACTGTTTGAGTCAAAATAAATACTAAATTCCAAATTTTTGATATTTTGTCTAAAAAAATCCTGCTTTTTTACTGATGAAATGCGTTACATCTATAGAAACCCAAAAGTAAATTACAAAAAATGCAGATTATTATTTCACGAATGTATTTTAAATGAGCACTTTTATTCCAGCCAATAGGAGCCAACTGCAGTGCCATTTCCTACGAATTACCGCATTTTTTACTTGAATTGCGGCATTAATTCTTCAATAACTAGAAGAAATAAGGTGGTAAGATGCCTGTATTACATATTTATTCAGTTTCTCTGGATTATTTCCTTCTTATAAATACTTTTCCATGTAAATGGATATATATATATTTTATGGAAAAATACTATTTTATTCCCCGTGTTTCTCTCATTCCCCCATTATGAACACAATGTGTAATTTCAAGTTCAATTATAGAAAAAAATACCGTGAAAAGGTATTATTTTGTTGTTCATATCAGATATAGAGGACAACTAAGTAGACAGAGTATGAATAATATTACATTTAAGTCATTTTACGGTGGAACCAACTTAATAAAGTTGAAATAAGAAACCCTTTCAACCAACAGTATTTAGCATTACCCGTGCATAGGAAGTGTACCTATTCATTTATTTATTCCTTGACTAGTTCAATAAATAAAAACGGAATCTCGGTGTCAACAATTAGCATGGTTGTTATAGGGACGGTGACTCAAGAATGCAAATAGTCTACTGAATATCGATTCATTTTATATTAATTTTAAGAATTTTGACCAAAAAACAGCATTCGTTTGCATAAATAAGAATATAGAATGAATTTCTCTTCAAATGGTACTTCTTTCGATTTCGTACGAATTAAATTTCATAAGTAAATTTTGGAATTGCTAAAAGGTCTTATCTTCTTCTTCAAACTTCGAAAAGATCTTATTTTTAAAGCATCTATGAATTTCAATCTGCAATCTTCAAATCGTTCACATTGAATGCATTTAGACCGCAAGCTATACAATACCGTAAATTGTAAAAATTTTTAGAACTTTTCTGAAAATAACACACAAAAATGGTATGTAAATTTACCGAAAGTTTTTTAGAGTTGGATTGGTAGGCGCATTGCATTCTGGGTAGTTAAAAGTTAACAAATTGCTTATAGTCATAACACAATCCCAAAGAGTGATAGGTTTACCATAAATGTAACCCTACTCACGGCATAACCTCTATTGCACCTACATTGGAGTACATAAACCTATTTCTTGAGAAAACTTTTAATCAATAAAACCTTTTATATAGGGTGTTAATGTGTGTCATGAACTAGTTAACTTTAAGAAATGCTTATGAAGACCTAAATTTCCTCTGAAATAAAGACAACATTATTACTATTATATACATGATGTAGAATACATTTGGACACAAAAATCTCACTACATGGCAGTTACAAGTTATAGATTCTTTACATATAGATTGATTGAAACTTATGGAGATACATAAAGTTTTCCCTTGGAATACTTTGCTTACTATAGGAGATAAAATTTGTCGGCCTCGGTGGCGGCGGGGTAGCGTCATCGCCTGCTAATCCAAAGGTCGCGGGTTCGAATCCCGCCTGGGGAGGATTTTTCACTTCCCAGGACATTGTTGTTTGTGCTTGTCCGTTGTTAATTGTTAAAATACCCCGATGTAAAGGCCAATAAGTGCTGTTTTCGGTGGTAATGAAATAAAAAAAAATATAAAAAAAATAAAAAAAATAAAAAATAATAAAAAAAGTATCATCAACAGTTTTCATCAATCCGAATACAATTGGTTTGCAACAATCCTCTGTTCCACCCTTCTCTCAGTCAACTGCATCATTATTTCTTCAATATTTCTTCACTTGGATGTCCTTCACGATTTGTTTGATGTCTTCCATCCATGGTCTTCTTATATAATTCCTCATATTCATTTCTTCTTCTAATGTTGCCTTGAATAAGAAATTGTGTCGCAAAATGTGTCCAAGATGTTTGCCCCACCTTCTTCGCAGAGAGCTCATCATGCTTCTTTTGTTTCCAACTCTTCCTACGACTTATTCGTTTGTAAATCTCTCAGTCTATTTGATTTACATATCATTCTTCGATAACACGACGTCTCCATGACTTCAAATCGCCTTTCCTCTTGTTCTGTCATTGTCCAGGCTTTACCACCTATATAAGAGCATGCTACAAAATACATAAGGGTCATTCCACACCAATTCAACCTACGTTTGTCCCTTAGGGTCTCAGATTTTTATAAAAATTGGTGTATGGGTAGAATATCAAATCAAACTGAATACCATCAAACTGTTTTTTGGGAAAACAATTTTTGAGTGAATTATGCTTATTTTAATTTTTTCGCATTTTTAGTAAAAATCCAAGCCTTAAATCATATTATCACTTATATCTCCGCTTGTAGTTATCACACAGCAATGAATAATAGCTCTGATTAAAGCTAAATATTTACTTAATGCAAATATATCAATAAATATAATTTTAATCTATACCTCATTGTTGTTAATTACTAATGTTTTTAAAAAATTGTTAACAAACATTTCTCAGACACTCCATCTCAGAATCGGCTGAAACTTTTTTTCCGTGTTTTAAACAGACCCAGCTGTTTGTGTAAATTCATTAATGCGTTTTTCATAAATATTTAAACATTTACAATTTTCTCTCGCGCGGCCCGTCGACTCCCCCATTTGGAAAAATACATGCAGAAAACACGTGATGCAGGCCTAAAATGTTTCCTAATTGCTCAAGGTCGTGGCTATATGAGATAAAAATATATTATAAACTATAAATGTTAACAACAATTGTTATTTGTTCGGTTAAATGGATGTTTGCAGAGAAATTTACCATTGAGCCCCACTTTCTCTGCGCGAAAACTTTTTGCTAACTACTCCGACACAATCGATTGAAAACTAACGAGAAAGCAAAATCCTTGTATTTAAAACAAATGTAAAATGGCTAATTTGGCATACTTTCCGTAAATATATGATGTCCTATATTGTAGGAAGGGGTCCTCTCGGAAATATTTTACTTGAGGATCCTGTTACTCCTGCCTGCAACCACAGCTGAATCCTCGTCCCTTGCTTGGACGAAGAAAGTCTCTTCATTAAAACCACTTCATTTCATTCGGGTATTGCTGCATGAAACTCCCTAATGCCTGGTATACTAACTGTACTAATATTTTCACAAAACAGTTTGAGGGTATTCAGTTTGAGTTGATATTGTACCCATACACTCATTTTTATAAAAATCTGAGACCCTAAGGGACAAACTTTTATTCAATTGAGGTGGAATTATATTCATAAATAATTTTGCCTAACCTTCCTCGCAGAGTGCTCATCATGCTTCTTTTGTTTCCAACTCTTCGTACGACTTATTCGTTTGTAACTCTCTCAATCCATTTGATTTACATATCATTTTATGATAACACCACTTCTCCATGACTTCAAATCGCCTTTCCTCTGCTGCTGTCATTGTCCAGGCTTTACAACCTATATAAAAGCATGCTACAAAAACATAAATATTTTAACAATGTGCTTTCAAACATCCAGGCTTTTGTTGCCAGTTGTATACAGACTCCTCTTCTGGTAGAATTCCCGTCTTTGATTGTGCTATTATTTTCACTTTGTCTTTCCTGCTTCTTCCATCGCTAGTAATCAATAGCTACTTAGACACCAATATTCTTCCATTTGCGTGAGATTTTTCAGCCTATGTTAAAGTGATTTGAGCGATATAGTTCCCTACTAGTCATAATGGAGACCATGTTCAAATTTTATTTTTTGATTTCAGCGTCTGTAAGGAGTATTAAATAAATATTGTAATATTAATGGCGCAAGGATATAGTCATATATGATCAAAATTATCAGTAATTAAATAAATAAAGCTACATAAGTCTCTAACTTGACTCATTTTTTCCCGCCGTACGGCTGAAAACCCTTCAAAACAGCAGTTGTTTTTGCGATTCTGTAAAATTTCTTTTGTGAATAATAGATTATTTTTTAATTAATATTAGAGAAAAAATGCAATCTACACACCGTTAGTTTTTTCACGATATCTAGGTATTATAAATTCCTTATTCCTTCAATATTCTATCCCTCTGGAGCGCACAGCTATAATCTTACCCATGCGTAAAACAGTTTACATTTTAAGGGGAATTGCTCGAAAAGAAATTTGTCAAGGGATTTATATTTTGATATAATTGGAAAGATGAGAGTTTTTTCTTTAAAATGAAGTCAAATTCATCAAATTCTAGGTGAAGTGATTTTTCGCTCAAACTACCTTCAGGTTGTATTTCTTCAGATTTCAGTTCATTCTGTTCAGAATTACCGTCAGATCTCTCTACTATCAGCAATAATTGCTAAGTCATCAGGATAACGTATTGTGCTGACTTTCTCTTGATACACATGAATTCCTATTTTTTTATTTTTCCTTCATTTCATAAATATATAAATTGAAGTTTGATTAACCCTAACTTGGTTGAACCACGTGGCGATAGTTTGGAAATTATTTCACTCTGTAGTAGGCATTCCGATGGAGGTTTTATATCTTTCCTACGAAACAAAGCATTCTGTGAAATATTCTGCGGTATTTTGAAATAAATTCACTTTAAAATTATTGCAAAGTGAATATTACAAAGTGAATTTTTTTTCCAAACAATCATCATTACACTTAACTCTTCGTACGACTTATTCGTTTGTAACTCTCTCAATCCATTTGATTTACATATCATTTTATGATAACACCACTTCTCCATGACTTCAAATCGCCTTTCCTCTGCTGCTGTCATTGTCCAGGCTTTACAACCTATATAAAAGCATGCTACAAAAACATAAATATTTTAACAATGTGCTTCAAAACAACTGTATTTTACCGTTTGCGCCATTAGTCGCGCTATGACATTGTTTCTCTCTCACACGAAATTTAAACTTGTGCTCACTTTGTAATCAATGAGTTATAAGAATAAGTTCCCTTTCCTTTTAAGCTGACTTTTAATATCTCTTGTCCTATTGACCTTGCCGTCTCATATAAAAGTATAAATGAAGCGTTTGGCAGCTGTGTAATAATGATATATGTCTATGATACCGTAATGGCTACAATTAGGTGTGAGACTTTTCCTCATCGCGCGACCACTGACGTTAAGTGTTTCTGTATATAATCACTCATTTGCGTTACACTTTTACAACATGCGGGCAAAGTTGATTTTATTTCGTGGAGAGTAATCTACTCCAGAGTATACTCTAAGAATTTATACTACTTGTATATCTACTCAGTTTTATAGTCAGGTGATAGAAATAAATGTTTTGGTGAAAAAGACCCAAATTCTTAATAACTTTCTTTTGTTCTTGATAATTTTTTTATATAGCACTTTTAAGGTGATTTAGGATTCTCAGTGAGTGTGAGAAAAAGGACCTTTGAGCTGCATTCGTCATAGGGTGCGTGGAGAAGGATCCTAATCCTGCGTCCTTCGTACGGTGAAACAGGAGTCGATGCTCATTATTTCAATGGACTCTTAAGGCGATAAGGGATACAGGAAGGGTGCAGGGAGGAGGATCCTAACACTACGTCCTTCGTAGGGTGAAGAGACATGCTTAATCTACTTTCGCAACATGCTGGCAAAGTTGATTCCTTTCGTAAAGAGCAGATACGTTAATGCAAAATGTATGAGTGATTAGAATTTATGTCCTCATATATTGTAAATATTTCTATTGTAGAATTGTAATTTTCTTCATTAATCCCCAATGATTACATCGCCAGTAAAAGTGGCAATGATCACGTAATTGTATCAGTAATTGTGTATCTGTGGAAATCATTGTTTCAAATTAACATTTATGAGAAATAAATTAACTATAAATACAGTGATATATATTGCCAATAATCGCTCTATGATAGATAATATCAATGGTGTACATCTCAGTGTGATAATAAGTCTCTCACGCGAACGCTCGCGTTATATAAGTAACCTTAGCGACCACTCCCGGGTTAAACTTTCTCAATCTATGTATCCTTAAATTTATTCACCTATATTAGCCTATTAGTCTATTCTACCTACAAGGTATTATTTGGAGTATTGATCAATCTTTGATAAACTATCTCATGTCAACACTGAGAACATTATGCCAAAATAACTTGACAAAATCAGGATTTTACAGATCACTTATGTCAATCAAACATTGACAAAGACTATGCCTGTGAAAAAAAAATGTTTTTGGCTTTCAAACAATTTTCCTTCTTTTTATTTTCTGTGTTATTATGACTTTTTTTACATTTATATTTTATTCATTATGAAAAACAAATACAGCCTCCATATTTTTTCATCGTTAAAATGATTTATTAATAAGTAAATTTATCACTGAAACTTTTCCACATCGTTCGCTGACGTACGTTGCTCTGTAAATTCAAGACAGTTGTCTCGAAAAATCTCAGAATAAGACAAAGTGAACCCAGAATTCTCTTTGTTAACTATTTACATGAATCAACCTGATCTTTAAATAAAATATCCCTTTTTTGTATATTGTTGTATTTTTTTAACCTTGAGGAAGTGGAATAAATTACACAGAATGTTGGATATGTGTGCTTGGCTGGTTTTCGTAAATATAAAACCAACACTAAATACAATCTTCTAATAATCACTTCTTAATTACGTTAATCGTGGTAAAAAATATGGTGTCATATACAATCTACATTATTCCTACTATGTACTGTCTATAATATCTATGCCATCTACACTATAAATGGATACTTACTATCTATAGCATTGTATAATACATACTGTCTAACCTAAATATGATAGATATAATACCACAACACCTATATGATTTATAGTATCAACTGTTCATCCTATAATTAATACAAATGCTAGCTATACCTTCTACAAAATTAATTATATCTATAATATTTATTTTCTAAACTGCCTAGTGTATATCTACAATCTATTCTGGAAGCCCATGTGAAACAAAGTTTAGATTATATAGAAAGAAGAGAGAGAATAGATTGTAGATATAGTCTAGGCAGTATAGAAAATAGGCATTCTAGAAAATAGGCATTATAGGTAGAATAGATTTTGTAGATGGTATAGCTAGCTATACCTTCTACAAAATGAATTATATCTATAATATTTATTTTCTACAATCTATATCTACAATCTATTCTGGAAGCCCACACGAAACATAGTTTAGATTATATAGAAAGTATAGAATGAGAATAGATTGTAGATATAGGCTAGGCAGTATAGATAATAGGCATTATAGAAAATAGGCAGTATAGGTAGAATTGATTTTATAGATGGTATAGCTCAAGTTTCTATTCAAGACTAGAATTTGAATCAAAGATGCTATCCAAAATATCTGTGCTATTTATATGATTTATTATACTCTGTATATAGTACAGTCCGTATATTATGCATCTATACTGTGAACGCTATCGTGCTTCATTTGTTTGCAAACGTAAAGGCGAAAGATAATTTCAGCCCACGTGACACAGCGAAGGATAATTTCTGATAGACGAGTTTAACGGCTTCCATCTCCCGGAGAAAAAAAAATAACCCTTGGCAGGAGAGAATAGTTGAAGCAGCACCCTTAATGTTTTTTCCCCAGGGTTCTCAGGGTACGGGTAAGAATTATGGCGCGAGGAAACGGAGGGGTAGTATAAAGGGTCTCCTTTCCCCCACCCATACCAACACCCCATCCCGAAAGATCCCTTTCGTACCCTCAAAACCCTTAGTCCGCCTTCAACCCTCCGTCAGCACTCCATGCCATACACCCCAAACCCCTATACCCCTACCGGAATGAGTCGGAAGTGACGTGGGAGTGATCTAGTGAGACATCTGTGGGCGGGGGGAAGAATTAGTGCCTTCAGGGGGGGAGGGGAAGGACCATAGAGGGTTTCTGGCTTTTTCGTCTGACGTGCAAAAAGGGGAAGGATTTGGCGGTGGTGGGGGGAGGAGGAAGGACTCTTAAGGCGGTAAAGGACGCTTCAAAGGGTGTAGGGAGAAGGATCCTAATACTGCGTCCTTCGTAGGGTGCTTAATCAGCGAATTTAGCAAATCGATATTCTTTAAAAGGGTTTACATCCTATGATTGATCTCCTAAAGATCTTCTCTCTGCAACCCTTCAGAGACAGTCAAATTATAGAAATACAATTATTGGTTTTGATGAAAAAGACGCTAATTCTGAATGGCTTTCTTTTGTTCTCAATAATTTTTTATATAGCACATCTAAGGTAGGATGCTCATTGAGTGTGAGAAAAAGGATCCTTAAACTGCATTCGTCATAGGGTGCGTGGAGAAGGATCCTAATCCTGCGTCCTACCTAGGGTGAAACAGGAATTGTTGTTCATTATTAAAATGGACTCTTAAGGTGATAAAGGATGCAGGAAGGGTGCAGGGAGAAGGATCCTAATACTGCGTCCTTCGTAGGGTGCTTAAGCAGCGAAATGAGCAAATCGATATTTTTTCGAAGGTATTAAATCCTACAATTGATCTCCTAAAGATCTTCTCTCTGCAACCCTTCATAGATAGTCAAATTATAGAAATAAAAGTATTGATTTTGATGAAAAAGAACCTAATTCTGAATTACTTTCTTTTGTTCTCAATAATTTTTTATATAGCATATATAAGGTTGGATGCTCATTGAGTGTGAGGAAAAGGATCCTTAAACTGCATTCGTCATAGGGTGCGTAGAGAAGGATCCTTATCCTGCGTCCTTCGAATGGTGAAACAGGAGTTGATGCTCATTATTTAAATGGACTTTTAAGGCGAAAAAGGATACAGGACGGATGTAGGGAGAAGGATCCTAATACTGCGACCTTCTTATGGTGAGATATGGTTAAGCAGCGAATTTAGCAAATCGATATTCTTTAAAAGGGTTTAAATGCTATGATTGATCTCCTAAAGATCTTCCCTCTGCAACTCTTCAATAATAGTCAAATTCCAGAAATAAAAGTATTGATTTTGATGAAAAAGTCCCTAATTCTGAATGAATTACTATTGTTCTCGCTTATTTTTTATAGAGCACTTTTAAGATGATGTAGGATGCTCAGTGAGTGTGAGAAAAAGGATCCTTGAAATTCATTCATCACAGGGTGCGTGGAGAAGGATCCTAATCCTGCGTCCTTCCTAGGGTGAAACAGGAATTGTTGTTCATTATTTAAATGGACTCTTAAGGTGATAAAGGATGCAAGAAGGGTGCGTGGAGAAGGATCCTAATACTGCATCCTTCGTAGGGTGAGACATGCTTTAATGTCATATAAGCCAAATGCTATTCAAGCCTTTTAATGACGCTAAATCAATTGAGGTGTTCAAGTAAAATTATACATTTAATTCCAAAACAGTACCTGTAAACATTTTTGAGGAGTTTTGTACCGAATGGATGAGATACGTGAACCATTGGAAAACAGAAACACAAATTGTACGAAATGGCTCAGATACGTGGACCAATGTAAAACTGAAACAATAGCAATGGTATTTCCCAAATAAAATTGGATTGAGAGATTGAGACGAAGGTTTTCGCAGCGTTTAGCACGAAGAGTATCTGCTTTCAGGCGTACCACCGCTTGGTGTTTCATGAATTGAATTGAAACACATGCATTCAATTACAATTTTCTCCATTAATATTAGAATGATCGTCTTTGAATTATTTTAATAGTATATATGGAAAACATTTCTCTTGAAATTTTAAATGACGCAATAATACAAGTTTCATTTTTGCAATTGTTACTCTGTTTGTTAAACGTTTTTCCATTGATAAATTTATATATATTAATTATTACACAATTATGTAACTCATTGCATGTAGAGATTTCTTCTGAAGCAAAGAATTTGACTCGGAGATATAAATTTTTTATTAGTTTAATTTTGGTGAAATAAATAGTTGCCCAGGGTAAGAATATCACTCAAAAAATACTAACAGCAGATTCTTTAGCCATCCTACTGGCATCTCCAGGTCTAGAACGCCCGAAAATCATATACTCTTAATAAAAGAGGATAAGCTATAAGAAATCTGTGCAAAAATGAACTGGTATGAAGTTATTGCACTAAAAATGTTTAAGATGCTTGGGACATTCGAAATCTGGAATTAAAAGCTACATTCTTAATCATAGAAAACATGATTAACAATAAGGAAGCAGTACCTGAAAACATTCGCGTGGTGGTTTGCGCTACATGACTCGGATACTTGTAATACGGGAAAGATTTAAAACTTTAAAAACGTTTGAGAGGAATTGGGCTAAGAATTTCTCAGATACGTGGATCGCTGGAAAGCTGGAAAGAATGAAGAGAATAGAGGCTTTCGTATCTTGCAGTGTCTGAGTCGGATGGTGAAGTACAAATGAACTCATAGGATCAGAAACGTGGAACATTTTAATAGAAGCATGTACGAAGATGAGAACATGATGCAGTGCACCATATGTATATGAAGAAGACAAGGTCCTGGTGAATAGGCGAAGCACTGAGGCAGAACATGTACACAAGGAGCATAACAGGAGGATAGTCTTAGAAGTAAGAAAAAAATATATAGGGAAGATTACATCAATCAGGCCTCTGTTTACAATGAGAGATCAGAAAAATAATTTTTGTCCCTATCAGAGCCAGCCATTGAAATGGGGCATCCAACACCAAATTGCCTATTTCACTTAACTGAACGGCTCAGAAACCTGGAACCTGGCACTAGAAGTCACGTAGAAGAAGATGAAGAAGCATATGAAATGTTGCCCCATAAATTCCGACAGAGATAATTTCGTAGTTGACGGTTAGAAAAGTAGCCAATCAGGAAACACCTTCAATACCAACAGGTGAATCGAACCACGTGACTAAATAATCATATATGGCGGCACTTTCTAGAGACGTTTAACGTCAGATCTCTTTTGATACAAATTCCTGGGCGTTTTTATTCGAGCTGAAATGTCGAAAAATTTCAGGGCAGGTTTACAATCACTCAGTAAGTCTGGAAAAATTGGAAAACTCTAAGAAAGTCACCATATTTAGATCTCAGACGATATAACAGTCACTGTACTTACAAAAACTAAATAACTATAAAAATGATGGACTAAAAAAGGCAAAAAAATCTCCATGACGTGTAATCACGTCATAACTCATGTTCCACGCATACGTTTATGCCGTGTATAAAAGTCACACCCAGATGAGAGGTTAAGTCACTTTTACTAAGTCAGGAAAAAATCAAGAAAACTCTCTGAGAAAGTCTCCATGTTTAGAACACAGGCGGAATTTCGTTTTGTACATGGAATTATATCGGAGAAACGAAAACAAATTCCTTGCAGATCAATTTTCTTTCACTCATTAAAATATGAAAAAATACATTTACAACGGTGAAACTTGGATCGAAATATGAATAACGGATTGCAGGCTTATTTTATTTCGTCCGAATTCTATGAAATTATCTAAAAATTGCGAATTAATGCTTAAAGCGTAATATTTTTTGCGTTTTTTTCATCTCTTCCATGATTAAAACTATGACAACGCCCTTTTTTGACCTGGATACCTTAAAATGTCTTCAAAATACTCATATCATGCATGTCTGAGATAAGTATTCCTCAGGAAGAGATGTTCGATTGATTATAATAGTTTGATTAAAAACAATTTATTCCATAGTGAATTTTTAGCGATTTTTTAAATATTTATTTTGCAACGTAGCTTCTGGCCCGATACAGTGTTATATTAAAAAGAATAAACATTTGTTTTTTTTTTCATTCCTGTTGCGGCGACGTACAACTTAATAATAAATCATAATCATATTTGGCTAATTGAAAATTTGTATTTTATTAATTGTTTGTTCTTAGAATTCAAAAAGTAACAACTTTTATAGTTCTTAATGGATGTATGCAGCAGCTATTCATTACTGCAAAGGAAGTCCCAGATCAGTTATTCATAGAAGCTACCTAAAGCTTGTTAAAATGAAATCATTTTTTTGTGAATATTGCTTTAGGAAGTTAAAAACTTATAAGTAATATTATTATTAAATTAATTGTAAAAGCTATATTGGAGGGAATCCAAGCAAGGGATATTTGAAGTTAAAACTTTGGATTTAACTAGATATCCATCAATATGCTTTTCAATAACTATATGCAATATTCTATTGGGTATTGAATTAAATCGATTTTTTTATTAAATAATTTTTTCTCAACCTTTTTCGACGACACATTTTTTTAATATTTAGGATAAAATTTCCACTTTATTCACGCGTTAGAGAAATAACAAAGGTATTTGTTGTTAAAAAATTACCTAATTATACTAAACATTTCCAAATAACCAATGGTATAAAGGCTGTTGTTCTCCAATGACTTTGCAATACTTTAGGATATGTTTTAGCTGATCTAAAAATAAAAAAAAATTCATTTGAACATTTTGCCCTAAAATGCACTGCTATCCAGCTAAGCCTCACTAAACCTAAACCACATTAAGTAAACATCTATCTAGGATAAATACTTAAAACTATCGTATAACTATTAATGGCAATATTTAAAACTACCATATGATGTTTTATTATGCTGGTTTGAAAAACTGCTCACCATTTCGATGATGAAATAGCAATGCAAATTTTATTGAAGACATTTTATTTATAAATAAATGGCGCAACTTTTTTATGGTTGCACTTTTTTGACATAAATTCTCTGTGCAAATAAATCTCCAAGCGGATATACGCCTGAAAGCAGATACTCTTCATAAACCCTGCGACAACATTAATCTCAATCGTATTTTATTTGGAAAAAACAATTGTTTGTTTTTCAATTTTCCATTGGTCCACGTATCTGAGCCATTTCGTACAATTTGCGTTTCTGTTTTCCAATGGTTCACGTATCTCATCCTATTGGTACAAAAGTCCTCAAACATGTTTACAGGTACTGATATGGATTAAAAACCGCAAGTTAATTTTTGATCATTTCCATTAACAGCTATCCCAAATTTCAAGTATTTATCTGATATGGTTTTTCATTTAGTGCGGTTTCAGAGAAAAACAAATGCAGCTCGGTAACGGTGCATTTTAGGAGACAATGTCCAATTAAATTTATTTCTTATTTTGATCTGCAAAATCATATATTTAAGTATTACAGAGTCATTCAGAAACACCCTGTAGGTATACAGAATCTATTCACAGAAAATTTATCATAAATAAAATGTATTGATTTACTGATATCCGTTGACTTTGGCGTAACTTTATAAAATTCACTCGACATTTTGAAATGAGAAAATATAATTGTCATTCCTTAAGTTGAAACCAAGGCCTTGTATTCAATAAATTTGAGTGAATTTTCAAGTTATTCAAAATGAAAGTTATTCTTACAATCCACGATAACATTTTACTGTAAAAAATGATAGTTTAGTGACTGAAAAAATTGATTAAATATTGTAGGGTAATTTTAAAAAACTTATCACGCTAAACTTGTCCCCTTTTTTTGCTAACAGGACATCATATAATGATTGCCCAGTTAAAAAAAAATAAATTGCAACAAATATTGATATTTTAATGCCGTAATTTCGTTAAGGGTTTTATTTAAATCAAAATTTGAAAATATATAAATATGGGGTAGAAAAATATCATCAAAATTGCAAGGCATAGTTACTGATACGTCTGTAAAATAAACTTAATATCGTGACGTAACAAATCGTTAAAAAATACGTATTTATAACCATTTCTTACATTTCAGAGCTTTCTTTCTTCACGCTTTCTTATCATTTCAGGCAAAAGACAATCTTCATAGTACACACACGTAGTATATACTTGAGGTAATTACATAGAGCATCATATATATATATATATATATATGTATACGAGTTCGTGGAAAATCACACACGCGATAATTTAAATAAAAATAAACTTGGCCACAGGTGGGGCGGAAATAAATATAGAAACACAAAAAGAAGAACACTCACACACTATACGTTCTGATATTTCGACAGTCGAGCTGCCTTTCTCACAGAAGGAAGGATACAGAATATTCTGTATCCTTCCTTGTGTGAGAAAGGCAGCTCGGCTGTCGAAATATCAGAACGTATAGTGTGTGAGTGTTCTTCTTTTTTGTGTTTCTATATTTATTTCCGCCCCACCTGTGGCAAAGTATATATGTATGTATATATATATATATATATATATATATATATATATATATATATATATATATATATATATATATTAGAGAAACATCAGTTTAACAGGCATCTCCTTTTATTTTATTGTTAAACATACTTTGAAGCAGGGATTGAAAATGATACTAATTAATTTGATAGCTGAAATATATAAAAAAACTTAATCAAAGCTGATGTAGCCTAAATTTGGAGGTACCAAAAACATTTCTACGAGAACTAACAAATTCTTAGAACAAAATATTTTGTAAACAGTGTATATATTTTTCATGAAAATGTTGGTATTTCTGTTTGCAAAACTAAGATTAGACCGGTGCTAAAATAATTTCACCATGAAATCTGGCAACTTATGAATAAATAATTAGTGTATTTAGCACAATGCCAGAATCCATAAAACTAAACTATTTCTTGATTTCGTGGCAATATTTGAGGTTGACACAACTATGTAAACTCCTAAGACATTCACGATCAAAAACTTTTCGGTACATCAGCTAGTAAAGTACATATGTATTCCCATATACTTCATTTAGAAATTTTTCTAGTTGGCTAAACTGCTTAGACACTTCCTAATTGCTAAAAAAATACATGCACTAATTACGTATTTACTCCGAGTAAATACGTCGTCTTTTTTGGAGAGGAATATTAAATTGAAAGAAAATATTGAAACATTCAGCGAAAAAATCGCTAAATAACAACATTACGATTACAATTGAAACATATTTAATAATATTATAAGTTATTATACTGTATAATTCGTAAAGCAGACATAAAAAGTTCTGAATTACGAGGAGGAAAAACAGTCACACCAATAACTTTCTCAAAAATTAAAAGCACATTCAGTACATGAGGGAAATGGATACTTGTAACTGCTTCATAAGACACTGCGCAATTTTCAACAGTGTGGCAGGCCTGCCTGAATCCCTAAGACGTTCTCACGAATACATAAATGTATCAAACAAATCCAGATACAACAAAAGTGTTGGTATTTAAATATTAAATTGTATTATTTTTAAATAAATATGTTGGTAACATACTGGTTGCAAACATAGTATTAGACATGCGCTTAAATAATCTGAATATCGGACGTACCAACTTGTGAATGAAAAACTCGTTTACTAAGTGCAATTCTAGATTCCATATTAATTAACATTATTTTTTCAATAGTTAAATTTTTTCTCAGTTTGTTACACCTGCTTGTGCATCTAAAACACGCTCATAAGTACATTCTATAAGTACATATGTACTTTAAGGTCATAGGAAAGCAGAAATACTCGTTTATTTAAGTAATACCATGATCCACAGTCACGAGAACCTATATCTTGATACTTGTTTATGCATTTCAGTGTGGCACACCTGTTTGTACAACTAAAATACGCTCAAAAATGCATTCTCTTAGTACATATGTACTTAAAGCTCATAGAGGAGCAGAAATACTCGTTTATTTGAGTGTTACCATGATCCACAGTCACGAGAACCTACATCTTGATACTAGTTTATGCATTTCAGTGTGGCACACCTGTTTGTACAACTAAAATACGCTCAAAAATACATTATCTTAGTACATATGTACTTTAAGCTCATAGAGGAGCAGAAATACTCGTTTATTTGAGTGTAACCATGATCCACAGTCACGAGAACCTACATTTTGATACTATTTTATGCATTTCAGTGTGGCACACCTGTTTATACAACTAAAATACGCTCAAAAGTACATTCTCCCAGCATATATTTGCTCCAGATACATGTGGGAACACATATATAGGCGTTAAAAAAAACGAGAACGGCCAGGCATCTCCTTAATTTCGGTATTTACGGCAGTCTTTAGACGCGAAAAAGTTGGCACGCACTGCAGGGGAAGGAGGGGAAGGGAGGGGGGAGGGGAGAGGGATGGGGGAAGTAGGGGAGGTGAAGGATGTGAAGGGTGGGGGGTGGGGGAAGTGGGAGGGGTTACCCGTCCGTTGAAAACGCACAGTATATCACGTCTCCTAGTGACAGGTATAAATCAAGCGATGGAGAGGGAAGGGGGAATGAAGGGGCCTTTGGGTGCCCAGTCCCTCTCCCTCCTCCTGCCTGCCACCCCTCATGCCCCCAGCGCTTCTCCTTACCTCCCCTTCCGTGAAATCTCCTTCTTCTGCCCCCCCTGATCTCAAAATTCTAACCCCCCCCCCTCCCACCACCTCAATATAAGCCCCCTTCCCCTCCTACTCTACTTCTTATTGTGTCTCCCTTCAGTCCTTCATTCGTTAAAATATTTTATATTTCCCACTTATAATCATGCAACTTCTTGTGTTACTCATCTTCTACTTGCGCCAGGGAAGGCTATGCATATCTCTCTCCCCAATCTGATTGCAGAAATCCATAAATGTGACTAAAAATTAATGATGATGACAGGCAAGTCCACATTTACGTTACATTAAGAATTATAATTTTCCCAAACATTTCAAAATATTCCTTTACACCGGCCGCAAAACATCGCTGGTGTCACTTCTATGAATATCGAATCAAAGACGTTCATTCTACTCACTCTCATTTTCTTCCATTTACGAAGACTTTCCCCGTTATGTGACTTCAATTCTTTTGTTTTTCGATATACGACGTCTCAATATGCGTAATTCAAGTACTCATCATTTTGATGTGCGCTTTTGGTAGGTGTGATATAGAATGTGTTCTCTATAATTTCGGAAATAATTCTATAGTACTAAATAACAAAATGACTAAATTACGATATCAAGCAGTTCTTTCAATTCAGATGTAGTCTATGTCTGTTAAGCTACCCCTATTATGCAACAAAATCATATTTCCCTCTATTCTCACTCATTATAATGTATTATAGATCCTTCAATCTATATACTATTCTTCAATTCCATCTTAACCCACCCAAAACCAGGCATTTTTACCGTCCCTTCTAAATGAATTTACTTACTGCACCCACTTCACTGAAAAATGTTTATTGTGAGACTAATTGTGCCACTAACGTTATATTTTGATGTGTCAGTGTCGCAGTGGCTGCATAGCCAGTGCCTGGGAAATTGAGTCTTCAAATGGAAACAATCAGTTATGCCAATGACACCATGTTTCGCAACCACTATAAATGATCCCTATCAACAATTTTTAAAGTCTCTGCATTTTTCACGTGCGCTATGCGGAAGTTAATGCGTAACCAGTTCTAAGGGGACCGGGGATCCTGCACCGAAATGGATCGAATTTCGTAACTGCCATCATGTTTCACTACCACTCTAGATCTTCCAATATCAAGCACACTTCCGATCGCTGTATTTGAATGTATGAGTGTCGCAGAGGCTTCATAGCCAGTGCTTGGGAAATTTTGCTCTTCCGTTAAAAAGTTTCAAATGTGGAACTGTCACCATGATTGGCAACCACTTTAAATGCTGCCCTTCAACAATGCTTCCGATCTCTGCATTGTTTTTGTGCGCAGTGCGGCAGTGAGTGCGTATCCAATGCTTAGGCAACTTAAGCTCTTGCACTGTAAAGGGTCTATTGCGCAACTGCCACTATGTTTCGCTACCTTTAGTTTGGGTTTAATACCAAGGGGGCGCAAAAAGGGTTTTTGGAATGAGAGGAACAAAGGCCCTTTTCCAAAGGGGTGGCTTGAATGGGGGGGGGTGTTATAAGGGTGTGGGGACCGTAAGAAGATATCGACTCAGGAGATGGAGAGAAGGGGGCTATAATTTCTGACGAGGTGCCAGGGTCTCACTGCAAGGAACGCCCACCCCTGGCCAGTCATACTTCGCGGGCCAGGGGCGGTCAGGGCGGCGGGGAAAGAAAAAGGGTAAGAGGGTTCAGGGGGCCATCCATCTCCAGCCAGGGTACACACCCTCTCACCACTTATACATATATATACCCTTAAACCATACCCTGCAGACTTTTGCGAATTTCTCGAGACGATTCGTTCTGTGTATCTGAAGGGCAGGGTCCTCGAGCATACATCAGGACTGCTGAGGAAAACACTGACGTCTTGAGCTGTTATTCCCTACTAGATGGATTGCTTTGACCTATTCCTCCTCCTCTAAAAATAGACAGGACAGCTCTATGATAGATTCAAAACGTACCCTGCGAATACAACGAAGGTGATCAAATATTTTGTATTCCTTCGCTGTTGTCTAGGATTAAATTCCTTTTACTGATGTCTTAAGCTGTTATTCCCTACAGGATGGATTCCTATGACCTATTTTTCTTCTACAAATAGACAGGACCGCTCAAGGATAGACTAAGAACGTACCCAGCGAATACCACAAAAATGATCAGATGAAAAATATTTGGTTTTCCTTCGCCGTTGCCTAGGATTATTTTCCTTTTACTGACGTTTTGTGCAGTTATTCCCTACAGGATAGATTCCAATGACCTATTATTCCTCCACAAATAGACAGGCCAGCTCTATGATAGACTCAGAACGTGTTCAGCGATTACCAAGAAGGTTAACAGAAGAAAAATAATTGGTTTTCCTTCGCTGTTGTCTAGAATTAAATTCCATTTACTGACGTTTTATGCTGTTATTCCCTACAGGAAAGATTCCTATGACCTATTCCTCCTCCTCTAAAAATAGACAGGACAGCTTTATGGTGGATTCAGAACGTACCCTGCGAATACAATAAAGGTGATCAGATGAAAAATATTTTGTATTCCTTCGCTGTTGTCTAGGATTAAATTCCTTTTACCGATGTCTTAAGCTATTATTCCCTACAGGCTGGAGTCCTATGACCTATTCCTTTTCTATAAATAGACAAGACTGCTCTAGGATAGACTAAGAACGTACCCAGCGAATACCACAAAGATGATCAGATGAAAAAGATTTGGTTTTCCTTCGCTGATGTCTAGGATTAAATTATAATTACTGACGTTTTGTGCTGTTACTCCCTACAGGATAGATTCCAATAGATAGAGGGTCTCTGCCCTTTCCTTCCCAAGGGAACAGAGCGGACTTTTCATCATTCTTCTACCGCTGAGAATGGCGGCATGGCCGCCGAAACGTCCAAGTTTTCTTTTGTGAGTTTCCTTTTTGCGTGTTTCTGTGTTTGTTTAGTGTATTACTGTTTTTTTTATGCATGTGCATCGTCGCCGAGAGCGATTTTCGACCAAGACATTATATATATATATATATATATATATATATATATATATATATATATATATATATATGAGTTCGTGGAAAATCACACACGCGATAATTTAAATAAAAATAAACTTTACCACAGGTGGGGCGGAAATAAATATAGAAACACAAAAAGAAGAACACTCACACACTATACGTTCTGATATTTCGACAGCCGAAAAGCTGTCTTTCTCACAGAAGGAAGGATACAGAATCTCTGTATCTTCTGTATCCTTCCTTCTGTGAGAAAGACAGCTTTTCGGCTGTCGAAATATCAGAACGTATAGTGTGTGAGTGTTCTTCTTTTTGTGTTTCTATATTTATTTCCGCCCCACCTGTGGCAAAGTTTATTTATATATATATATATATATATACTCAATCATACGAAAAATGACGCTCAAAGGCGCGAATAAATTCATACATTCATAGGAAAATGGAAATGGATAGGTACACATAAAAGGACGAACACAGGGTTTGGTGGGGAAGATGAAAATGAGTCAAATCAGTCAAATGAGTCAAGTTATATTGGACTCATTTTCATCTTCCCAACCAAACCCTGCGTTCGTTATTTTATGTGTACCTATCCATTTCCATTTTCCTATGAATGTATGAATTATATATATATATATATATACTCAATCATACGAAAAATGACGCTCAAAGGCGCGAATAAATTCAAACATTCATAGGGAAATGGAAATGGATAGGTACACATAAAAGGACGAACACAGGGTTTGGTGGGGAAGATGAAAATGAGTCAAATCCAGACAGAAAAAATTTTCACCTTAGCCGGGATTCGAACCCGGATCTCCCAATTGCCGGTCAGGTGTGCTACCAGTTACACCACCAAGGCTACTCAATTAACTGCCGAATTTGACGGGGTTTTATGTCACACCCCATGCCCAAGATAAACGGCCCAGAGATGGCGCGCAAGGGCGATTTCACCCACCATATAGGGGACATACACAATTGGAAGGTTGAAAGGAAAGAGGAATACAGGCATACAACATATAAAGAGGTGAACAGTACGTTTAAAGGCACGCATAGCCGTAGAAGAAGAAAAGAGCCAACATGGCCAAATATACTCAATCATACGAAAAATGACGCTCAAAGGCGCGAATAAATTCAAACATTCATAGGGAAATGGAAATGGATAGGTACACATAAAAGGACGAACACAGGGTTTGGTGGGGAAGATGAAAATGAGTCAAATCCAGACAGAAAAAATTTCACCTTAGCCGGGATTCGAACCCGGGATTCGAACCTCTTTATATGTTGTATGCCTGTATTCCTCTTTCCTTTCAACCTTCCAATTGTGTATGTCCCCTATATGGTGGGTGAAATCGCCCTTGCGCGCCATCTCTGGGCCGTTTATCTTGGGCATGGGGTGTGACATAAAACCCCGTCAAATTCGGCAGTTAATTGAGTAGCCTTGGTGGTGTAACTGGTAGCACACCTGACCGGCAATTGGGAGATCCGGGTTCGAATCCCGGCTAAGGTGAAATTTTTTCTGTCTGGATTTGACTCATTTTCATCTTCCCCACCAAACCCTGTGTTCGTCCTTTTATGTGTACCTATCCATTTCCATTTCCCTATGAATGTTTGAATTTAATCGCGCCTTTGAGCGTCATTTTTCGTATGATTGAGTATATTTGGCCATGTTGGCTCTTTTCTTCTTCTACGGCTATGCGTGCCTTTAAACGTACTGTTCACCTCTTTATATGTTGTATGCCTGTATTCCTCTTTCCTTTCAACCTTCCAATTGTGTATGTCCCCTATATGGTGGGTGAAATCGCCCTTGCGCGCCATCTCTGGGCCGTTTATCTTGGGCATGGGGTGTGACATAAAACCCCGTCAAATTCGGCAGTTAATTGAGTAGCCTTGGTGGTGTAACTGGTAGCACACCTGACCGGCAATTGGGAGATCCGGGTTCGATTCCCGGCTAAGGTGAAATTTTTTCTGTCTGGATTTGACTCATTTTCATCTTCCCCACCAAACCCTGTGTTCGTCCTTTTATGTGTACCTATCCATTTCCATTTCCCTATGAATGTTTGAATTTATATATATATATATATATATATATGAATAAATAAAACAGTGATACACTAAACAAACACAGAAACACGCAAAAAGGACACTCACAAAAGAAAACTTGTAAGTTTCGGCGTCAGGACGCCATCGTCAGCGGTAGAGGATTCCTCTATCGCTGACGATGGCGTCCTGACGCCGAAACGTACAAGTTTTCTTTTGTGAGTGTCCTTTTTGCGTGTTTCTTCGTTTGTTTAGTGTATCACTGTTTTATTTATGCATGTGCATCGTCGCCGAGAGCGATTTTCTACCAAGACATTATATATATATATATATATATATATATATATATATATATATATATATATATATATATATATATATATATATATATATATATATATATATATATATATATATATATATATATATATATATATATATATAATGAGTCACAGGCGTGACAAGTAAAAACATAGTGACACAAACAAAAGAAACTCACACGAATGGTTGTTTAATTTTCGACAGCAATCAACTGTCTTCTTCCGAACTGACTCTCTCCAGTTCGGAAGAAGACAGTTGATTGCTGTCGAAAATTAAACAACCATTCGTGTGAGTTTCTTTTGTTTGTGTCACTATGTTTTTACTTGTCACGCCTGTGACTCCTTATTGGGTATATTTTCACCACGTGTGAACTTCGTCGATTGAATATATATATATATATATATATATATATATATATATATATATATATATATATATATATATATATACACACACACATTTGCCCGTCTTGTAGCCTGAAATGATAAAGCTTGGTAAATGTTTAATAATAATAATCATTATAAAAATTTCTATACATCTAACAGCAGACGACAATTATTAGATAGTTAATTCATTGATTGACGCCAATAATCAGATATTAACATTGAACGATTGATATTTCAACACAAAATCACTCGGAAATATTTTTCTTTTCTGATTCCAAAATAGTAGTTTGCCTTCTCCAAGTATTCTTCACGATAAAAACCCTTCAAACTCTTAAGGCTCTAGCAATTTTTTAGATATTAAGGCTACTCACTTTGTGTTCCTGAAGGCCAACGGTCTTTTAGCAAACTTCAGGAAGTGTCAAGGAAATAAATATTTTACGATATCCGACATACTTCAATAGATCAGGTAATGAGAAGAATAAACTTATGGAACTAGACTTCAGAACGGACATATTTCAAATGTAAATTTTCCCGCGAACGATGATAGACCATAAAAGCTGCCAATTACCCTTTTAACTAGGTTTATCAATAGTTAGTGTAGCTATTAGTAGTAATAGTACTCCCTAATACTTGTACCCTTAGGTTCCACCTAGTACTAACAGCTAACCCTGGATGTTTTCAGCAGAACTCCTGCATTGCAAAATGCATTAATATTTACGGTCCTTCTAACATTGGTAGCATATTCTGGAGTGATTATGGGCTATGAAAAAAGGCAAAAGGAATATATAAACTTCCGGACGAAACTATAATCGATAAATCGATTGTTTGTATCGTTAAATCGATTGAAGAAATATCGATTATTCATCAACAGTTTACACTGCAAATCCTCGAATGGTGTGGTACGGTTTGTGTCGATTTTTTTTTACATTATCGATAAATCGATAGTCAAGGTATCGTTAAATCGATTGAAGAAATATCGATTAATCATCAACAGTTATGCTCCGATTCTTCGAATGGGTTGGGTACGGTTTGTGTCGATTTATTAAATTACACAAATATTTTAATTTTTAACAATTAAGATTTATACAAATTTTGCAAAATCCGAGAATATATTTGCCTTAATTGTACCTTGGTCTAAAAGGGTACGCCCTAGATCAATAACATTTTTTATCAAATCTAATCTACAAGTCCACCTTCCAAGTGAACTCGTGTAGGAGTCAACTCCTCTGTGTGTAATCGATGTATTGTGTACATTTGTATTCCGGTTATTCTGCAATGCATATTACGGACATTTCATTTGTTTGAAAGCTATAGGTTCACAACTTCCTTGAAGGATACGACACCATATTTGGTGCCCGTGTACCTTAGGAACCATAAGGATTAATAGTATATTATAGAGAGTCCCAGGAGACAAAAGAATGTGAAAGAATGGTGTGGAGCGTTGAATTCTATGGATCGGAAACATGGACAATTGGAAGATTAGACCAGAAAAAAATTGGAAGCCATTAGTTTGGAGCGTGGAATTTAACGAATCGTATATATGGACCATTGGAAGGCTAGACCAGAAAAAATAGGAAGCTATTAGTGTGGAGCGTGGAACTCAATGGATCGGAAACATGGACCAGTGGTAGAGTTGGCATGAAAATATTTGGATTCCATTAAAATTGGGAGGGTTTAAATTTCAAGCAGTGGGTGAAAGAATAATTATGAATCGCGTTTTTGAAATCATAAAAAGCTTTAAGTATGCTTAGTAAAAAAACTTGTAAAGAAAAAAGCGAAAAAAACTCATTTCTCTGTTCTGAGTAAAAAATCCAATAATACGGGAATGTCTTGACTTCAGAAAGTTCATGAAAAAACCTTGACATTTTCAAAGGTTTCCTAATAATTTAACAAGAAAATCATAGAAAGTCTCACGTTTTTTACACAGATTAGGGCTTATTTAAACAAAATAAAGCATTACTTAAAAAGAGAGAATATAATAAAAAACAGAGTACGGTATGATGTATATAAAAACGTACATAATCGCATATATGTCCTCTGAAAGTCCGTGGGAGAATGTTCGATGTCTTCATTTAGAACTCTTTCGTGGAAAAACTGTGTTTTAGGAGCTGAATTGTAAAAAAAAAACATCTTAGTAGAAGTTACTAAATTATTGAGAGTTCGGAAAGGAAACAAAGATGGTGGAACAATATTTTCAAAATGGCGGTGGTATTTTAGACCTGCCTGTCTGTTTAGGTTTGTGATTTCGAGTTAAGACTATTATTTTCGTACCTGAAGGGTCCAGCATCTGCGAAGATATTAGGCCTGTCGAGGAAAACACTGACGTTTTGTACTGTCTCATTCCTCAAATAATGATGAGTAATTACATCAGCTCGTCGACATCAACAGTCTTGAACAGAAAGATAAAGAAAGTTATAAAGTGAAGTATACAAGTTATGTATTAGAACATAAATAAAACGTTCCTTGTCACTTGGGTCTTCAAATAAATGTGGCTTTTCACATGGAAATTACTTTTTTGACAGAAGCTTTAACAGGTCGCTTGAAAGAAAGACTTTAATATGTGTATTGGTGGGTTTTTGACGTAGCAGGTGGATGTAAACACAATTACACTTTACAAGTAATATTAATTATAGTAGATGTACCGAGCCTAATAATTGTATTCACTTAGCCCGGGAGTGGTCGCTAAGCTACCTTATATCACACGCGAGCGGTCGCGTGTGAGACTTTTTCTCACACTCTATCTAACCTATCATAGAGCGATTATTGGCAATATATATCACACTGTATTTATAGTTAATTTATTTCTCATAAATGTTCATTTGAAACAGTGATTTACACATATACTGATACAATTACATAATCTACTACATTGCTACTTTTACTGGCGATGTAATCATTGGATATGAATTAAGAAAATTACCATTCTCAAAGAAGAAATATTTATATTATGTGTGGACATACTGTAGCCATGACGGTATCATAGACATATCATTATTACACAGCTGCTAAACGCTTCATTTATACTTTTATATGAGATGAGTCCGTCAATAGGACAAGAGATATTAAAAGTCAGCTTAAAAGGAAAGGGAACTTATTTTTATAACTCATTGATTACAAAGTGAGCACAAGATTAAATTTGGTTTGAGTGAGAAAATCTCATAGCACGACCAATGGCGGGTTAAGCATAAAAACTGTATTTTCGATGAACATACCATACCTTTTTGCACATTATTCATTTGATACGTTCAGTGTATGAAATTCTTGCGGCTCAATTCAGTTAACCGAAGTCACAGAAATAGTTTTTATATTTTTTGCAGGTTTCTGACACTCTTATTAGGCGTCAAACTCCTCAGGTCTTGACAGAAGACAACTTGGGAAAAGAAATTGAACTATATTCATCTCAATCCAAGCAGTCACTTATATGTGATCCCCTTAACTATTGGCTGAAACTGGATTTGTGAATGTAAGACAACTTGCTTCTTGCTATCTGGGTGTGCCTTTAGGTTGTATTTTCTGAGAAAATCTTTTCAGAGACTGGTGATATGGTTTCTGATAGAAGAACCCTCTTAACTGCTGAGCATGTTCAGCAGTTTTATATTTACTAAAAAGTATTTTCAGTATTTACAAATGCAGCAGGGCTTAGAGCGTGGCATCTAATCCCAGTGATTAATTGTAAGAGTAGCTAAATGAAAGTTATCACATTATGTAATTTCTCTCATTAATGGAGGGCCTGAGAGTCAAAGTCATGAATATACATATATGGATCCTAAACTAGACTATAGTGGGTGTTGCCAAACATTCCGCATGCACCGAAAAATCAGGACCAAACAGATTGTAGCGCCGCCACTCCAGAGAAGGTGGTTCTAATAAGGAAAGGCCGTGTTTCAAAAAGATATACTGGAAATATAAGTACCGGAATTGGCCTCCCTATTAAAGCGGCCATTTTGGACACACACAAGCGGGAACATGCCGATTGCAGCGCGACCTATCTTTTGCGGAAAGCTAGGCAACACAGCTGCCCGTACAGAAGTGCAGAATATTTAGATCCATATGTTTATTCATGGTCAAAGTAATACAAGTGAAATAAGCACAAAAAAGATATAAGAGCATGTTTTCAAAGTTGGTACCTTGAGGTAGCTACAGGAAAATGAATACAAGTTAACGAACGTTTGGTGCTGCGATTTAGCCGCCGAACACGGCTACTTTGCTTTTTGTCATTTGTTACTGGAGTTAAGTGATACAGGTGACACTGAACGAAGTTTTCCAGCTGACACAAAGCCGACCGTTTACTTGAAATTGACGCCGATAGTATCAACGGAAAGACAACGGCCTCAAGACGTTGACGTCAATGTTATACGACAGCACTGGTGCAACAGCGCAGGTCAAATTCACCATAAAAAGGAGCCAATTTAAGGTCAACAATTGTATCGAGTTCAGCGTGTGTATCACCCACAGGAGTTGACTCCTATCTGATCGATTTATATCGAATCGACTACGATATCCGACTCCACTTAGTAAGGCTAATCGTGTCTACACGTACTTGTAAAGGCGGCTTCACACATGGAAGTTGACTTCTATGGAAGTAGCGAGTGAAGCAAAGTATCGATTTTTATCGCTACTTGCAGGGCATAGCTGTGCTTACACATTACTTCCGGCGTATCCGCAAATAAATGAATAACGGAACTAACAAGGCGAAAGGAGGTAATATCAAACAACCAAAGAACCATTAAATCAAAACCCAGGCAGGTAATAAATTCGTATATTAATACGGAAAAGTTGGCATATAATTGTCAAACAGTCTTATTATACTCATTTCCATAGTTCATTTTGGGTTAAATATTTGTCGATTATGTATTTGTTGACTTCATGGTGAAATAAATTATGCAGAATATTTTGTTTTCGTCAACATACATAATTATCTATTGAGTTCTTTTATTAATCTAAACTAATCAAATCCACTCATAGGTTTATGCAAACAAGTTTTCTCTCCATGACAACTGTACTGTTTTTCAAATATTAATTTATATTAAAATTTTGATAGCTAATTTAGTACTTCAGCATTTTTAAATTTCAATCCTAAGGTAATTCTCATTTAATATATGACTGTGGTTTTTCAACTGAGATGAACCAGGCAGAATATTTCACCGGATGTAATGCAATACTATCGCTGAATCGAAATGCAGCTTGCAGGCAATATAGAAGCCTTCGTCTATTTTCCTTGCAAGTGCGAACCGCGGTCGATTAGTGCTGCTATCGACCCCTAACTGCCATCGAAGTGCGTGCTTAATACACATCGAAGTACCACTTACAAGCGACTTGCAAGGCTACTGTCATGTTAGTAACTTCCATATGTTTAAAGCCACCTTTAGGCATTCCGTGTTAAAAAAAATCGACCAACTATCGATGAACACAAAATTTTATTTTCAATTTCGATGTTACAAAATCGATTATCTTGACTATCGACGATCAATTATTATTGTGTGTTTGTGTAAGAGTGTGTGATTTTAATTCTTACGTTTAGGTACGTATTATTTTATTGATAACTTGTCGATCAACAATGGATTAACACGATGTTCGATGCACGATTTCGATATAAATAACGCTTTAAAGGTGGGTTTACACGTAGCAGTCGACTGCCATAACAGTCGACTGTTAAGCCCGACTCGTCCGTGTGAACGCGAACTGCGATGCGAGTAAGAGTCGATAGAGGACTAGGTCGAACGTGATCGACCCTGGATTCGAGCTATTACCAAAGTAGACGGACTTCTACTTTCCATCACATTGAAGTGCAATTTATCGCAACACTCGCTAGCGGTTGAGGACGCGCTATGGAAAGCGACCCGGAATTTGAAGAAGTTGGCGATGCTTTTTCTGCCAGGAGGTCATCTCTTCAGATTAATCGAAGGATACAGGGAACATGAATGCTTATGGAATGCAAGGAAGGGGGATTATAAAAATAATGATGCCAAAAATGCGACTTAAAGACCGATAGGAATCCCCAGTGGCCAAGAAACTTAGACATATGGCCAGTCGCACCTTTGAAGATATTTTCTCGTTCCATTGCTGATTCTTTCCAGTTTTGGACCAGTCTGTCAAGTAGGGTTTCGTTATTTCAATTAAAGAACTCATAATTACTCTATACTTTCTCAAAAACTTATATTCAGTCAACTCAACACTTCCATTTATTACATTCATCTCACTTGACTACATATAAACAACAGAACACAACAAACTACTATTCAACCATAAAATTGTTTGTTACAATAAATAAAACTTTCAATATAGGGTACCTATATACATATTTATATTAATACATGACATTTTTAACCGATTCTCATTATTGTTAAAGTACCTAATATCCATTAGAAAACTTTGAAAACCAACCATAGTATGTAATAGAAGGAATATGTCGTGATCAATAAGTAAGAATTCCAACATTCCTCGCCGTCACAAAGGAGTACCTATCAGATCTTTGAGGGGAGATTATTCTAAACTTTGTTCAATCCTCTTCTATTATCTTCCTCCTGCTTCCGCCGCTCTCTAACAAGCACGACTTTGAGAAGACTTCGTCGTCTTTCTTGCAAAAAAGAAGCCATTTTGAAGTGCCTACTGCTGGCGATACGCTGCGATAGTTGTAGAAGTTGGTGTGGACACTTCGCGTCGGTAGCAGTAGCGATGTATCGTGTATCGAACGACTGCTATTGCAGTCGACTGCTACGTGTAAACCCAGCTTAACGAATCTTGAAAATTTCGTAACAATTTTATTGAGTTCAGTGTGTATCTAGGGCTTAAAGCTGGGTTTACACGTAGCAGTCGACTGCTATAGCAGTCGTTCGATACACGATACATCGCTACTGCTACCGACGCGAAGTGTCTGAACCAGCATCTACAATTATCGCAGCGTATCTCCAGACGTTAGCGTATTAAAATGGGTTCCATTTTGTAAGAAAGGCGACGAGCTCTTCTCAAAATCGTGCTTGTTAGAGAGTGGCGGAAGCAGGAGGAAGATAATAGAAGAGGATTGAACAAAGTTTAGAATAAACTCTCCTCAAAGATCTAGGTACTCCTTTGTGACGGCGAGGAATGTTGGAATTCTTACGTATTTACCAAGACATATTCCTTCTATTACATACTATGATTGGTTTTTTAAGTTTTCTAATGGATATTAGGTACTGTAACAAAAATGAGAATCGGTTAAAAATGTCATGTATTAATATAAATATGTATATAGGTACCCTACTTGACAGACTGGTCCAAAACTGGAAAGAATCAGCAATGGAACGAGAAAATATCTTCAAAGGTGCAACTGGCCATATGTCTAAGTTTCTTGGCCACTGGGGATTCCTATCGGTCTTTAAGTCGCATTTTTGGCGTCATTATTCTTATATTCCCCCTTCCTTGCATTCCATAAGCATTCATGTTCCCTGTATCCTTCGATTAATCTGAAGAGATGACCTCCTGGCATAGAAATCCTAGCCAACTTCTTCAAATTCCCGGTCGCTTTCCATAGCGCGTCCTCAACCGCTGGCGAGTGTTGCGATAGATTGCACTTCAATGTGATGGAAAGTAGAAGTCCGTCTACTTTGGTAATAGCTCGAATCCAGGGTCGATCACATTCGACCTATTCCTCTATCGACTCTTACTCGCATCGCAGTTCGCGTTCACACGGACGAGTCGGGCTTAACAGTCGACTGTTATGGCAGTCGACTGCTACGTGTAAACCCAACTTAAGTCCTTCTACTTTGGTAATAGCTCGAATCCAGGGTCGATCACGTTCGACATAGTCCTCTATCGACTCTTACTCGCATCGCAGTTCGCGTTCACACGTACGAGTCGGGCTTAACAGTCGACTGTTATGGCAGTCGACTGCTACGTGTAAACCCACCTTAAGAGTGTGTGATGTAATTCTTACGTTTAGGTACGTATTATTTTATTGATAACTTGTCGATCAACTATGGATTAACACGACGTTCGATGCACGATTTCGATATAAATAACGCCTTAACGAATCTTGAAAATTTCGTAACAATTTTATTGAGTTCAGTGTGTGTATCTGGGGCTTAACAGCGATGCAATTGAGAATCGATAGTCAATTAGGTCGAACGTAATCGACCAATGAATTCGATAAATTATCAACGTAGGTGGACGTCTATTTTTCATCGCAGTGAAGATCAGTTTATTGCGATACTCGCTAGTAGTTGTAGTCGCGCTATTGGAAGAGACAAGGAACTTGAAGACGTTGGAGAGGATTTCTCTGTCAGCAGTCTGGTTTATCTAAGGATATACTTCATTGAATGTTTATTGACCAATTTAATAATACATTGGTTAATTTATGGAGGTTAAGTTATTGTTTTTTTAAGAATCTCTACTTCCTTTTTCCGCCGACTGTTAGAATGGGTGCTTTCCAATTAACGACGCAAGTCGACGTGAGTCGACTCCGAGCGACTTTTTTGCTTTCCAATTGTTCTGTGTCGCTGGGAGTCGCTGACGCGTGTTGACTCATAGCGACTCGCCGGAATAGGAGAGTTTGCCATTGTCATTGTTCAAAGTAGAGTAAATTCCGGTCATTTGGGAGACATTGGCCCAGAAAAATTCGCTGCAACAATGGCTTCGCCATTTATAATTTATCACGTAAATACATATGTATGTGTACTAATTGTAATTAAGAAAGGCCAAGTTTGGTTTCCCTGTACGTAGGCATTTATTCACACATATATAAATCGAAAAATACGCTGGAAATAGTAATAAAAGGCAGATATTTTCCATAATCGATCATTCTTTTGGTCCGATTGAAAATATTTCCCCTCATCCTTGGAAAACCAACTAAACGCAGCACGATTAAATATTCGTTTTATAAAATCATAGTTAATGGCAATTCACGTTATATTACATAAAAATGCATGATTCATAAGCATTAAGTTAACCTAAAAAATATTTAAATTAATTATCGACGGGGGCATCTATTCGATTGAATCTACAGCATTCTTTTTACTCAGTGCGTTGTAAACCAAATAGAATTGAAAACGAAACCTCTTTTATGGAATTTATAGTTTATAAATAAAACATAATTTAAAACATCGGTGAATGAAATGCATTCGCCCGATACCCCCGGTTTTGATGGAGTGTAATTAAGGAAAACTTAAATGGCATAAGGAGATTGTACTTCTCCTTTATCATGTTGAGAGCTATGTTGTTACATTTCACGGAAAAAATAATAAGCGAACTGCATTAAAATGGTCAACAGGAGTCTAGGACTACAGAAGAATGAATAAATATTATTTCTATAATAATGCGTCACATCTTGGCGGCCAATGCATAAAATTAATGCGCCAACCTTGAATCATTAATAATGAGTCCACTGGTGAAGTTTCTGTCAACAGTTGAGACTCCTTTCAAAAGAAAACAATATGATTAACTTGTTCATATACTTGATCGTCATGTTTCAAACAATTGCGACTGCGCATCGACTCCTGCGCATGGATATCTTCTTTCCAATTAGCCGAAGTGGAAGTCAACACAAGTTGCCTCCCCAAGCAACGCATGAGTCGCTGGGAGTCGCCTAATTGGCAAGCACCCAATACAATTAGCAATCATTAATCATCAATGAAAATTATTTAGGGACCTGTGCTTTGGCTAACCATGCTCTAGAAAATATCACAGAATTTCAACTTTAAGGAAGCCTCATCTATAAAATATATAGATTTTGAATCGAGTCTTCAGAAGAGGTTATTCAAAGAAATGGTCCACATCATATAAAACTCCTTCAGTTTGTAACCATAGATCGGATATATACAGAATTTAAGCAAAATCTATCATAATTCGATCTCCTTAAACTAAAAGTTTTGTTTCTCTATGTATTATGTAGTGTTCTCCAGAATTTCAGTACGAATATGTTTTTTATATTCGTAAAATATGTGTAATATACATACATTCGAAATTTGAAGTTACGATATCTGTAATTGTTAATTTCATGCTTCTATACTATTCATTTTAAATATATTCATTTTCACTTATTATATATTATTTTAAACAAAAGTATAGCTTCTCTTCCATTGTGGTTTTGTTTTTGTTGTTGATTTTGTTGCTAAGAGGAAGAGTTTTTTATTGTGTTGCCATTGTCGCAGTGAGAAAGTTAATCCTTAAGAGGTACTAAATTTATGATTGATAACTTTTTTATCTTTTTTAGTATTATTATAATTATTATTATTAACTGTATAATTCCTTTGCATTGTATACTGTATATGCCCTGAAGAAGCCATAATTAATAAAAAGGCGAAACGTCTAGGCGGAAAAAGAAAGTAGAGTTTCTTAAAAGAAAAAGACATGAACAAAAAACCTCCATAAATTGAATGAATGAATATTATAAATTGTTTTTTAATGTGCGTTAATGGATGTGCTACTTCGTGTAACACCTACAATATATTATTTATAGAGTTTTTTGTCTTGATGTCTCTGCTTATTGCATTAGTATTGTAATATTGTAACAAAACGCTGTCCCAATTCAATTGAATATTGTTTTCTGCAACACCTATGAGGTGTATTTTTTCATTTTTTTTTAAATTTTTTTTTAATTTTTTTCATTTTCTTGTATTTACTATTCTATGGCAACAATGTCAAATGTGTATTATTAATTTGGTTCACCTATGTATTTAATGATATGATATATTCCTTGTAATTGAAGGTCTGACTCTAAATTATGAACAACAATTATGTTCCAAAGGGACATTTTGTCCCGGGATAATAAATCTCATTTCTATTTATATTCTAAATAAACCAATCTAAGGACATAGGGAACATGAATGCTTATGGAACGTAAGAAGTTAAAAATATAAATATATTGGTGTAATAAATGCAACTCAAATACTGATAGGAATCTCTAGGGGCCAAGAATCATAGGGCACAAGAATCATAGTCACAATTTTGAAAAAAAATGTGTCTCTAATTCCAATACTAATTTGTTAATTAAGATATTCAGTAGTGTAGTTATCCAACTTATACAACAATCGTAGTGTATCTTTTTCCGTAGATTTTCGCATCTATTTTTAATTTTTATAAATTTATTTTGGTTTTCTGCGGAATAATTACTTATTTTAGGAAACAGTTCCATTGTGCCATTCTGACAGCTTCGTCATGGTTTTCTGAATCAACAAACACAAATAAATAAATGAACAAACTTCGGACGATATTATAAGCCTAGAGTTAATTTATACTTGAATTTTGCAAAAGTAATTTCGTTAAGTCTTCTTTTCTTTTTCAATTGATTCCCTGGTGACCCGTTGATAGTTGCTGCTTTCTTTTACATGACACTTTCGCCCTTTCCATGTCTAATACTGTAAACTTCTTAATCAACGGGTCAAAAAGTCAAATTTAAATAAAGTGTTTTTAAGTATAGCTTATCAAATTTTGATAAATTTTACTTAATTTCGAGATGTCTGTTTTTTACATTGCAGGATGTTTTGTTTTTTGTGTTGTGCACCGTTTCTTTAACCACTTCCCTGTCGCGCCCGAGTATACTCGGGCAAAGTTATACTGATATGCAGGTGGCCTAATTATCCTAAGTCAAGGAGCAACATTAAGCAGTTATTGAATAATTCATTATTGTAAAATTTGTATTGTAAAAATATTCGGATTTGCCTTCGTTAAATGCTTCTGAATCTGAAATAAAAAAATATGACTTTTTTAAACCATTTTTGTACAAAAAACCGTCAGGGAAGTGGTTAAGGACGTGATAGTTGCTGCATTCTTAACACAACACTCTCGCCCTTTACATGTCTATAATATGAACTTATTTTTAAAAGTCTGTGCTCAGCCATTACAGAGTGATACCAATCTTTCTTTTACAATAGCCCGTTCATGTTCCTTCAGTCTGCATCCTATGGCTTCTCTCTTTGTCTGGCCAACATGTGATTTGCCGAAACTACGGAAAATTTCGAATATGCCTTCGAAAATTGTTGGAGATAATGGATCTATAGCTCCTCGAAGTTGATCATAAACTTTTATTATTTTTCCCATGCGGTCAGTTATTCCCGCGATGTAAGTTAGTATGCAATGTCAACAGGGACAGAAATAATACCCAACAACTTAAGGTCGTTCGGTTTGTTTCACTCTTAACTTATGAAAATTCGACGTAACTTGCTGGAAGCATTAACTATGTTTTCATAAATCTACCTGAATTTTTTCAAAATTATTCACCGTAGATTTCTTAGGGTTTTTGATGTGGAAGTGTGGGCATGTGGAATTGCGTATGTGTTCTTAAATGGGAACGCGAGGTTCGACTAGATTTATTCATCGAAAAAGAACGTTTTCTAGTTAAGAATAATAAGAAAAACAAAAATAATTTTAATCATCAATAGAATAATTTATGAAAATCATTTGATATACCTTATTTGTATTATTTTTGTTTTTCTTATTAATCTTAAATATAAAAAAGGTTCTTTTTGATGAATTAAGCTACTCGTACCTTGTGTTTCCATTTAAGAACCCATATGTAATTTCATGTCCACTTCTCGATCAAATATCTCATGTAATAATCTCATGTAGAGATAATTTCTAAGAATAGTTATTGACCAATTTAATAATACATTGGTTAATAATTGGAGTTTTGGTCTTTTTTAAGAAAATCAACTTCCTTTTTCCGCCAACTTTAATTCAGATAACTTGATCTCCTGTATCTAAAGTTTTTTTTCTATTCGCCTCGTAATTAAAAATTAATTCATTAGTTAATTTCTCATCGCCTTCAATCCTTTTATTGTATGCTTTCACAATTAATCTTCTTTGGATTACTATTTTGCAATATCAATTTCTTCGAAACAGTGCTCGACCGTCCGTAGATTTTGCGATTTGCTGATCTTCGTAAAAAAAAAGAAAATCCCTCTTCTTCCGTCAACCTAAAAAGAGAGACGCAATTCTACATTAGGCACGTTTACACTATTACGTTACTAGAAATATAAATATGCACCATTATAATTCAATATTGCGATACACACCTAATCGAAAAAGCATTCGTAAACAAGGGATAATTCGATAGTCTTCAATCGAATAATCGAAAAGAATACAATCGAATTGTCGAAATATCCTTGAACTCCCTGCACTTTTTAACCACCCCAATTGCCTCACTTTCCCAGCGCACCGCACCTCCATTCCTTTTATTCTTTTGTTTTCCCGAGCTACCACCTTTCATTCTCGATTTTATTTCCCTAAATCTGCGTCCGACCACCCGTCAGTCTCGCTATTCTGGATCTCCGATCAAGAGAATGTCTCTCGTCTTTCCAAAACGTTTAAAAAACAGAGGCTGGCGTGTTATACAAGGAAAACTATCAGTGAGTGGAATAATAGACACAATTATTCAATAAATCGACACATGCGTAGTCGATGAACCACATCGTACAAAAACGATTGATCGATACTGCTTCAACGAGTTAATTGATACCTACTCATACCTACTCATTGATAACTATCATCAATCTATACGTAGTCAATCTATTATTCGATAAGTTGTAGATCGATTAGTCGACACGTAATCAATAGATAAATCGATATGTAGCAAATCGATTGATCGATTCGTACTCATTAGATTAATTGATATTTAGTAAATCGATTAATTGATACGTAGTCAATTAAGTAATCGATAAGTTCTCAATCGAGTAATCGACACTTACTCAATAGGTTAATCGATATGTAGTAAATTGATTGATCGATTCGTACTAAATAGATTAATCGATATGTAGTAAATCGAGTAATTGATTCGTAGTCAATTTGTTAATCGATACGTTGTCAATCGATTTACTGATACGTAATCAATCGAATAATCGACATATATCGTTGGTTTCTTTACACTTATGAACTCCTCCCATTTCTTTGCTTTCCCAGCGTCCTCCTCTTAACTCTTAATTCCAGCGTCATTGTTTCTTTTACTCTTTGTTTCCTCCTAGAGTCAATCTATTAGTCGATAAGTTGTCAATCAATTAATCGACACGTACGAAATAGATTAATAGATATGTAGTAATTTGATTGAACGATTCGTAGTCAATAGATAAATCAATAAGTAGTAAATCGATTAATTCATAAGTAGTCAATTGGTTAATCGATACGTTGTCAATCGATTAATCTATACGTAATCTTTCGATTAATCTATACGTAATAAATCGATTAATCGATACGTAATAAATCGATTAATCGATATATCCTTGATTTCTTTACACCTATGAACTCCCCCCATCGCCTTGCTTTCCCAGCGCACCTCTTAATCCCAGCGTCATCGTTTCTTTTTACTCTTTTGTTTCCTTCCTCCAGCGACCACCTTTTTCTTCTCCATTTTTTCTTTTCCCCGAATCCGTCCGTGTGCTCGACCGTCCGTCAGTCTCGCCATTCCGGATCTAAAAGAATGTCTCTCCTGTCTTCCCTGAAAACCTTTAAGAAAGGGAAGAGGAGGAGGCTTTTGCTCAATGCCTCCTTTGTATGTGTGTATATATATATTTATTTTCACTCCCACCACATCTCGAATCACGCATATCGGCGTAGGTATCGCTCTTTCGCGAGAAAGAATAAAAAATAGAGAGTTCCTTTTTTGCGACAATTTATCGTCCCGGCGAGCTATCGGAGGTAAACTGGTCTTGCTTGCCTCTGCCTCCCCTTCCAGACGGGTCGGGGAGGAGGAGGGGGCAGGAAGGAAGGGGCAGCAGGTACCTTCTTCCTACAACCCCCAGCGTCTGTGTCTGAGAAAAGATCTCTTTCCCTCCTTTCTTGGTTCTTTCTCCTTTGGCTGTCATTATCATCCTGCTCCTCCCAAAGTGCTAGAAGCAGCCGAGTGGGGGATCTAAAAGGAAAGGGCATTTCTTTCGGGTGATCAGGGTGTCTGAAGAATGAATCTTAAGGACACATCTCCGGAAAGAACGAATCAGGTGCAGGTTTGAAAAGAGATTCGTTCAGTTGGCAAACGAATCATATTGTGAGTCATTCATTTTGACTTGGTCGAATCAGAAATGAACCGTTCATTTTGAAACTGGGGCAAGTGCATTTTGCTAAAAAATTGCAACCAATTTTCATTAAAAATTTGTGAAAAATTTCTTTTTTTAATCAAATCAATGACATAAAATTATCTATAGATATGATTATAATTTTATGGAAAACAGAAATTTTAAGTAAATTTCTAATGAAAATTAGCTGTAACTTTTTTTAACAGAATAGACCTGCCCCATTTTCAAAATCAATGACTATAAAATAATGTATGACTCGTGAAATGATTCAATGTTGAGGTTCAATGAGATTCGGGGTGAGGATGAACTAATTTCGGGGTGAGGAAAGCACTAATTTGAATACGTATTGAAACTTTCTTAAACTTCAGTGAAATTTTATTTTACAGCTTAAATTGGTTTGAGCGAGATAGTTCTCATATAGTCATAGTGGAGACCATATACAAAATTTATTTTTTTATTTCTGCTTCTGTAAGATGTATGAAATAAATATTGTAATATTAATGGCGCAATAATTATAATTAATATTAATTAAAGATATAGTAAGTGATTGACGAAAATACTCAGTAATTGAATAAATAAAGCTACATAAGTCTCTGACTTGACTCATTTTTTCCCGCCGTACGGCTGAAAACCCTTAAAAAACAGCAGGTTTTTTGCGATTCTGTGAAAATTACTTCGGTGAGTAATAGATTATTTTTAATAAATAGTTGATAAAACATGCAACCTACACACCGTTAGTTTTTTGACGAAATCTATGTGCTAGATGTTCCTATTTCCTTCAATATTCTCCTACTCTGGAGCGCACTGCCATAATCTATCCCATTAATAAAACAACTTATATTTAATAGGCAAATTTCTCTAAAAGTAGTTTAGTTTGATATATTTTGATATATAATTGGAAAGATGAGAGTTTTTTTCTTTAAAATGAGGCCAAATTCATCAAATTCTGGGTGAAGTGATTTTTTGGCTCAAACGACTTTTTAAAAACGAGACAAACGTCAGCATATTGAAGAACAACTAAGAATTACGAAGCCATGATTTTAAACAAACGAACGCGATCATTTCTTATTTTGTGTATGATACGAGGTTACAAGAGTTATGTCATCAAGGAGGCTACAAGAGATGACAATCTTAAATAATAACGACGGAGATATAACGCTTGGAATTTTAATTTTAATTAAGTTTAAATTAACAAGTAAGGCTGAACTGAATTATGATAAGATGAATCGTTGAAAACAAATGGTATTAATAAGTGCGATTACTTCGCTTTGAAGAGACTTAGGTTACGTTATACCTAACTCCTTATTTTCCTTCTAGGACTTATCCTAACCTCCGTTGTACCCAGGTACACAGCAAGGACGGTCAGGCCTTGTTTCTAATGTTTATTAAACTTATAACTGTAACGTTTAAATCCACCGCTAATTAGCAAAGCCGATTTAAATACCACACAAACACTTCCATTAGCCGCAATAGAAAAGTCGGGAAATCTAAGAAACCATTTAACATGACAGCTTAATGACAGTAAAAAAAGTGCGATATCTGCCATCAACTGGAGCCTCTTCAACAGTTCTAATGCTCTATTAACGCATTCTTCTTCTAACAACATTAAGAAGGACATTACTGCCACTCAACGTACTCCATGAACTACTTCCGGCCATGTTTGTTTACGTTTTCCTTGTTTGGTTTCCCATGGATACGAGATTATTATTATCGGAACGTCTCATTGGTTGTCGCTTAAAACGGATTTATGGAAATATGGAACCTGTCCAATTCCGTAAAACGTTTTATAAAACTAGGTTATATAAAACGGTTTTCATTAGCAAGCTCATTTTTATAAAATTAGTCGATTTTATAAAACGTTTCACCGAAAATTTGACCGTGAGCAACAGGCATTAGATAGAACTGCCTGTGCTATTATTAAAATGGTTAATTGGATCTCCAGGTAGATGATATTTTCGAACCTAAATTGGTGGAATTTCTTTATGTCAGGGAGAGAAGAATTGAGGAGTATATGGCCAGGTGGTATACAAGTGACATTTTTAGTTTTTTCTAACTTAGTCCAGGAATGTTTTCCTAAAGTGTGTTAAATTGTTGTGGCCAAGAGGTATAAGCGAATGACTGATGGGTACTGAGATATAGTGGAGTAAATCTCATCTAATTCCAGAAACACGTTGAAGAACAACAAGAAGTTGAACTGTAAACATGAATGATTCAAAACTAACTTTTTATCACTTGTACCTCTTGGCTTCTAGGCTTCTCAATTAAGAACTACAATTCCACATGGTAATAGATTCATTGACGAAACCGGTTTCGCCTCAGAGCAGAATCTTCAGGTGTGAAGCAACGTATCTCTCTTCACCATCCCTACAGATGAAGCACCATCTCTTCAGGTGTTAAGCGACGAGGAGGTTAAAGAGAGATGTTACATTTCACTCGTGAGACCTCACTTGGAGTTTGCCGCTTAGCATATGGGACCCTTACGAAGTAGGACTAATCTCGTAGAAACAGATCGAATACATCGGAGAGCAGCAAGATTTCTAAAAATTGTTACGATAAACTTCGCAGTGCTACCGAATTGTTGAAGGAATTAAGGGTGGGAATCTCTAACTGATCGAAGGGAGAAATACAGGTTACATATTTTGTGCAAGTTCGGAGCAGACAGTTTTTTTCAGACGATCAACATATACTGCTAGAGCCAACGTACTACGGTAAAAGCGATCACAGGAATAAAATAAAGTAAATAGACTGCAGAACCGATAGATTCAAATTTTCATTTTTCTCACGTATAATAAGGAATCATAATAGTTGCGATAGATCAATCATATGAACCTCCCACCCTCAATAGGTAAAGTAGAATTTTCACTTGTGCATGATAACACCACATCAGTACTAACACTTCACACTACTTGATATGTCCGGCATTATTTTATTTTGTTCTCTGCATGAAGTAGCATTCATAAATTAATAGTATTGGTCATATTAACCACTAGATGTGTCTATAGCATTGTTCTGCATGTTATTTTACGTATCACTCTCCCAGTTTCCGGTTGGACTGCACATACTGTTCTCCTGACTGTTTTTTGGTTTCTGCGCCTATAGCGCCAGGGGGAACGATTTAAGGTTCTGATTTGTTCTGGGACGAGTGCTGCATGCCTGGTGTGGAATCACCTCGTGCCACACACCCTGCTAGTGGTGGCTTGCACGGTACATCGTACATGTAGAAGCGTTAGAAACACCTGAAGGTGCTACTCTTCGGCAGAAATCGGTCGCGTCAATACATTTTTAACCATTTGCAATTGCAGCGTGGTAATTCTTCTATTCTCGGATTTACAGTGATAGATATTTGAATTTCAGCAACTACTTCGTAAAAACATGTCATTGTGACAGAACCCAGCCTTTCAAAAACAATTTCGCCTGCCCCGGTGGTGCCGGGTTAAAGTCCTCGGCTGCTAGTCCGAGGGTCGCGGGTTCGAATCCCGCCTTGGTCGATTTTCCACTTTCCCAGGGCATGGGTGTTTCTGTCAAGCTCTGGTGGTTCGGCCCGAGAGAAACCTGAAGACAATCCAATGGCTTATCGGGGTTTCAAAGGCATACGGACCACTAGAAATATCCGAGAGCAAAAAAAATACGTGTTGCTGAACAGCTAAACCAATCATATCTTGTTTAACCTAAACTATCTAACTAGGGATGCATAATTTTCCTTCAGTAATCGATCAAATGTAATCTAATATAATCAAAAGTTCGTTAATCGATTAGACGAATAAATCTGGGGCTATAAATAATAGATCAAAATATAATTTACGCCTTGTGTTTGTCTGTAACTCTATTTCTTGTACAATAGTGAACATGATATAGGTAAAAAAGAGATGGTAACTGTTTCCGAGGTTATGTAAAAAAATTTGTTTTGACCTTTTTGCAGAGCAACATATTATATTGAAGCGAAGCCTGTATCTTGGGGGAGAGGAAGATATTGCAGCACAAAAAAATATCACGTAATGATATCATTGTTACTTCTCCCACCTCATGTTTATTTCAATTGAAGGAATTTAACTTTTCATTCATGACGTGGAATTGCATACTTTCGGATGACAAATGTCATTACTCGAGCGTGGCTCCTGGGGAATTTTAAGCGAGTACATCATTGCTAATTAAAAAGTAATAATCAGTTCATTGTTTACGGCCTTGAGAAAGATCCACGACCAATCGAAGCCCATCCTATTCACTGGACTATCCTCGTATATTCAAAATCTAAACATAGTACGTCTGCCAGCATGTGAAACCTATTTTTCGCCAAACAATAATCTCTAAATTACCATCGAAATTCACCCAAGGGGATTGATTGAAAGTCCAGCAAATAGGCTGAAAATTAAAAACATTTGTTGCTAATGCTGTAAATGTATGTGAGTGTGAAATTTACAGAAAATTCCAGAATTCCGGAATTCCGAAGTTGTCTATTATCCGGTTTTGCCTTCCTCCTTGTCTCACGTGTTCTTCGGCAATCAATACCATTTCTCCTCGTTTTCGAAATGTATTTTTCTCAAAGGAAAAATATGTTGGTTTCATCGAGGAATTACGTTTAATTCAAAAAACATTTCATTTTCTCCAGAGTGGTGCGGTTTTAGTTCCTTCAGCGCTATATTTCTCGCATGCGTGCTATTTTTATCACCTTTTGTGCTATATATATATAGCTCCTCAAATTGCGTCAGGCGAAAATTGGACCAATTCTGGAATAATTTAAGCCGTGACAAATATCCCGCATTCTCTCTATAGTTTCAGCAAATAATTACCTCGTTTGGATCCTGAACGTCAGCTACGCGATGTCTCCTTGTCAGTAAAAACGGTTGAAAACACGGCACTCCCAACTATTGGTAGAAATTCCACCCTCATACACAATCCAACTTTACATCAAAATCCGAAGGTTTTTGACCCGAGTGACCTCTGTGAACATACAATTTAACTTCAAAGTTTTATCAGGCTTTAAACTATACCTTTTTGTGGTGATCTGCACTGTGGCAGGTATATATATATATATATATGTATCGATAAAAATATCCACATTTGATGTAAAGCAATCCCTGGCTTTTGGATAGGAAGGCCTATTATATATTTCTCTCTATATATAGCTCCCGAATTAGCAGTAAAATACGTTTATTTGCTGACGACGCTGTCATATATCGCGAAATTAGTGATCATAGTGAATTGCATATCTTGGAAGATTTAAGTGAGAAATTACTTATTTATTTCTCAGGGGAAACTTAAAGAGGTATTTGTATAATCAATTCTGAATCCTAATATAAATTCTGGAACTAGATTGCAGTGCGATAATAATAATGCCGTCCATTAGTCCTTCTTCTCTTGGCGTTTTCGCATTGTGTACTTTCTCGGCCATCTTCTTTGTTTACTTACGGTTGCCATGGCGATGTCCCTCGTGTGGTTCCTGGCGTACTTTAAATGGACGCTGATAAAAGTATTACAAAAAAATGAATAATTACTGCATTTAAGCACAAAAAATAAAAGAATTGTGGCAAAAGCGTACAATCTTTATCTTTTTAACGCATACGTATTTTTCCATTTGCGCCTGAAACAATTGGTGGCGCTAGTAGCAATCCATATTACGAGATATCGCAATTCCGTCAGACCTTAGCCAGTGACCCTATTGAACGGATACCATAAGAGATATTTTTGACATGCAGCTAGCCTTTAGCTACCTCCAGGAAGTGACCTTGCCATCTGGCTAGTCAGCATCGATCGGGATGTCACCAGAATTTGTAAATAAGATTGCCTGAAACTGAACCCAGGCCTTTAGATAACAAAACCTATTCCATAATACATTCTAATTCATTATGGTGCAGTTATTGTATCTAAGGGAGCTATTTCTCAAATATAAGGAGCTAAATGTATCGCCTTTGGTGTAATGAACAGCACCGAAACATTTTGGAGCTATATTTAACACCGAAACATATTTGGAGTTAAATTTTGAACCCGAAACTTACATGGAGCTGAATTTAGAACCGAAAAATATGAGATATATTTAGCGCCTTTGGCGTAATGTAATAATATTCTCGGAAAAAGATATTTTGATGTCTGCCAATACTTCGTTAAGACGTGTCAATGAACGAAACTACTGTTTTTTTAAAAGGAAGGAATGTTTCCGGACCAGAGGCGCCATTTTTCCCTCAGAATCTAAAGAATGGCGACTCTACTGAATAATAATAAAAAAATAATATAGGTAATACACGAACGTTTTTCTTCATATATTTGCCATATTGGCTTTCATCCGCTGCCAAGGATACTTTAAAATATCTCGTAAGCCTTCAAATAACGAAAATAGGATATTCTAAAACAATAAACTATATCCGATATTATTTATATTTTTACAGCATTCTACTTTGATATTCTTACTCATAATAGTCTTGTGTTCACCTATATCAAATATCTTGTGAATACAGCGGTAAGTTTCTATGTTATTAACGTATGAAGTGGTGCTACCGTTTTTGTGCCGGCAAAATGCGTGCCTTTTTTCATACAAGCTCAAATAAAAAATATTTAAACAGTACTCAAAAATCACAACGCAAAACAGTTGTACGGATATATAAATTATCTTTGATATGCAGTTTACTGAGCTGAAATCGGTTCATTGGTTAATGAGATATAACATCTCAAACTCGGGTATTTCGACTTTTTGCATGGACAGTAGTGACCTCTATGAACGTACACCTTAGCAGACCTTTTGACAAACCACTGATCCATCTTAAGGTAGAACCTCTACTACAAGGACCTTCGATAACATGCCCTGATATTTTCATATATTGCAGAGAAATCATGCCTTAGTCGATCTGTGAAAAAATAATTGGAGTAAATTTAGCGCTGGGAAATATTGGAGTAAATTTAGGAAAAGCCATTTAGCGCTGATAACAGGATTTTAAAATCGTCCTTTTCAAATCCTCAAATTACATTGCTCTTAATGGCGGAATGGTATCGTCCGTCACTTCAACATTTTATTATTTCTCGAGGTTTTCCTCAAACAAGGATACCTCAAATAACGATTATATGGTGACTAAATAATCAACGGATACAATGAATTTTTTTCAAGATTACCTTATCGGCCATTTAATGCACATATTTACGATTGAAAAGCGATGAAGAGTCTTACTTTCGTTCTTTAGCCGCCATATTGAAAGAGACTTGGCAACTATGTTCCAGGAGTAAACAAACACATTGGAGTTAAACTATGAAAAAACAAACAAAGGTGCCGGACCGGAGTGAAACTATAATAATGTTGACAGCTACACAGTGTTGTCGAGTTCATCGTAAACAATTATATACAAAATACATTTGCTTTAATTACGTTTACATCAAAAGAGCAAAAGCACTCACTAGTTCTGTTCTTTTAATTCATCCCGAATTTTAAAATTAAGCAGCTTTACTGCAGTTCCAGGGAAAGTTTTTAAATTCATCTGAGACATGGCGTCAATATAAAATCCATTCTCAATATGACAGGATTACTTCATTCTGAAGAAAACTCATGTACTGTACACAGCCATGTTGATTGTTCGATAAAATTATATTCAATTATTATTAATAACATTTTGAGGCATTTTATATTGTTGCTGTCGAGTTCATCTATGCTATGAAATCAGTGCTTCGAAGCGCAGGTTCTACCTTAAGCGACCCCCGTGAATTGATATTCACTCAGGGTCGTGAAATATCGATAGGAATGACATCGAATAACATCACTGTCAGGTCTGGAAATCGAAGCCGTGCCCTTAGATTGGGGTGGGAATCTCTCTAACTGATCGAAGGGAGAAATATACAGGTTAAATCTTTTGCGCAAGTTCGGAGCAGGCAGTTTCTTGCCAAACGTTAAACATATACTGCTAGGGCCAACGTACTACGGTGAAAGCGATCACAGGAATAAGATAAATGAAATTGACTGCAGAACCGATGGATTTAAAATGTCATTTTTCCCACGTACAATAAGGGATCATAATAGTTTAGATAGATCAATTATATTAAACTCCCACCCTCAACAAGTAGAGTAGAATTTTCACTTGTGCTTCATAACACAACATCATTACTAACACTTCTCGCGGGTCGATATGTCCGGCATTATTTTATTTTGTTCTCTCTGAATGAAGTAGTATCTCGTAGCATTCATAGATTACCAGTATTAGTAATATTAACCACTAGATGTGTGTATTATAGCATTGTCCTGCATGTTTGCATGTTCATTTACGTATCACTCTCCCAGTTTCCGGTTGGACTGCGTACTGTTCTGCTGACTGCTTTTTGGTGTCTGCGCCTATAGCGCCAGGGGGAGAGTTTTAAGGTTCTGACTTGTGCTGGGACGAGTGCTGCATGCCTGGTGCGGAATCACCCCGTGCCACACACCCTAGTGGTGACTTGCACGGTACTTCGTAGATGTAGATGTAGATAGGAGACCCAATGCCGCGATTAACTAGAGTAATCTGCTTCCCACGGATAGATGTTTGAATTTCTACCACTACTTCGTAAAAACGTGATAATAGAGGAAGAACGCCACCTATCGGGAAAAAAGGAAGGAATGTCTACTACTCAGACACGCCATCTTTCACTCAAAGTCTAAAGAATTACGACTCTAGTGACATCTATGAACGGACACCTTAGCCAACGTTTTGACATACTGTGATGCCATCTTAAGAAGGTTCGGTTGTTTAACTCAACTTATAGAGAATTCGACGAAACTTGCTGGAAGCATTACTTACGTTGTCTTAAATCAAGTTGATTTTTTCCAGAACTATTTACCGCAGATTGCTTGAGATATTTGAACGAGAAGTGGACAAAAAATTACAGATGGGTTCTTAATGGAAAGACAAGGTACGAGTAGCTTAATTCATCAAAAAGAACCCTTTTTATAGTTAAGAATAATAAGAAAAACAAAAATACTTAATAAAAATAAAGTAAATCACATGATTTTTCATACATTATTCTATTGATGATTTAAAATATTTTTGTTTTTCCTATTATTCTTAACCAGAAAAAGGTTCTTTTCGATGAATAAAGCTAGTCGCACCTCGCGTTCCCATTTAAGAACCCATATGTAATTTCACATGACCACTTCCAACATCAAATATCCTAAGAAATATGCGGTACATAATTCTGAAAAAATTCATGTAGATTAAAGGCAACATAATTAATGCTTCCAGCAAGTTACGTCGAATTCCCTTAAGTTGAGTGAAACCAACGGAACGTCCTTAAGTCATTACCGTGAATTGATGTAGACTCGGAGATCTGAGCATCAATCAGAATGAATCTGAATAAAACCATTGCGGTTACTGGAAATCGAAGCCGAGCCCTTAGATAGGAAAGCCAATGCCAACGATCAAACAGAATATTCTGATTCCCATGGATGGATGCTTGTATTTCTGCACCCGCTTCGTTAAGACGTGTTAATGTATGGAGAACTCCACCTATCGGGAAAGGAAGGAATGGAAGGAATGTCACCCACTCAGACACGCCATCTTTCCCTCAAAATCCGAAGAATTACGACCCAACTGACCTCTGTGAACGGACGCCATAACCTTCAACTCCTACTTCAACCCCTCTCTCCCCACTAATATGCTCTTGCTTGGAGGAGAGAAGAGAGAGACAACTTCTCTCTAAGATGTTTTATCTTTTTTCTTTCATTCCTCCTCCTCCTCAGCCAACTGACTGCCCCACCCAGATTGACGACTGACACATCGAATTTAAACTCCCTCTTTCTACGTCCTCTCCCTCCATCCACCATCCAACCGAACACTTAAAAGATTTCTCCCTCCCTGCTCCTTGAAGGATCCTTCGCCTGCCTCCTCCTCCTTCCTCCTTCCTTCCAGACTCCATCCCTTTCGTCTTGTGTCCATTCCACCACCGCGGAGCCTTGTCGACGCTATACGAGTTGTCACATAACTCTCCCGGAGCAAAAACCTCTTTCTCACGAGACGTCCCCGACTGACCAACCAACCAGTCGCTTTTAAATCCTTCAATTCCTTCTTCTCCTTCCCCTCCTCCTACTTCCAGGGGCCTTTTATCTCAATATATATATATGTGCGCATTCCGGTTTTCTTCTCCAGAACGTCACTCCAGTCGGGGAGTCTAGTTCCAATCCCTGAGCGGCGATTGGTCCCCGAGCAAAGGGGCGATAACTTAAAACTCCCACCCTCCTTCTCCCAACCGTCCATACTCCAACCCTTTCCCTCTTCGGTCATCGATGAGTCTTTGCGTTCAGTTTGGTGATGTTTCACCTCACAGGAAAGTCATCTGTTGGTTCTGGTTTCCTTTGTCTCACTATACGGTGCAGTTATCGTCTCTAAGGTAGCTATTTTTCAAATATTAGTAGCTAAATTTAGCGCCTTGTGTGTAATAAATAGCACCGAAGCATTTTTGGAGCTAAATTTAACACCAAAACATATTTTGAGTTAAATTTTTAAACCGAAACATATTTGGAGCTAAATTTAGCACCGCAACATATTGGGAGCTATTTCTCAACTATTATTATAAGTAGGGAGCTATTTCTCAAATATGATTATTAGTAGGGAGCTATCTCTCAAATATTAGGAGCTAAATTTAGCGCCTTTGGTGTAACGAATAGCACCGAAACATTTGGAGATAAATTTAGCACCGAAATATATTCTGAAGTTAAATTTTGAACCCGAAACATATTTGGAGCTGAATTTAGAACCGAAGCGTTTTTGGAGCTATATTTAGCGTCGCAACATATTTGGAAATAAATTTAACAGAATCTTCTTGAAAAGAAAGTCTTAAATTGCTGTCGACACTTGCAAGGACATTTTACTCGAACATAGCGCAAACGGAGCGGAAAAAATGGGTCCCGTTCAGGAAGAATAACGATGAAGAAACAAATCTTAGAATCGATTTTTAATAAAACCTTCACTGTTCATGCAACGATACGATAAAAATTTAGTAAAGTGCACATTTTAAAAGAGAGTGCTACTCAGGAAGAGGCAGAATTTTCAGCTAAAATTTTTGGAAATAACTGAAACAAAATTATCTATTTTTCTCCTGTATTCACTCTATAAAGTCTAGTTCCAATCCCTGAGCGGCGATTGGTCCCCGAGCAAAGGGGCGATAACTTAAAACTCCCACCCCTTTCTCCCAACCGTCCATTCTCCAACCCTTTCCCTCTTCGGTCATCGATGAGTCTTTGCGTTCAGTTTGGTGATGTTTCACCTCACAAGAAAGTCATCTTGGTTCTGGTTTCCTTTGTCTCGCTATACGGTGCAGTTATTGTCTCTAAAGGAGCTATTTCTCAAATATGAGTAGCTAAATTTAGCGCCTTCGGTATAATTAATAGCACCGAAGCATTTCGGAGCTAAATTTAACACAGATACATATTTGAAGTTGAATTCAACACCGAAACATATTTGGAGCTGAATTTAGAACCGAAATATATTTGGAGCTGAATTTAGCACCGCAAAATATTAGGAGCTATTTCTCAACTATTACTTTTAGAATGGAGCTATTTCTCAACTATTATTATTAGTAGGGAGCTACTTCTCAACTATAAGGAGCTAAATTTAGCGCCTTCGGTATAATTAATAGCACCGAAGCATTTCGGAGCTAAATTTAACACAGATACATATTTGAAGTTGAATTTAACACCGAAACATATTTGGAGCTGAATTTAGAACCGAAATATATTTGGAGCTGAATTTAGCACCGCAAAATATTAGGAGCTATTTCTCAACTATTACTTTTAGAATGGAGCTATTTCTCAACTATTATTATTAGTAGGGAGCTACTTCTCAATTATTAGGAGCTAAATTTAGCGCCTTTGGTGTATTGAATAGCACCGATGCATTTCGGAGCTAAATTTAACACCAAAACATATTTGAGGTTAAATTTTTAAACCGAAATATATTTGGAGCTGTATTAAGAACCGAAACATATTTGGAGTTAGAATTTAGCACCGCAACATATTGGGAGCTATTTCTCAACAATTATTATTAGTAGGGAACTATTTCTCAACTATTATTGAGAGTGGGGAGCTATTTCTCAACTAATAGGAGCTAAATTTAGCGCCTCTGGTGAATTGAATAGCACCGAAACATTTCCGAGATAAATTTAACACCGAAACATATTTGTAGTTAACTTTTTAAACCGAAACATATTTGGAGCTGAATTTAGAACCGAAACATATTTGGAGCTAAATTTAGCACCGCAACATATTGGGAGCTATTTCTCAACTATTATCATTAGTAGGGACCTATTTCTCAACTATTAGGACCTTAATTTAGCGCATTTGGTGTAATGAATAAATTTAACACCGAAATATATTCGGAGTTAAATTTTGAACCAGAACAATATTTGGAGCTAAATTTAGCGCCTTTGGTGGAATGAATAGCACCAAAACATTTCGGAGCTAAATTTAACACCGAAACATATTTGGAGTTAAATTTTGAATGTGAAACATATTTGGAGCTGAATTTAGAATCGAAGCATATTTGGAATCAAGTACAATATTTATATTCCACCTGATTCTTGGACACAACGACCAATAAAAGGCGAGTCGATCTTGTCAAGAGTATAACCGATGGTGGCGTTGGAATCTACCAAGTAAAATCTTCCACGTAACGCGTGGGAATAATTAAATCGAGAAAATGTGCTCTTAAAACCAATGGTGCACTAGGGCTTATACACAATTTTTTGTCATTTATATAGGGAATACATATGCAAAAATAATATGGCATAGTTAATTTACATTTGGTTGGCCGGAAAATGTTCGGGAAGCGGCATTGGCCAATGACATTGTCTTCCTTTGCCTCCCTATGTGGTGCAGTTATTGTCCTTAAGGGAGGTATTTCTCCATTATTAGGAGCTAAATTTAGCGCCTTTGGTGTAATGAATAGCACCGAAATATTTCGGAGCTAAATTTAACACCGAAACATATTTGGAGTTAAATTTTGAACCCGAAACATATTTGGAGCTGAATTCAGAACCAGAAACATATTTGGAACTAAATTTAGCACCGCAACATATTGGGAGCTATTTTTCAACTATTATTATTAGTAGGGAGCTATTTCTCAACTATTAGGAGCTAAATTTAGCGCCTTTTGTGTAATGAATAGCACCGAAACATTTTGGTGCTAAATTTAACTCCGAACCATATTTGGCGTTAAATTTTGAACCCAAAACATATTTGGAGCCGAATTTAGAACCGCAACATATTTCGATCTAAATTTAACATAGCCCTTTTGAAATGAAGGCTACAAATTGTTGTCAAAACTTGCGAAAACATTTTACTCGAACATAGCGCCTACGGAGTAGAAAAAATAGGTCCTGTTCAGGAAGAATAACTATTAAGAAGCAGATCTTAGAATCGATTTTTTATTAAACCTTCACTGCCCATGTATCGATACTAAAATAATTTAGTTTATTGCTCATTTTAAAAGAGTGCTATACAGGAAGAGGGAGAACTTTAAGCTAAATTTCTGGAAATATATGGAACAAAATAATCTCTTTCTTCTCCTGTATTCATTCTAATAAGTCTATTTCCAATCCCTGACCTAGGATTAGTCCATGAGCATAAGGGAACAACTTATACTCCAAACCCTCCCCCATCTTTACTCCCGCACTTTTCCTCCAGTTCCTGCTATCTCTTCGACATCCATGAGGCTAGTGTTTAGTTTTGTGGTGTTTCGTCTCAAAAGAAAGCGATCTTGGCTTAATTTTCCTTTGTATCCCTAGATGTTGCAGTTATTTTCTCAAAGGGAGCTATTTCTTACCTATTAGGAGCTAAATTTAGCGCCTTTGGTGTAATGAATAGCACCGAAACATTTTGGAGCTAAATTTAGCAACGAAATATATTCTGAAACCAAATTGAATACAATATTTTTTAATAGGAAACCACACATTGCTGTCAAAAAACAGACAAGGACAATTATTGCTTAAAAATAGCACCAACGGATGAGAAAAAAATGGTTCTTGTTCAGAAGGTTCCTGAAGTATAACTGATGATTATCGATATGGGCGAAACTCTTAGTATCGGCCCTAGATGGTGCAGTCATTTTTTCCAGAATATGTTTTTTCATTTAAATCAAATTTTAAATTATTTTATATTTGGTACAAATTTTGGTCCCCTCAAACCTCAATAAGATTTTTCGGCAGGTTCCAATTGGACAACGTTACTTATTCAATTAGCCCCACACATAAGTACATAGTTATGCAGCTAATACACAAATATGATTTTTCACTGAATATGAATAGGAGTATTCCCGATTTACAAAATTAAATTGCAAATGATACAAGTATTATTTCAATTACTATGTTCAATAGCCATATGACTATACAATTCATGATGAATTAACATACTATCTTAATTCATTTTTTATTACGCTAATATTTTTGAGGTTTTTTAGGCTTTCTGGTTAAATATCATGCATCATAGGTATTTTTACATTTAATCTAATTTTCCAATAATTGTTGTAATACTTCGGTATAAAATATATTGAGGGTTATTCCTTTTACTCATAAAGTTAATACATCAGCATTCTTTTGTTCAAATAATGATCTACTATAACGACAAATTGATACAAGTAAGTAACATTAAGTATCCCCATTTTTGCATACATTGTTATGTAACATTAAGTTTGCTGCTTGCTAGATTTACCTTTTACAACAGTTTTCTTATTGATAGCATATCTTTCTCTATTGTTTTGCAGAATTATAACAATTTTATCCTGTGTCGCATGTAGTTTTGCTTTATAACAAGCAGCCGCATTTCCCCATATAGTTAGCCCATATCTAGTAATCGAATCGACCAATGAAAAGTATATTACTATTAAAATCGTCTCAAAGAGAAATATTTCTCAAGTTTTGGGAGCTAGAATGGCTGCAAAATATTGTTGGAGCTAAATGTAACACGGTCCTTTTGAAAAGGAAACCAAACATTGGTTTGTAAAAACAGATAGAACATATTAATTTGATAGAACATATTAATGATGTATAGCACGAACAAAGCAGAAAATAGTTCCTACTCAGGAAGGATAACTGTTAAAAACAGATATGGAAGCAAACTCTGAACATAGGTTTTATCAATTAATCCTTTACTGCCCGTCTAAGGATACCAAAATAATTTATTTTTGTATGCATTTCAAGACAAAGTACATACTGTTCAGGAAGGGGGAAAACTTCCTCTAATTTTTTATTTTCTACATCTACATCTACAAAATACCCTGCAAGCAACCTCAGAGGTGTGTGGCAGGGGGTGAGTATTCACCAACATGCATTACACTGTACCCTAAAGTTAGTGAAACTACGACTAATTATGCATTAGCATAAATCGATAATACTTGTAGGCTAATGCGTAATTTATAGTAATGTATTACAAAAAATATATTCCAATACTTCTTCAGTCTTCATTCAAGTATGGGAGCCTAGTTCTTATCCCTACACTGCGATCAGAGCCCTGGCAAACGGCATGAAAACTTAAACTCCAAACCCTCCACCAACTTTACTACCAATATTTTCCTCCATTTCCTGCATTCTCTTGATCATCGTCTTGAGGTCAGTCTGGCGATGCTCCGCCTAAGAAGAAAGTGATCTTGGCTGCAAAGAGTTATTATAAGTTGGCAACTATGTTTTATTTTTTAAAACATAGCCTTCAAAATCGACCTCTGCAAATTGAATGATATACTTCATTCGGAAACCTTTCGGCCATAAAAATAGTGTAATCTATTTCGTAGCGTTTCATGGTTCATCACGTAGACTCTGAGGATAGAGGTCTAGAATAGGATCTAGGGCGTTTCAGATGTGGGTTTTGAGAAGGATAGAAAAAGTACTTGATTAAGGTAAATACTCCGGTTACGTGAGGAATACTCCGGAGGAGATATGAGAAAGGCAGAGTAGGTGGTTGGAACGGGGATTATTGAGGGGTAAAGGATTGCTTAAATCCGTGACAGAGTGGAGGATAATAGGCTAAAGTGTGATAAGGGCAAGAAAGAGAATAGGCTTTATCGATACAGGATGAAGATATGCAGGACGCATGCATAGATGAAGAAAGAGATTTAGCAAGAAGAAAGGAGACAGTAATCTAATTACTTATTTTCACTTTAATGTCACAGTTATTTCAGGAGTATGTAATTTTGTCTGTTCTTTATAATACATAATATATTACGTTCTTTTTTTGTTTTTACTTAATATATTCACAATGTCATGTAAATATAATTTCGCTGCTTGGAACTGGAATGGACTGAGGATCATTCAAGTAGAAATGTTTTATAGTTAACCTGTTGCAGCAGTAATCAACCCATCAATTTTTACTTAAATGTTACAGCTTTTTTTCGAGCATGTAAATTATATCTGTTTCCATGTAAATTTTGTAATACGTTTTCATTTTTTTTTTTTCATTTAATATCTATTAAAAATGTCACGTACGTTATACATTTTAAGTTTTAACTATAGTAGTAATCTAATTATTTATTATCACTTTAATGTCACAGTTATATTAGGATTAGTATGTAATTATATCTGTTCTTTATAATACGTCTTATATTACGTTTTTAATTTTTTTTTACTTAATATTAATACACAATTTCATGTAAATATACTTTTGATGCTTGGAACTGGACAGGACTGTGGAACCTTCAAGTAGAAATGTTGTAGTTAACCTGTTACAGCAGTAATCAGAACCATCAATTTTAATTTCAATGCTACATTTATTTTTAGAGCATGTAAATAATATGTCTGTTTCTACGTAAATTCCGTATTTATTTTTTCATTTTGTTTATATTTGTCATAACTATTCAAAATGTCACGAACGTTACGTGTTTGTGGCTTTTAGTTGTGTATGTACACAGAGCACTGAATAAATCTATTTTCTATATACCTATGCATCTATCTATCTATCTACGGTGTACCTTATACTTTCGTGAGATCAGCAATGTGACAGCTATTCATAGATATCGGAACTACACTAAAGAATCTTCAGTTTAGCCCCCTGGATTCGATTCTGGACCCACTGAATGAAAAGACAGCACCGTATAGACACGATACCAATCTGATTCCACGCGTAGAATATGGCTAGCATGGAATAAAAATGCAAAAATTGCATAAAAATACCTCTTTCCAAACGACGTAGCAGAAAGAGGACACTTTAAATCTTGTTGATGGTTCAGGTTTGCCCGTTGCCCATGGCAGCCGTCCCACGCCGATCCCTATAAGACCCATCGCCATAAAACAGGCCTGCCAACGCTCCCGAGACTTGTTTTTCGCCAGACGACGTCAGACACTTCAATCACGGAGTCAACTTTAAGGAATGCAGTCTTCGAATGGGCGAGTCCAAAGCGATTGTCGAGACGCAGGCCCTGGATCTTAAATAAATATTACCAACCCTTTTACTGGAGATGCAACGGACCAGCGTTATCTCTGCGAAGTAATTCAAGAACCCAAAGTGAGAAACGTAATTAGTATGGAAAGTAAAGTGGATAAAGGGTGTGAGCAAGTGATTTTTTCGCCGCGACTGTAGGAGTCAAAACAAATACTAATTTTCACATTTTTTATATTTTGTCCAAAAAATCCTGCTTTTTTACTGTTGCAATGTGTTACCTATAGAAACCCAAAAGTAAAGTATTAAAAAATGCAGATTATTATTCCACGAATGTATTTTAAGTGAGCACTTTTAATCCAGCAATAGGAGCCGACTGCAGCGTCATTTCCTACGAATTACCGCATTTTGAACTCAATTACGGCAGTAATCCTTCAATAACTAGATAAATAAGGTTGTAAGATGCCTCTATTTTATTTTTATTCAATTTCTCTGGATTATTTCCTTCTTAAAGACAGTTTTCCGTGAAAATGGCATTTGTATTTTATGGAAAAATGCTATTTTTCATTTGCTATTTACACCAGACAGAGACTGCCTGCAAAGCAGGCAGCAGGTCTGATAGTCCTATACTTAAGGAGATCCACCACGACTGTGTAAGTCAAAACAATTACTAAATTCCACATTTTTTATATTTTGTCCAAAAAATATTTCTTTTTTACTGTTGAAATGCGTTACCTATAGAAACCCAAAAGTAAAGTATTAAAAAATGCAGATTATTATTCCACGAATGTATTTTTAAATGAGCACTTTCTTCCAGCCTTTGGAGCCGACTGCAGTGCCATTTCCTACGAATTACCGCATTTTGACTTCAATTACGGCATTAATTCTTCAGAAACTAGATACATAAGGTGGTAAGATGCCTATATTTTATTTTTATTCAATTTCTCTGGATTATTTCCTTCTTATAAACAGTTTTCCACGAGTGTTTGATGTTGTATGTAGGTGTATGAATTTTTAAACAGGTATATGTATTTTTTAAACCTTTTTATTAATTTTATTTCAAACAAAACTATAAATATATTGCCACCAGGCCATTTGTCTAATTGCAGTATCAGTTTAATAAATAAATAAATACTTAGGGAATGAATTGAAAGCTTAATTCAGTATGTGCTAATTATCCGAATTTACATAGAATTCAAACATAAATGTAGAAAAAAAACGTACTTTTTTAAGATAAAAAAATATGTTTCACTCTTTTTGTACTGCTATTTTGAATCTTGTTCTCGAGTAACTGGATTGGATTCTCAATTTTTTTAAATTCATCAATCTATTCGGGAAAAAATACTTATTTTTTTAAGAAGATGATAAACCCATCAAAAATTATGTAAAATACAAAGTCATGAAATTACTATTAGTTAAGATTATTTCACATTAGATTTTTTAAAGGTTATTTCTCAGTCGATAGTCTAATCTTTGTAGGTCAATATCTTATAGTATCTGCTGTTGGTGAATCCATGAAGAAATCACAAGGTATTTATAAATATTTACCAATAATTCATATTGCAATTAATTTGAGTAACGTCGTAGAAATCTACGCTGCAATTAATTCCACGAATCACTACTCCTCCGGCTTAGGTATTGAAATTGAATACAATCTTCGTTGTTCTGGGATTTTATGTCCCATGGAACCTTGATACATAATCAAATGCCACGACAAATGGGGTCAATGGTGACAACAATAGATACTAAATATAAATAATAAAGGTGAGTCTAGTAGACTCTTTTTAAATTAATTTTTTGGTTAACGGGATTTCACAATGATAATTTTTAGTTTTCACATATCCATGGTATTGGTTGTATCTTTTGAGAATTAGCAAATAGGCAAAAAAGGAAAATTGCAAAAGAAAAACAAATAAAATTTGCGGAAAACTTGCGTAGGAACTTGTAGCAAGTGTACTTTGATATCTAGTACAGTTTCGTAAAAGACTTGCTGCAAACTTGCAATGCAACGTAAGTCTAGCAAGTGATAATCGAACGTAGTGCAAACTTGCAGCACACTTGCATGCTATCTGGGTAGTTAATGTATTTTATTGCATATCTGGAAAAATGAAACGTTAAATCCGAGCAAATATTTTTATTTATATTTCTCTGCTCTAGTAGAGCATGTCCTAGAACAATAAGTAATACAGTTCACCAAATGCAATACTTATGGTGAAAAAAACTTTAACATTTTACATTACTTTTTTACATTTGATACAAACAGCACTTTTTCTGCTGTGTTCACCACGAACATTCCTACGACATTTATGACAAGACTGTTTTTGCATCTAGACATCCTACTTCTAGGCAACTATTAGGTTTGCTGGGCATATGAATAGTCTCTTTTTTTGCTAGACACTTCAATGGCTGAATCTGGTTCTACTTCGCCATGAATAATGGCAATTGCTACTTGTGCCGGTTACTGCCCAGCCCAGCAATGATCTAGACTGTATTTGCGCTTATATAAGACCCTCTGCAAGGCCTGATAAGAAGATAATTCGCCTCTTATTTAGCTTGTTGATCACCACACCACCACGCATATCGCAACTCTGCACATATCTTACCCATTCATAAGATATGCGAATGGCCAGCGACTGGTTTATTCTTTGCTGCGATTGGTTTATTCACGATTTGGTCGAAGGAGTCAAATCCTCCCTTAGTTTGGCTAGAGTAAGTTATTATTTCTGGTTTACCACTCTCATTAATTTTACCAGAATGGTGCATTTCTGATGAAAGTATCACACTTCTTTTTCACTGCTCTAACAAAAATAATGTGACATTTTCTCTAAAACTGAACCTTCCGGGCTTGGATGAAAGGCAAAGGGTATAATTATTTTTGTTCTTTCTTACTGTTCCCACTACCGTTAGTCCATTTGAGAGCAGTGTTTGTGCTAAGTCTAAATATGTAAAATAATTGTCGCAAGCTACATTGCGATTGCTCCCTTTGAAATTATCCGTGAGTGACAGAAAAACAGACGACGCTAGGTTATAATGAGTTCTTTTATTACCCTTACCCAAGTAGGGCAATCTATATATGTAAGTTAATATATGGAGGAGGTTTGTTCATGTCTTTTTTTTTTAAGAAAGTCAACTTCCTTTTTCCGCCAAGACGTTTCGCCTTTTTATAAATGAGGCTCCTTCAGGGCATACAGTACAATGAAAAGGAATTATACAGTTAATAATAATAATTATAATAATACTTAAAAGATAAAAAAGTTTTCAATAGTAAATTTAGTACCTCTTAAAGGCCGCCACACACCGAATGCTATGCTAAGCGCGCTACCAGATTTCGCGACGTGTCTTAAGATCCCGTAAAGCGATTTCCCACTGCCCGCACACACTAAATGCGAGCCACGCGAACCGATGCGAACTTCCATAGCGCTATATCGCAGGGGATCGCTCGGCCGGCGATTTCCTCTTCGCTTAGCTTTCATGGCGCATGCGCAGTATCCATTGTGGTTAATGAGCGCTTTCGTCCCGCCCCAGTTCAAATATATTTTTAACCTACTTAAAACCGAGCAATTTCAACTAAATTACGTACATTTGTTCTGCACACTATGCGCATTGTATAAAATTATTCATCATTGCATTTAATTCAATATTAACGGAATAGTCAAGTATCAAACCTAAGAAGTGCGTTTTACGCTGTCCGCCATCTTGCTACATAGCACGGCATGGTTAGTTTCTGGTGTGTGCGCGCACATAGCGGACGTCCGTTGCGGGACCAGTTCTCTCGCTTAGCATAGCATTCGGTGTGTGGCGGCCTTTAACTTTCTTACTGCAACAATGGAAACACACAAAAACAAACTATTCCTCTTAGTAACAAAACTTTTTCTATCTATCATAATTCGATCTCCTATAACTATAGTTTATTATTCTATGTATTCTGTAGTGTTCTCCAGAATTTCAATACGAATATGTTTTTAATACATTCGTAAAATATGTAATATAAACATTCGAAATATGAAGTTGCGATATCTGTAATTGTTAGGTTTTATGCTTTAAACAATTCATTTTAAATATTATTATTTTCACTTATTATATACATATTATTTTAAACAAAATTTTATCTTGGTTTTCCGTTTTGCTTTTGTTTTTTATGTTGATTTTTGTTGCTAAGAGGAAGAGTTTGTTTTTTTGTGTTACCATTTTCGCAGTAAGAAAGTTACTCCTTATTAGGTACTACTAAATTTATGATTGAAAACTGTTTTATCTTCGTAGTAATATTATAATTATTATTATTAACTGTATAATTCCTTTGCATTGTACTGTATTCTCTGAAGATGCCTCATTAATAAGGAAATGGTGAAACGTCTTGGCGGAAAAAGGAAGTTTAGTTTCTTAAAACAAGACATGAAAAAACCTCCACCAATTGACCACTGTATTGTTAAAGTGGTCAATAACGATTCACAGAAGAAATTCCATATATGGTATAAAACGTTCTTGACTTGCATATCCACTAAATTGCTTTGCCCAATTTGTCAGGCTTTGACGGTATGTAATGTCTGAAAGGTCACCGCACTCTAAATGGCACTAATTGTGATCATCAGCAGAATTATTCTCTCCTGGAACATAATATTTTTTTAGGATGTAACTTATTTAATTTCCATACGTCGCGAAAAGGAGCTAATTTTATCATTTTTTCGGCGCTAAGCACGATTTAGTTTGTCATCAAAACGCAGGAATCGTAAAAAATATGTTTGAACCTTTTATCCGTATTGTAAACCGGAAAATTGGCGGCCCGTAAAATATTTCCCATTGAGATTCGTAATGCCTGTAGCTCACGGTTAAATTTTCCATAAAAGAGTTTTATAAAAAATTTTATTGAAAGTTTTATGAATCGTACGTAAAACGTACTTGCTCGAACGGTTAAACTGTTCATAAAACCGCAATGTCCTGCCATCTATGAGACGCTTTGCGAACACGTGAAGTGATTAATGCACTCTTTTTTGGATTTCTTTTTTATTAATAACTATATATGTTTAGTGTTTATTTACTTACACTTTCTGATCACATACTCAACGGTGCAATATGGCTCTATTAACGCATTCTTCTTCTAACAACAATAAGAAGGACATTACTGCCTCTCAACGTACTCTATGAACTACTTCCAGCCATGTTTGTTTTCACGTTTTCCTTGTTTGGTTTCCCATGGATACGAGATTATTATTATCAACGCGATGAGCGGAACGTCTCATTGGTTGTTGCATGCAACGGTTTGATGAAAACAGCACATGTCCTATTCCGTAAAACGTTTTATAAAACCAAGTTTGATCAAACGGTTTTATCGTTAGCAAGCTCATTTTTATAAAATTAGTCGATTTTATAAAACGTTTTACCGAAAATTTTACCGTTAGCAACAGGCATAATGAGAGAAATTTGATTTCAATTTGCCAAAAGTGAGTAAAAGTCCAAAGAAAGCATAAACCTGCTGCAATATTTCCATAGATTCGCGTCTCTCTGTTCAGAACGTTTTCAGACACGTTCCATCTCCATATTGATATATTTCACAATTGTATCTAAAAATTAAGGCTTTCATAATGAGACAATGATTCCGTTGGGTTTTCTACTTTAAATTAATGGGCAGTAAAACCCTACCAACCTTTGATAATATTATTCGCTCAAACGCGTGCATTGCGGGGAGGAATGGATGGCCAAGTAGTTCCTTCCTTACTTACATTCTCTTCTCCAACTGGTAAATCTCAGAGCTGAATTTATAGTTGTTGCCCAGCAGTCCTACAGCCCCTAGCAGGCCCCTTCGTCAAAAACAGTATTTGTAGTCGTATTTCCACCCCCAGAGCAGCCCCTTAATAGCCTCTACTAATTCTGGCAGGAGACTCCAACAGGGACCCCCCTTATCGAATAAATAACACATAACAGATATAACTAAACTGACTCTAATGAACGTGCATAGCCTTAAATTAACAATTTCGAAGATTTGGTGTTGATAAAACAACGGTGAGATTTGCTCTTAATCGATAAATATCTGATGTGACGCCAGACTCATTCCACAAGGATGTTCATCATATACACTCGCAGCATATTTCCCCCCACTATTTCTTCTTCTTGTGGCAGGAAACTGCGTCCGTTTTCTTACGTTCCACTTTATATGCTTTCTCCACCAGGTCACACAAAATCTTCTTCTCCACACCGTTGAAGCTATTTGCACGTCGAGCGGCCATCTTAACAATGTTTTCATGCTGCGTCTGGCTCTTTATTTATCCGTATCCATGTTGATGACGAGCGTCACCACTGAAACATTTGAGCTGCGAATTCCATTTCCCGCCGTTTGTAGTCCTTAGTTACCAGATCTAATCCCACAAACATTCCCTACCTAGCAGCTCCCTTAACTTTGACTATAGGACGCACAATTCAAGGGGCATGCTGGGTAGGGGATGGATAAGGGGACTCCTAGGTAACGACCATAAATACGGCCCTAAATCAGTGTTTATCCCTTCTTGACTATCAGGTTTCTATGATGCCTTACTATCATGGTCGCTCTCGGAGTCTGAATTATCACTGTACTTATCAAAGGCTCCATTGTCTTCTTCATCTGAAGAATTTTCTAAAATTCCTCTTATTTCTCTTTCGCTAATGCATAGCATAATGTGGAACCCGATGTAGATCATTCAACGTTTTAACGACAAATTAACACCGGTATATTTTCAACATTCTACCGTTTGACCAGTTGTCACCAACAAACGGCCTATTGACGGAACAATGCGCTACACTTGGGTACAGCGAAACTATAGAAAATGATAAAAGGTAAGAGCTGGAGACTGTAAATGCAGATTTCATTCAACGCCATTTATTATTAGTAAAGACAAAGATCTGACAGATTTTCATGTCTGTCCTCCCAACATTATTTGAGATATTATTCCATTTTTTTAGACTAAATCCCATTCTCAACTCACAGTTTTCGACAGGGAAAATATTTATGACGTGGGCTTAAAGAACTTTAAGAATAATTAATTGTGTAAATGATAATATGAAAATCTCACTTAATATACAGAGACTTTTTGAGCTCTTTTAACCAAAATGCACAAGCAAAACTACTTCATTGAAATAGTGAATTGTTTTGCAAGTTTTTCATAATTTACCCTATGCTATTTTCTATAGTGAAGTCATGATGAAAAGGTCTTGAAGTGATATGATCATAGTATTAAAACAATATGCCACCTATAGGTGTTCATCCATTTCAGCGATTACTGATTCAGTAATTCTTAATGGTGTTATCTCCCTGAGGACTTGTTTATAAACCATATACTCCATAGTTACCACTGCACATCAACCAAACCAAATTTTTATTCAAAAAATATCAGTTCAACCAATTCAGGGGGGTTATTTTGTATCATCTCACCTTTTTAGTGACTCTTGTTAGTGGAAAGGCGGGAGATCCGTTTCCCTCTCTTAATGATCGGCTCACGAACGGTTCGTGAATTGTCGAAGCTTCAATTGTCTTATATCAAATAAAAGATGCCGAGACTAGCAAATACCCAGATTGCTCAACATCTTACGGAAGATATCTTACACTGTACATACCACGAAAATCTATATACAGTCAAAACTACAAGCGACATATGTAAGCGATCACTCATTATATTTAAAAAACAAATTAAGTTCATCTAATTAGTGTTCGATTCACAAGCACGGGAAATGTATACCAAGAACGTAGATTTTAAGGCAATGTTTGTAAAAATTATGGTATAAATAACTGAATTCCATTCTCCATACAATGGCGGATAGGCACACGAAAAAAAAGGAATCAGCAACATTGTTTGGGAAATATTGATACGAAATATATACACAGATAATTCAAGCAAATAATAACGTAAGCATTTCAAACAAAGCATACCTTCAAGTGCCCAATATATATTGGAGTTTAAAATGCTGTAGTTCTTCACGTTTAGAAAATTACAACAATACGATTTAAAATTGTTTGTATCTATCGCGCCCTTGTTTATTTTCCAACTCAAGCTTCGAGTGGAGACGATGGTGGCTCCATGTCACGTTCTTTATGACGGGTGAGATGGAACTAATGGCAGGCGGAGATAATGAAACGGATCAAGAGTCGAAAGATACGGATCAGAGCGGATGAATCGTCTAAAAGACCAGCACATGACCGGCAGTTTACCGATTGAGATCCGAAGATGGTCACGCCGCCTGGGTGGCGGAGTTGAACTACGAAAAAGTGAGATTTTATGACGTATTCTCACTAAAGTGAGATTACAAAATAACCCCCTTGTTAAGTAATTTCCAGAAATTAAGCATTGGCCTTCACGTTTTCCACATTAAGATAACAGATAGTCATGTCGCTGACAATGCCTTTGTCTTCATTGAACGAAATATATGTTCTGCACACTTGCAAAACAACCTTGCAGCAGAATTGCAAAGCAAACTTGCAGCAAGTGCGCGCAGTCAATACACGTTAAGTAGCAGTAAACCTGCTACAAACGTACAGGCTTGCATTGCAAGTTTGCAGCAAGTTTTCTTTGCTGTCTGGGAAACATCTAATCTCATAAAATACATAAAAATCAGCTAAATAAATTCACATAATAAATAAAATGATAAATCAGAGCCTATTTAGTGGTAAAATAGTGTTTTGAAAAAATAATTGCATTAAAAAAATTATAATAGGCAAAAAAGGAAACTTGCAAAAGAAAAACAAAGAAAATTTGCAGAAACCTTGCGAAGGAAAATTGCAGCAAGTGTACTTTGATAACTAGTACAGTTTCGTAAAAGACTTGCTGCAAACTTGCAATGCAATGCTAGTCTAGCAAGTGAAAATCAAGCGTAGTGCAAACTTGCAGCACACTTGCATGCTATTTGGGTAGTTAACGTATTTTATTGCATATCTGGAAAAATGTAACGTTAAATCCGAGCAAATATAATTATTTATATGTCTCTGCTCTAGTCGAGTATGCCCTACAACAATAAATCCATCCAACTAAAATATGCTTTGATTTTTTCATGTATATTACTCAGTAATGTAACTGGCTGAACAAACTGTAACAAAAACTGAATATTTAATTGTTGGAAGGGGAATAAATCATGATAGAAACATTACAGTTGGCAATAATGACTACAAGAGAGTACAAGAAGTTAAATATCTAGGTACCATTTTGACAGAAAACTCCTCAAGTGAAACGGAAATAAAATCCAGACTGCAAACAGCAAATAGAAGCCTCTATGCACTCAATAAAATACTAAGCTCAAGAAGCGTTTCCCGTGAACTTAAAATAAGATTATACAAAACACTGATCCGTCCCGTTCTCTTGTATGGATGCCAATTATGGAGCACACGGAAAATAGACCTGAACCGATTAGCGATATTTGAAAGAAGAGTAATAAGGAAGGTTTTTGGTCCAGTCCTTGATTTAGAAACAGGCGAATGGAGAAGACGACATAATGAAGAATTGTACAATCTGTATCAAGAACCGAATATTATAGGAGTGTTAACCGCTTCCCTGACGCGCCCGAGTATACTCGGGCAAAGTTATACTAATATGCAGGTGGCCTAATCATCTTAAGTTAAGGGGCAACATTCAGAAATTATTGAATAATTCATTAGTTATTTGGAATAAAAAATTTAGCAAAAAATATTTGGTTTGCCTCCGTTTAATGCTTCTGAATCTGAAATAAAAAATATGACTTTTTTACCATTTTTGAAAAAAAAACCGTCAAGGAAGTGGTTAAGGAGTAGGAGATTGGAATGGGCTGGACATGTGGTTAGAATGAGTGGCGAAAGATTTCCTAAGATGGCTATGGATATGACAATAGAAGGAAGGAGACCAGTGGGGAGACCTCGCAAGAGATGGATAGATGGAGTAAGGGAAGACTTGCAACAGCTAGGAAACCTGGCCGAACTGGCGGAACATAGCGGAGGACAGAAGAGAATGGAAGGCATTAGTTGTATCATCGCGCGGTCCTCTGGGCCTGGTCGCGTAAAGTAAAGTAAAGTAATTAATGTAACTGGCATTTAAACTGGGTTTACAGTTTTTCCCGTTAAATCTGATTTATAAATCTTTCTCGGTTTTCACTCCAGGTTAAAGGCTTGATAACCTGGCCTATAACCTTGTGCGAGTACCCGACAAAGATTTATAAATTGTCTTTATTAATTTCTATACAAGTACATGTTCAGAAGCTGGTTTTAAATAAAATCTTTATATTCATTAATTCGTGTAAAAATTCACGTTAAAAGTGAAGTGCTATAGAACAAAATGACATCGAAAAATATTCATTGAAAATCTCTTCGGCTGCTACACTTCCATGATGACGTCACGACTACGTCACATCCGTCTCAACTAGAGGCCTTTGCAAGCCGGTACCCCATTGGTCGTAGCTTAGAATGTTCAACTGCGCTATAATCTCGGACGTACATTACTGAGCGTTGGTCGCGGACATTTGAAATATCCAACGGAGATGAGAAATAAAACACTCGAACACGTGTGATTATTCCTACATTTTAAAATAAAAACATTCTCTTTCATTTCCTCCATTTTCCCGCCCCTTAAACAAAACACGACCGCCTCCCGCGAAACTCGCTCTTAACAACGTTAAACTCTCGCGCCCTCCTACGAAATGAGGATCGATTGCCACGGTAACGCTAATAAATTCAAATAAACTGTCTCCCGACTGTCTTCACCCCAACAGCTAAAGCATTCATTTATGAGAACCCTTCAGAGTCCTTATGTATACATATTATATAGTTAATTCATGTAATACACATATAATTGAGTCATAATATACATGTATATGTATGTTTTAAGTTGTAAATGGTTTGCTTGCGTATATATATATATTTACTTATGTATTTATTTATTTACGCCAACCTCATCCCCTTACCCGGCATTGTTGCCGCAACCTATCCATCATGGCCGCCGCGCGATCATATTTATAGCACAGAGTCGACCGATAAATCCTAATTATTGGACCACACAGCCAGGGGCGGGAGGGGCAGGGGGGGCAGGGGTGGCGGCTGGGTTTTAAAAAGGTATCTGCGTGATGTGTAGGGGTGTTAGCAGAGGAGGGAGGTCTGTGGATAGCAAAGAAGGGATAGTAACATTCCTAACAGTAATAGGTGGAAGCGTTTAGTTTTTTTTGTTAGCATTTTTTTACGTAACCTACGGCTATAAAATGTTCATCTACATCTACATCTACATACTACCCCGCAAGCCGCCTCAATAGGCGTGTGGCGGGGGGTGTTAGGACACCAGCCGTTTACATATAAAAAGGAAACGCTCTAATGAAATTACGCTTAGCATTTATTAAAGTCCCGTATTGTTCGGGAGAAAAAGGAATTCCCATAATACCTATCTGTTCAGCAATAAAATATATCTCTCTTAATTTATCGTTTCTGTCGGACCTGGAAATGTATAGTGGGGTTCTAATATGATGTTCTTCTGTGTCGCTCTTAAAGATATATCTATTCTCAATTGCTCAAGTAATCTAAGCCTAGCGTGAAGCCTCCGAGTCTCTAGCGGCTCCCAGCCTAATTCTCCAGCTAGGAGATTGTGATTCAGCTTCGAAGAAAGAATCCGCGGGTGTAAAAAAAACTATGTGCAGATACCATTATTTCTCACCTATCCAAATATTCGGAAAATGTCACCAACCTCCGTGTTATTCGTGAACATAAAAAAATCAATTAAAACTCATGATTTAATTATTACCAAAGCCGATAAAAGTAAACAATATTGTCGTTATGGATCGAGTGGACTACATCAGTAAGTGCAAGTCCCTTTTAACTACTGACAATCAGTTTATTGAAGTTATACTTCTTTGCGCCCGTTGGAGACTTTTGGGATGGGATGTTGGTCGAGAAACCGCGTCACGCTCTTTTTTGGGTGAGAAAAATCCACAATTGTACTCATTGATACGAATTCCTGGGTATTTCTAATTGAGCTAAAAGGATGAAATTTTCAGGGAAGGGTTCAAATTTGGTGTCGAGTCAGGAAAAAATCGAAAATCCCAATATTTTTCATTGGTTTCGAGTCCAGATAGGATTTTGTTTTTTAATGGGTTTAAATGGGAAAAACGAATAATTGACGTGTAGAGTAATTTTCATTCATTCATTAAAATATGAAATAATTTAGATACAAGTTTCATTCTTTAACTGAAATGAGGCCAATGCATCAAAAAGTTTAATTCTTGCAATCCTTATTTCTCTATCGATCGATAAACTGAATTATTTGAAGTTTAAACGCAAAATTAATGCAAATTTCGATCTTTTTTCATTTTCGTTGCTAAGCAATTTTTTCATTGTTCCCGAGACTTCCAGTACCTTATACGCGTGCTATAAAGATTAAACTTAAAGGAATATAACATTCTCCGTGCGTATTTCAATCGCTTTTAACGATATTATGCCTTAGAAATATACTTTTTACAATGTTTTATAATTATATACATAAACTGTTTCGTAGCTTTGACACTCCTCCATTTGCTCATGCCTACGAAATCCGTTGGGATCATAGGAAACGTACATTGAAACGTACGTACGTTGGGAAACGTACATATAGTATATAGGTGTATATAACAGATAATATATAGGTGTATATTATAAAAATTAAATCACTCATAACAATATATCGAAGAGAAATATATTGAATAATAGAGAAAAAATGTCTTTTATTTCATTTTTTATATCCCGTCTGCCTGTGTGTGTGAGCGGGTGTGTGCGACCGGCCAAAGAAGTATAACTTCCACCGTCTGGTCCGACGCAGACCACGTTTTTATATTACCAAATGATCCAACGAATGCCTTTTAAAAAGCACTAAAATCCTGCATAGACAGTTGCCCGCACCTAATCTCCGGCCGTGAGAGAAGGAGCTTGATCCAAATGAACCCCCGCCCACCCTGGCTCTATGGTCTTCCCAAGACGCACAAGCCTTCCATTCCCGTTCGCCCAGTGGTCGCCCATCATACTGCACCATGTCACCCGCTAGCTTTTAAACTCAATTCATAAATACGCAATTATTCGAGCTTCAGTCCAACTTATTGGATCAAACATTCCTTAGAACTGACTCAAATATCTGCTTTGAAACAGCCTTCCAACGGGAAGCTTGTGTCCTTTGACGTAAACAATCTATTTACTTCAGTCCCGGCCACCGAAGCAGTGAAACTTTCCGTCGAGGTTTTGTCAAAGTCGAATATCCCTGACCCAATTTCCAGTGAATATGAACGTCTGTTAAATCTTTGCACTCAACAAAACTATTTCTATTTTAACGGGTCCTTTTACAGCCAAACACTTGGGTTATCTATGGGCTCCACATTATCACCTATTCTGGCTGATATTTCCATGGATAACTTAGACAAAAAATTATTTTCCACAAAAAGCCCACTATTAAAGGACATATTTTATTATTTTAGGTATGTGGATGATGTTATATGCCTCTGGACTGGGACAGAGCGCCAATTAGATAAGTTCCTTGTGTTGTTATACTCCCTCCATCCCTCAATTTTCTTTTCTGTGGAAAAAGGTGGTAAGAAAATCAGTTTTTAGACCTGACCATCTCCATTTCGGAGAATAATCACTCATTTTCCGTAAACAGTCCTTCAGCGATGTTATCATCCCCAGTGACTTTAACCACCACCATCGCCATAAACTCGCGGCATTGCATTGTCTCCTACACCGTCTCACCGTCCCTAAGTGACCGTGATTTTTCAAATGAACTCAATGTCATCAAACGTATCGCCTCACGGAATGGCTACAAAGAGGATCTAATTGAAAAGCTGTTAGCGCGTCATTTACGGAAAAAAGTCAGATCAAGTTCCACTTTCCTCACCCCCATTCCCCCGGACAAACCTATGGATGGTGTAAGCTACCTTTCACCAACTCACTGAGTTACAAACTTAGCCGATTGCTGCCTAAGGACAATTTTAAATTATGTTTTTATAATCCTGTGACCATCGGTAAACTCCTTTTTAACTCCAAAGATCCCTATGACTATTTGGAAAGAAGTGGTGTGTACTCCCTGAAGTGTGATTCTCCCGGATGCAACTGTTTTTACATCGGTCAAACTGGCCGCAAATTTAAGACAAGAATGTCCGAACATTTGAAATTTTTTTTAAATCATGACAACAGCTCTCTGTGTTTTCCAAGCATCTGTTTGACCACAATAACACTTTTAATTTTAACCCCAATATTTTACATTTTTGTGACAAAGGTGCCAAATTGGATTTTTTAGAAAATTTTGAAATTGTTTTAGCCTTTAAAAAATCTAGTCATTAGGGTCTTACATTATTTTATTTCGGACAAATTGTCCCCGCTTTTTACCGCGCCTCTCCCACCCCCCTTTTAACACTAGAAGGACCAGACCCGTCATTTTGACGGGTAACCTCTACTTACTTAATCATATTGCCTACAATTTTTTTTCTGTCGTCTTAATTTTTTCTGACTTTTATTTATTTGGTATGGTACGTATCCTGTAAAAATATAATTTAATTTTTTCGCATAGAAATGGAGTTATACCACCTGTCTACCTTCAAAGACCAACACCCGTCAAAATGACGGGTTAGGAGTTTCTATCTTATTTGTAACGGTAACGCGTGTTTTATCCAGGAAATCACTACACTATATTACGTCTGGCCTTTTTGATGTTTTAGTTAAGGAAAGTTAGTTTAGTTTTAGATGCTTTAGTTAGGGAAAGAAAAGGCAGAGAAGGGTCATATCGTACGTGGGTGGCTTTACAGCGCATATATGAGTGTGGCGTCAGTAGCTTTCGCAAGGCTTACGGGAGCAGTGCTTCTTCCTCGAAATTATTTGTAATAATTACTCATTTATATTGATAAATAAAGAAAAATGTTATATTTAATGAAGTTATCAATTAATTTTAACATAAACGAAGAAATATTTAAAATAATTACTACCCGTCAAAATGACGGGTAATGGTCCTTCTAAGCAGCCATACAACCCCGGTCCTTCTAGTGTTAACTCTTGACGCTGTTGGTTTTTTTAATTTCCCGTCACCTTGCCCCGTTAACCCCTGTCTCTTTACTAATATCTTCCCCCCCTCAATCCCATCCTCCTCCTCCTTACTTCCTTCCCAGGGAACCCAGTATATATTTCAAGCCACCACCTCTGTACTTCGTAATTTTAGCCTCTGATGATGATGTGTTAACATTGAAACCGGTCAGGCTTGTACCTTTAATAAAAACAGTGTGGGGAACATTACAAAGTTTTAATCACTCTATCATGTCGAAATTCCACCAAGTAAATGCTTCAACCATCTTGTATATTTAGTACTTGTTTTGACTCACACAGTCACCGCGGAACCTACTTAACCATAATTGTCAAAATCCAAAACCAAGCTCCTATAGGAACACAAAATGAAAGCACACAAAATTCAGATTATTATTCCACGAATGTATTTTAAATGAGCACTTTTTTCTATCAATAGGAGCCGCCTGCAACTCCATTTCATACGAATTACCGCATTTTGACTTCAATTACGGCATTAATTCTTCAATAACTGTAAAAAATAAGGTGGTAAGATGCCTATATTTTGTTTTTATTATATTTCTCTGGATTATTTCCTTCTTAGAGACAGTTTTTCGCAGAAATGGCACTTGTATTATTTATGGAAAAATATTATTTTATTCACCGTGTTTCTCTCATTCCCCCATTATGAACACAATTTGTAATTTCAAGTTCAATTATTACAGAATAAAATAGCGCGGAAAGTTGCTATTTTGTTGTTCATATCAGATAGAAGACAACTTTTTTACAAGTAGACAGAGTATGAATAAAATGACATTTAAGTCATTTTACGGTAATACCACCTCAAGTGTAAACCAAATGTTCGAACTGTATTTGGAAAAATTTGCTGAAGAAAACATTTTCCCAATAACGAAATCATGTATTGTAGAATATTCGGAACAATTTAATCTTGGATTCTACAACACAAATGCGACCGTTGCTATATTTGTGAAACTTTCAAAGTCGCAAAAGAAACGGAAACCATAATATCTAATCTTAAGGAAAACTATAATAGACATCAAAAGCAAAATAACCAAATGAGAGCTGACAGAAAAGGGAAAAGGAAAAAAAAGATCTAGCAGTTTTCTTGGTTGATCTTGAAATGTTATTTTGGCACCACACACTGATAAAGAAGCTATTTCTATCTGCGCAAATTGAATAAGTACAATTTAGTAGCTTACTAACTAGTAATAAGTATAAAGGATTTAACGTTTTCCCGGTGAATAATATGAGTGAAGGTGTCTCGGGTACACAACGGGTAAGATTTTTTAAATGTATCAACGTTTCGATGGTTGACTCAGCCATCTTAATCATGATATGATAAGTCATTTGCTGATATTAATCTACAAAACAAACTCACTGACCGACTCACTCATTGATACGATTTCCTGGGAATTTCTAATCGAGCTAGAAGATTGAAATTTTCAGGGAATGGGAACTTGGTGTCGAGTCAGGAATAAATCGAAAACCCCAATGTTTTCCATTGGTTTAGAGTCCAGATAGGATTTTGTTTTTCAACGGGTTTAAATGGGAAAAACGAATAATTTACGTGTAGAGTAATTTACATTCATTCATTAAAATATGAAATAATTGAGATACAAGTTTCATTCTTTGACTGAAATGAGGCCAAAAGATCAATGCATTTATTTCTTGCAACCGATGTTTCTCTATCGATCGATAAATTGAAATATTTGAAGTTTTAACGCAAAATTAATGCAAATTTCGATCTTTTTTCATTTTCGTTGCTAAGCAATTTTTTCATTGTTCCCGAGACTTCCAGTACCTTATACGCGTGCTATAAAGATTAAACTTAAAGGAATATAACATTCTCCGTGCGTATTTCAATCGCTTTTAACGATATTATGCCTTAGAAATATACTTTTTACAATGTTTTATAATTATATACATAAACTGTTTCGTAGCTTTGACACGCCTCCATTTGCTCATGCCTACGAAATCCGTTGGGATCATAGGAAACGTACATTGAAACGTACGTACGTTGGGAAACATACATATAGTATATAGGTGTATATAACAGATAATATATAGGTGTATATTATAAAAATTAAATCACTCATAACAATATATCGAAGAGAAATATATTGAATAATAGAGAAAAAATGTCTTTTATTTCATTTCTTATATCCTGTCTGCCTGTGTGTGTGAGCGGGTGTGTGCGACCGGCCAAAGAAGTATAACTTCCACCGTCTGGTCCGACGCAGACCACGTTTTTATATTACCAAATGATCCGACGAATGCCTTTTAAAAAGCACTAAAATCCTGCATAGACAGTTGCCCGCACCTAATCTCCGGCCGTGAGAGAAGGAGCTTGATCCAAATGAACCCCCGCCCACCCAGGCTCTATGGTCTTCCCAAGACGCACAAGCCTTCCATTCCCGTTCGCCCAGTGGTCGCCCATCATACTGCACCATGTCACCCGCTAGCTTTTAAACTCAATTCATAAATACGCAATTATTCGAGCTTCAGTCCAACTTATTGGATCAAAAATTCCTTAGAACTGACTCAAATATCTGCTTTGAAACAGCCTTCCAACGGGAAGCTTGTGTCTTTTGACGTTAACAATCTATTTACTTCAGTCCCGGCCACCGAAGCAGTGAAACTTTCCGTCGAGGTTTTGTCAAAGTCGAATATCCCTGACCCAATTTCCAGTGAATTTGAACCTCTGTTAAAGCTTTGCACACAACAAAACTATTTCTATTTTAACGGGTCCTTCTACAGCCAAACACTTGGCTTATCTATGGGCTCCACATTATCACCTATTCTGGCTGATATTTCCATGGATAACTTAGACAAAAAATTATTTTCCACAAAAAGCCCACTATTAAAGGACATATTTTATTATTTTAGGTATGTGGATGATGTTATATGCCTCTGGACTGGGACAGAGCGCCAATTAGATAAGTTCCTTGTGTTGTTAAACTCCCTCCATCCCTCAATTTTCTTTTCTGTGGAAAAGGTGGTAAGAAAATCAGTTTTTAGACCTGACCATCTCCATTTCGGAGAATAATCACTCATTTTCCATTTTCCGTAAACAGTCCTTCAGCGATGTTATCATCCCCAGTGACTCTAACCACCACCATCGCCATAAACTCGCGGCATTCCATTGTCTCCTACACCGTCTCACCGTCCCTAAGTGACCGTGATTTTTCAAATGAACTCAATGTCATCAAACGTATCGCCTCACGGAATGGCTACAAAGAGGATCTAATTGAAAAGCTGTTAGCGCGTCATTTACGGAAGAAAGTCAGATCAAGTTTCACTTTCCTCACCCCCATTCCCCCGGACAAACCTATGGATGGTGTAAGCTACCTTTCACCAACTCACTGAGTTACAAACTTAGCCGATTGCTGCCTAAGGACAATTTTAAATTATGTTTTTATAATCCTGTGACCATCGGTAAACTCCTTTTTAACTCCAAAGATCCCTATGACTATTTGGAAAGAAGTGGTGTGTACTCCCTGAAGTGTGATTCTCCCGGATGCAACTGTTTTTACATCGGTCAAACTGGCCGCAAATTTAAGACAAGAATGTCCGAACATTTGAAATTTTTTTTAAATCATGACAACAGCTCTCTGTGTTTTCCAAGCATCTGTTTGACCACAATAACACTTCTAATTTTAACCCCAATATTTTACATTTTTGTGACAAAGGTGCCAAATTGGATTTTTTAGAAAATTTTGAAATTGTTTTAGCCTTTAAAAAATCTAGTCATAGGGTCTTACATTATTTTATTTCGGACAAATTGTCCCCGCTTTTTACCGCGCCTCTCCCACCCCCCTTTTAACACTAGAAGGACCAGACCCGTCATTTTGACGGGTAACCTCTACTTACTTAATCATATTGCCTACAATTTTTTTTCTGTCGTCTTAATTTTTTCTGACTTTTATTTATTTTGTATGGTACGTATCCTGTTAAAATATAATTTAATTTTTTCGCATAGAAATGGAGTTATACCACCTGTCTACCTTCAAAGACCAACACCCGTCAAAATGACGGGTTAGGAGTTTCTATCTTATTTGTAACGTTAACGCGTGTTTTATTCAGGAAATCACTACACTATATTACGCATGGCCTTTTTGATGTTTTAGTTAAGGAAAGTTAGTTTAGTTTTTGATGTTTTAGTTAGGGAAAGAAAAGGCAGAGAAGGGTTATATCGTGCGTGGGTGGCCTTACAGCGCATATATGAGTGTGGCGTCAGCAGCTTTCGCAAGGCTTACGGGAGCAGTGCTTCTTCATCGAAATTATTTGTAATAATTACTCATTTGTATTGATAAATTAAGAAAAAGGTTATATTTAATGAAGTTATTAATTAATTTTAACATAAACGAAGAAATATTTAAAATAATTACTACCCGTCAAAATGACGGGTAATGGTCCTTCTAAGCAGCCATACAACCTAGCCGGTCCTTCTAGTGTTAACTCTTGACGCTGTTTTTTAATTTCCCGTCACCTTGCCCCGTAAACCCCTGTCTCTTTACTAATATCTTCCCCCCCTCAATCCCACCCTCCTCCTCCTTACTTCCTTCCCAGGGAACCCAGTATATATTTCAAGCCACCACCTCTGTACTTCGTAATTTTAGCCTCTGATGATGATATGTGAACATTGAAACCGGTCAGGCTTGTACCTTTAATAAAAACAGTGTGGGGAACATTACAAAGTTTTAATCATTCTATCATGTCGAAATTCCACCAATTAAATGCTTCAACCATCTTGTATATTTAGTACTTGTTTTGACTCATACAGTCACCGCGGAACCTACTTAACCATAATTGTCAAAATCCAAACCAAGCTCCTATAGGAACACAAAATGAAAGCATAAAAAATTCAGATTATTATTCCACGAATGTATTTTAAATGAGCACTTTTTTACAGCCATAGGAGCCGACTTTAGCGTCATTTCCTACGAATTACCGCATTTTGACTTCAATTACGGCATTAATTCTTCAAAAACTATAAAATATAAGTCGGTAAGATGCCTATATTTTATTTTTATTAAATTTCTCTGGATTATTACCTTCTTAGAGACAGTTTTTCGCAGAAATGGCACTTGTATTTTTTATGGAAAAATACTATTTTATTCACCGTGTTTCTCTCATTCCCCCATTATGAACACAATTTGTAATTTCAAGTTCAATTATTACAGAATAAAATAGCGTGGAAAGGTGTTATTTTGTTGTTCATATCAGATAGAAGACAACTTTTTTTACAAGTAGACAGAGTATGAATAAAATGACATTTAAGTCATTTTACGGTGGAACCACCTCAAGTGTAAACCAAATGTTCGAACTGTATTTGGAAAAATTTGCTTAAGAAAACATTTTCGCAATAACGAAATCATTTATTATAGAATATTTGGAACAATTTAATCTTGGATTCTACAACACAAAAGCGACCGTTGCTATATTTGTGAAACTTTCAAAGTCGCACAAGAAACGGAAACCATAATATCTAATCTTGAGGAAAACTATAATAGACATCAAAAGCTAAATAAACAAATGAGAGCTGAAAGAAAAATGAAATGGAAAACAAAGAACTAGCAGTTCTATTTTTTGATCTTGAAAAGTTATTTTGACACCCCACACACTGATAACAGAGGCCATTTCTATCTGCGCAAATTGAATAAGTACAATTTAGTAGATTACTAACTAGTAATAAGTATAAAGGATTTAAGGTTTTCCTGGTGAATAATATGAGTGAAAGTTTCTCGGGTTTCACACAATGTAAGATTTTTTAAATGTATCAACGTTTCGATGGTTGACGTGAAGTTTAGTTCTACAAAACTGACTCACTGACTCACTGACTCACTCATTGACACGAATTCCTGGGCATTTCTAATCGAGCTAGAAGATTGAAATTTTCAGGGAATGGTTTGAACTTGGTGTCGAGTCTGGAAAAAATCGAAAACCCCTATTTTTTTCATTGGTTTAGAGTCCAGATAGGATTTTGTTTTTCAACGGGTTTAAAAGGGAAAAACGAATAATTTACGTGTAGAGTAATTTTCTTTCATTCATTAAAATATGAAATAATTGAGATACAAGTTTCATTCTTTGATTGAAATGAGGCCAAAAGATCAAATAATTTAATTATTGCAACCGATATTTGCCTGTCGATCGATAAACTGAAATATTTTAAGTTTAAACGCAAAATTAATGCCATTTTCGAGCTTTTTACCTTTTCGTTGCTAGGCAATTTTATCATTGTTCCCGAGGCTTGCAGTACCTTATACCGGCTATAAAGCATGCATTAGTGCGTATTTCAATAGCTTTTAACGATAATATGCCTTTGACCTACACGATTAACAACGTTTTACGATTATACATAAATGAACAGTAATTTTTAACATTGTATTATTGCAAACTATGAGCGAAAGAAATAGAATTATTAATCAAAAATATATTCATAAATGAAATAGTATAGCACTCTCACATCTATAAACCGTAGTAATGCTCTGATATTATATTAAAATCAAGGAAAAAGTAACAAGCTCTCTCATTAAAAGGATGTTTAGAAAACTTATTAGTTGGAGGCTATGAATTCATTATCACCCTAGCAACATCATCCTCGCTCAAACTCATTATCCTGATGAAGTGGGCTGAATCATCCATCGAAACGTTGAACCATTTAAGAAATCTTACCCGTTGTGAAACCCGAGAAACTTTCACTCATAGTAATAAGTATATAGTTATAAGTAATTAGTAGTAACAAAAAAGTTTACTGTGCCCTAGGTATGGAAGTAACAGCTGGGCGAGTTTGAAATGATATTGCCAGCGCATTCAGAAAAATATTATAATAACTTGATGATAAAAATGATATATCAGTTGATAGCGAGGTCAAGATCATGAATAATTATACGTTACAGAAAATTATTTTTTTAAATAGTTTCAAATTCCTTGTAAAAACACTCATTGCATGCTAAAAAGAAATTCTCTTATGTTGGGAACATATTATCATTATGACTTTTGTAGTAAATGGCTGGCAAAAGGTTATGTACCAAACATATTCAATTGTAAGCCCAGACATCTCAAAGACCTAAAAGTGATGGCAGAGGTAAAGAAAAAACTTTACAAGCTTTATTAAAATGATGAAATTAAACATTTTTAATCTGTAAATGCTGATGCTTTTGGCATTGTCATTCATTTTATGTCTAAATAGATGATGTGGAATGTTTAAATCGATTAATTTGCTGAATGTTGCCAGGTTGTATTGTAAACTAAACCGTTGAAAATGGCTCGCTCTATGACTTTTGAAATTACAATATGTCATTTCGTTATAATACCGCTTTGTTTGAGTGCTTTGTGTATACCTTCTGAGAAGCCATGTGGTTTAGAAGGACCAAGTCTTACTATGCAATGAAGGAAGCTAATTATCAAAATTCGAGGTCAAACTTTGACTAAATTTTCAGCCGTCGAGTTGGCATTCGTTTTTAGGTATCCTGATGTTAAAATTAAACATTAACCTTAGGTTAACCGATAATGTAATCTTAGTTGAATATCACGTTTTACGTTATCTGAGGTAAAAAAATTTTGTTGGTAACTTTAGATTTTTTTAAAATACGAAACCTGAATCTAAAATTGGTGGTCATACCTTGACAAATTGTTAATCCAGCGAGTTTTCATTCGTTTGATCGTAACCTGAGATAGAAGCTACGTACTGCATAACTTGAGGTTAAGAGATTACTTAACCTGGTTGTAAAATTATGCATTACGTTACTGTAGGTAACAACATTGCGTAGTCAAACTTTGTCAAAGTTAGTGGTCACGTAATACGCAACCTGAGGTTGAAAAAGACGCAACTTGAGATTAAAAATTAGGTAACATGTGCTTAATATTGTTGGTCATCAACTTTGAAATTTGTTGAGCCAGCGAGTAAGCATTCGTTTTAACGTAACCGGAATTGAATTTTACGTACAGCATAACTAAAGGTTAAGATTGTATTTAACCTGAGTTTAAATTACGTAGCACGTAAATTACACTTTACATGGCGCAGTCAATCATTATCAAATTTAGCGGTTAAACTTTAACCCATATCTAAGTCAGCGAGTATTCATTCATTTTCATGCAATCTGAGATTAAATTTACGTACTACGTAACCTGAGGTTAAGATAATGTGTAACCTGAGAACAATGTTTATTATTACGTGAGCTGAGGCTACAATATTGCGTAACCTACGATTAAAAAATTACTTTACTTGAATTCCAAATGTTATGTTACCAGAGGTTAACAAACAAAGCAACATGTGGCTCAAATTAGTGGTCAAACTTCGACCAAAAATAAAACCAGCGAGTTTTCATTTGTTTGTACTTAACTTGAGGTTAAATGCACGTGTACTTAACCGGAGGTTAAAGTTTTGTGTTACATAGCCTGAGGTTTAAGAGTAGTTTTACTTATCTCGAGATGAAGAGAGTACGCAGCCTTAGTTTATAGTTATCCTGTAGTTAGCCTGTAGTTTATAGTATAGTAACCTGTAGCTACACAATTGCGTGACCTGTGTTTTTAATAAAAATTAAGCTAGACACAGCAAGATCATGAACTGTCAACAGGAGTTAAAGAAACTATTAGCGACTTGGTTTTATCCGCTATCTTCTGGTTAAATTCTGAGGCGACATTTTATCCAAAATATTTACTATGAGTGAAGATATATTGAAACGCCTACAGAAGTAAAAAAAAACTACTATATCTGTAAACAAAGAGTCTACCTTATCTATTATATCTACAAACATTTATAACAATCTATTCTTTTCTTTACATGATGAGTTATGCCAGAAGTATTGTCCAGAAGTATTATCCCAAGCAACGCCAGGTAATTCAGCTAGTTGGTAAATAAATTAAGCGAAGTATGCTTGACATTTTATCGGCAGAAGTAAATCAGTTTTAGTGTAGATTAATAGTCAATAGAAAGATGAATTTAAAAAAACCTTTCGTTCATTTTTTCTGAAGGAAAATCATTAAACTTCCAGGAGTAATTACGGGGTGGGAAAGTGCTTCGGAAAAACAATTGACTGAGTCCAAAATATATTCCAATTACACGCAAAAGCTCGGCGTTCTGTGCTGGGGCAATTACCTGATTAAAACAGTTCGGGTAATTGGTCTAAATTAGGAATTCAATTAATAGAGCTTTGAACATTGCGGTGTTGCCGGTTCGAAGTTCTTTTTCGCACGAAGAGTTTTGTCGAGAGTTGAAAATTCTGTGGGTTGGCAAACCTTTTTTTTTCGGGACCGCGGAAATGTTGAAAACAAAATGCGTGTCGAATTGCGCAAGATTAAATCGGTTTTAAATGTGTCGTCGGCTGAAGGTGGGAACATGAGTGTATAAATGTATATATTTCGGAAAGAAAAAGTCATTGTTTACACATTCTTACCGTTCCAATAATAATTAGTTTTCTTTCAATCAGTCTATTGTTACGAAAGGAAATTCGATTTGCATGTATACCAACAATTGATGTTTTACGTCAAATACATATAAAGGGATTCTAAATTGTGATATAAACACGAAATACTTATTGACTTTGTTCTACTGGCCATTACTCAATAGTCTCTAATATATTTTAATCGATTATATTGATAATCGATTTCTTTTATCGAATCCTCAATATCGATAACTATCGATTATCTATATAATTTATTAATATATGCACGAATCAAATAATTTTCGATATATTCTATCCTTATACATCGATATCCGTCGTTTATTAATGTTATCGACTGTTAGATAAAGATATTGATCGGACGGTAAATTGTGATAGAAACTGATAATACTTGTTGACTTGGTTGTACTAGTCATTACTCAGTAGTCTCTTATCGATATTTATCGATAATATTGAAAATCGATATACATTATCGATTTTTATTAGATATGGATAACTATTGATTATCAATATTATTTACTTTTTGTTCCATGCTTCGATTGATTTTCAATATAATCTATCCTAATATATCGATATTCGTCGATTATTATTTCTATTGACTCTATTATATCGATATATTGAAGAATGATTATGTCTATTGTGTTACTATCGACTATCAATTTGTTTTAATTGTATTTTTCTTCTGTAACTGGTATAGTAGTATGAGTCCAAAAGTTGCCTTGATGTCGTAATTATATTGTTTATCAATAGTATTTTAATCCAAAAATGGGCTGGATTCGTTTTATTTTACAAGTTTTCATAAAAGAAAAGGACATTCGATTATTTCAAGGACGCGAAAAATTTCCACAGTAAAACTTGTCAACTTGGCCGACAACATGAGCATAACTTAATCCTCTTTATGACAGCAATAACAGTCGAGCGAAACGTTTTATTTTTTTTTAAATATGTAATGCATTTAGTTTAAGATATAAGCAATCACTACCCAACTATAATGATGGAGAGGATAAGGGAGAATACTCACGTAAAAAAATCGCCAAGAGATCAAGAATTTAGCGGCCCATTCGACGGATGATTTATTGATCTTGATCTAGCATCCCAAGTGAAGAACAACGACAGCATATGGGTGGTATTTTTAACAGCAAACTTCTCAAAACTGCAAGAAAATAAAATAGTTGTGAAAACTACAGCACTTAAATTAGCAATTCCTTAAAGAGACTAAAATTAACCAATGATAACGCTTTTATTGTAACTGTAACCCAAAAAATCGGTCTCACAGACTGATTGACATATATTGAAAAATATTTCGTTAAACTTTTATACATATATTCTGCAGTATATACTTAAAAATAGCTCCTTCATTGTAATTTTGCAAATACATAAACAGTTTATTCATTCACAAAAACCGCAGAAAGGTGTAAATATAAGAATATTTCGTTTAGAGAGTACAAGGAGAAGGAATGGAGTTAGGAAACGTAAAGTAACTAAAGAAGATAGAATTGAAAATAAAACATAAATATGTTAATTAAAGACTCATTCAAATTATCAATGAAAGCAAAATAACATTGGCTTAATCTGCATGAATTTCAATCATCCGTTGTATAGTTTTTCACATTTTTTTTAATTTCATCTATATCGTTCGGAAGGGGAAATGTCATTGTAAACCGACGTGTTCTGCATTCTATCTACATAAATTTAAACAAATTATTTCCAGTTTTATAATGTGCGGTTATCGTTACTTTAACTGACAGTTTGCGCGTACGTAATGTTAATTTCGTAGTTATGGAGACTAATCACTAATGGAGAGTCACTAATAGCATAATATTCCAGTGGGGAATTAAATGTCCAAAAGATGTTCAAAGAACGTTCAGTGAAGACAACTTGAACGTTCAAAGATCATTCAAGAAGGACATTCAACGAACGTTCAAATGGCACTCACAGATAGTTCAAAGAACATTCATTGAAATACTTCGTAGAATGTTCAAAGTAGATGAATTTCGGCTGAACTGTTTTTGAATTAATAAAATATGAACAATGAAGGAATTAAATGAAAATAGTTCTCGTGAAATGATTCTCGTTTCATATCGTATTACCTCTCCACTGACTTCCATGCTCTCTCAAACAAAACAAGTAATGTTAATTTGCAATTAATCACTATGAATGTACAATTATGGCACGTTATTTTAGTACGTTATGACATATTATCTTGTATCTTCCTAACGTCATTGTACCCATGACGGATTATTAGGCACCCTACGCCCTCTAGCAACCGATATTGAACTATCGGCGTACATAGTGTCGTATATACCAAGTAATTTCCATGGATAAATGTAACTTCCAGAACTATAATTATTAAATGGCAATTCCTTGATAGGTTAAGGAAATACCAGCACATCTCGATAACTGTTATTTGGCATTAATTCATTGAAACCTATATGTTTGGCACATAGTACGAATATAAATTCAATATTACTGTGAATAAAAAAGATTTAGAACTTGACATGGTTTGTTTGAAAGGTTTGAAGATGCTCTTTAAATGTTCAACCAAGAAGCATTTTGGAATAATAATTATTGTGGACTGTAAGTAAACGATCTATGAAAAGTCTCAAATGAATATTTGACACTTGAGCATTCAACAAACAATCTATGAACACTCTCAAATGAAAATTTTACACATGAACATTCAATGAACGATCTATGAACAGTCTCAAATGAATAGTCCACACTTGAACATTAAATGAACGATCTATGAACAGTCTCAAATGAATAGTTCACACATGAACATTCAATGAACGATCTATGAACAGTCTCAAATGAATAGTTCACACATGAACACTCAATGAACGATCTATGAACAGTCTCAAATGAATAGTCCACACTTGAACATTAAATGAACGATCTATGAGCAGTCTCAAATGAATAGTTCACACATGAACATTCAATGAACGATCTATGAACAGTCACAAATGAATACTTCACACATGAACATTCAATGAACGATCTATGAACATTCTCAAATGAATAGTCCACACTTGAACATTTAATGAACGATCTATGAACAGTCTCATATGAATAGTTCACACATAAACATTCAATGAACGATCTATGAACAGTCTCAAATGAATAGTTTACACATAAACATTCAATGAACGATCTATGAACAGTCTCAAATGAATAGTTCGCACATGAACATTCGATGAACGATCTATGAACAGTCTCAAATGAATAGTTTACACATAAACATTCTATGAACGATCTATGAACAGTCTCAAATGAATAGTCCACACTTGAATATTCAATGAACGATCTATGAACAGTCTCAAATGAATAGTCCACACCTGAATATTCAATGAACGATCTATGAACAGTCTCAAATGAATAGTTCACACTTGAACATTCGATGAACGATCTATGAACAGTCTCAAATGAATTGTTTACACATGAATATTCAATGGACGGTCTATGAACAGTCTCAAACGAATAGTTCACACATGAACATTCAATGAACGATCTATGAACAGTCTCAAATGAATAGTTTACACATGAACATTCAATGAACGATCTATGAATAGTCTCAAATGAATAGTTCACACTTAAACATTCAATGAACGTTCTCTGGTTGTATGCTCGGGATAATTCAGTGGTAGACTACTTTTGAATTAGTTCATGAATGTCTTCTGCATGGTCTCTCCGAACTGGGTTAGTCACGGATAGTTGAGTCGACCATTAACGTCGATTGAATAATTCCACAGCGGTTCTCATACCGGGAAATATGTAACCAGACATTTTGAAGCTGGGTCTAAATGATGCATAAATATTATTGCCATAACTTTTTTCTTTATAATTAGCCGCAATGCTTATTTATAAACACATATGCCATGTGAGTAGCTAAAAGATTAATCAGCGTATCTGAGCAGTGAAGCCTGGAGGACGAAATGTTGATGTTGTAGGAGAAAGATGACGTTCAAGATGTAGAAGCTATTAATTAATCGTTTCTTCTCGAACAGGTTTCTCAAGAATGCTTCTCCTCGTTAAGATTTCTCGTCTCACTCAAAGCTTAACTCTCACACCATGAGTTCCTTAAGGAGAAAAGGATTTAATTCAATAAATCGCTTTTTGCAAACCTTCTTCTCCTCTTTCTTAGAGAAAAAAACCAAACGCTTTTTGGAGTTGTGCTGCTTCTTCTTGAAGGACTTTCCTAGCGACACAGAGAGGGACGTGAATTTGAGAATTTATTATTTGACGGAATATAAATCGAGAGACGGTTCACCGAGTCAAGCGTCCGTTACAGCGGGGGTTTGACATTGACGGAACGTCGGAGGAGACGCGCTCGCACTAACGAAACACGCAAAAGCGGGGGAAAGGGGAAGGAGTGAGGAAGTGTTTACGGAATAAAAAAACCTCGAAAGTACGGACAGGTTAGAAAAAAAAATCATTCGGAGAAATTTTTCAAACTCTCTTTTTTTTACGAAGCGAAAAGTAAACGAAAAACGGACGCTATTCTTTCGTGTTTTAAGTCTCTCCCGTTCGTCCGTTTGCGAAACCGTCCGACGCTCGAAAAACTTTCACGGAACCCGAGTTTCTCGACGGTTTAAAAAAAAATTGGCACCAGCAGGTGTTTTTAAAGTTAAGAAGTGACAATGGCTTTTATGAGCGCGTCAGACTACGTCATAATCTGCTCGCAGAAGAAGGTGGGAGAGGGGAGGGGAGGGGATGAGAGTTCGCGGAGGCAGAGCCACTCAGCGTCCGTCTGAATAATTAATCGCGAAGGCACGCCGGGAAGGATGGAGGAGGAGGAAAAAAAGAAAGCCGAGGAGCGCGAGACACCTGAACAAAACACTGGCGGCAGGCGGTGTGCGCAAGGTGCGCTAAAGGACTTGTTATAATGGCGAGAAGGGTAATGGGACGGGATATGGTGTGGGAAGACTTAAAGGGTGGGATGGGGTGGAGGATAAGAGGGACAACTTGAGTCAAGATGCTGTTTTTTTATTTTTTTATTTATTTTTTATTTTTTTAGCTTTTATTTTTTCTAACGTAAGACGAAACATCGTAAGGTGAATGTAGGAGACCGATAGTAGAGTTAAAAACCATTTTACACCCCGAAACTACCTAACAAAGGGTCTGACGGAATTGCGATATCTCGTATGGATTACTACCAGCGTCAATTGTTTCAATGGCGCAATTGGAAAAATAAATATACGTGAAAAAGATAAAAGATTGTATGGTTTTGACATAAATCATTTATTTTTTTGTGAAAAAATGCAGTAATTACTCCTATTGTTGTAAGAAAGACGTTTATAAGCGTCCATTTAAAATACGCCTGGGACCACACGAGAGACATCGCCATGGCAACCGTAAGTAAACAAAGAAGATGGCCGAGAAAGTACATAGAGCGAAAACGCCAAGAGAAGAAGGACTGTGGACGGCATTATTATTATAGCACTGCAATATGGTTCCAGAATTACTTATCAGGATTCAGAATTTATTATACAATTACATTTTAAAAGTTTCCCCTGAGATATAAATAGGTACTATTTCCCAATTAAATCTGCAAGATATTAAATTAAAATAGTATACCTGTCGCGCTGTTGTGCTAATAGTTAGCGCCTGACCGCTAGAGTGCACTGGTTTGAAATGTATAACCATTGGAGTAATGCGAGCGTCAGACCCTTGTACGTTGCAATTACGTTACTCGAGATATTCGAGCTTTGTATCGATCATAGACTAAATGAATACTTCTCTGCTAAAGGTACAAAACCAAGGATATGGCACTCTCAGAAAAAATGACAGTTAAAACGTTGGACTTTAAAAACGTTTACAACTAGACAACGGATACATAAATCAAGTTAAGAATATCGCATTGATAATTTACAATCGAAATAATACATCCATCAAAGATATACGAAAATATAATGAGACTTCCACTACTTCATTCCATTGATAACAAAACCTTGTATTATCCTCTTCAACCTTACTACTATACCCTCTTTTATTCTAATCAACCATTTTCTTCTATTTTATACACTGTTCTTCCTAGTTTTACGCTAATGAATCCTATTCTTATTTATTCTACCTTTTCCTACCCTATTATACCCTGTTTTTGTGCTAATCTACACTTTTCTTCTATTTTCTACCGTATTATTCCTTGTTATTTGCTAGTCTATCCTATTCTAAACTATCCTTCGCCTTTCTAAACCATTCTACACTGTTCTTTTTCCTTTTATACCCTTTTCTGCCATTATATACCCTGTTAGATTTTGTTCTACGCCAATTTATCCTTCTCTTAACTATCTTACCATTTCCTACACTATTATACATTGTTCTGTTCAAATCTACCTACCCTCATCTTACAATGAATACCCTGTTCTACCATGTTCTACGCTAATATATCCTACTCTTAACTATTCTTCCATTTTCTACCCTATAATACCCTGTTGTGTTCTAACCTACCCTTTCCTGTCATTTTCACTATTCATGTAAGTACAAACTTCTGGAAACTGGGCAACCAACCTACCTCTATAGAAATATGATTCCAATTAAAAATGTAAAAGTGAGAACTACAAGAATAACCGAAAATCTACATGTACATACCAACGCACCCTACAACAATTTTCCAGAAATAATTCACAGTAAAATCGTGTCAGTTTTGGAATAAATTACCAGAAAATATAAAAAAACACCACCTCAATCAATGTATTGAAAAACCTACTATTTAACTATATAAGAGAAATCGGAAATGAAAACATAGAATAGGAATCAGACACAAGTAACCATAATGTATGATGCATTGTACATAAAAAATTGAATATTGAAAACGGAAATTGATTCAATAATCAAGAATTTAAAAAATATTCCTAATCACTTGAATATCTGTCTGGAACTTATGTTAAGATTTGGTATGTTTAGGTTTAAGGTATGATTGTCTTAAAATGTATGGCATGTAATACGTAAAGATAGTAAGATTGTTTTAATATGTTAAGGTATGTATTGTAATATCCGTTGCACTTACATCCTGTTTTGTTTATTTCTATAAATTACTCGAATTAGCTCACAGTTTAAAATCTCCTTACATGAACCTTACTTACTAATTTATAACAAAAAAACTGAAACCACTATTTTTATTTCTGTATTTTTTATTTTATGTATAAAATACATATATTTTTTTCCATGCAATAAAATTATGGTATGATGTAAACTATTACCCCATAGCAGCATTCGCTCCTAGGTCTATAAATGCTTTTTCTAATCTATTCTATTCTATATTTTACCCTGTTCTAACTTTTTCCACGCTAATGTAACCTATTCTTAACTCTTACTGTGTTCTATCCAATAAGCCCTGTTATACACTATTTAACCCTATTATAACTGTTCTACCCTTTTATTCACTGTTTCCATTTTCTGCCGTATTCTTCCTTGTTCTTTGCTAGCCTATCCTATTCTAAACTATCCTTCGCTTTCCTAACCTATTATACCCTTTTTTTATAACCCTTTTCTGTTAATTAATACCCTGTTCAATTTTGTTCTACGCTAATTTATCCTTCTCTTAACTATCTCACCATTTCCTACTCTATTATACATTGTTCTGCTTGAATCTACCCTTTTCTTACAATCAATACCCTGTTCTACCTTGTTCTACGCTAATTATCCTATTCTTAACTATTCTTTCTTTTTCTACCCTATAATATCCTGTTAATTTCTAACCTACCCTGTTCTAACGTTTTCCACGCTAATTAATCCTATTCTTAACTGTTACACCATTTCCTACCCTGTTCTATCTAATAATCCCTGTTATACACTAATTAACCCTATTATAACCTATTCTACCCTTTTAATCACTTTTTCCATTTTCTACTCTGCTCTTTCCTATTCTTTTTCATCTTGTATTAACCTTTTCTACCATATTATATTATATTCAATACTATAAGTATGTAGTATGTGAATGAAATGGCATCTGTGAGATATAAAACAATGATACCAACTCAAATAGCGTTTGGTACTCGACATAGTACTGCCATGGATTCCTCAACCTTCCACTACCATGGCATCCACAGACGCTTGACCTTGTCAATGCCAGAGGCTCTCGTTAACACACCTCGGAACAATACGCTTACGCCAGTCAATTGGTCTCATCACCTGCTGGCATTGTTGACGGGGAAGGCGATAATTAAATGTGATCTGCTCTCTCAAAGGATTTGGAAAGAAACGGGAGAGAGTTGTCTCGAGACGAATGATACGGCGCACACAACGCTCCCTGGGTTTAAAAATAGTACCGCCAGGATGCGCTCAATCCGTCCGCGAGATCATTCACTGGCTGAGCGGGCGAAAAAAAATCCTGGAAGTCTCGTCCATCATCCATGATGGCCTCCGAGCGCAAACAATATGGCCGGCCACGTCACTTGAGTTAACGCTGAGTGAATTACTCTCGCGTATTGCATTCCGCGGATCGCCACCAGAAACATTTTCTCGACTTTCTTTTGTCTCAAGACTAGTTAATTCACTAAGAAGCACTCCAAGCGCTTTTATATTACATAATTAACTTCATAATAACTTTATTACAGACGGTGATAAAAAAAAATAAAATTCGAATATCGTCTCCATCATGACTAAGGAAGTATGTGGCTTAAACTACCCCTTAAGGAGAAAGAAAGAATGTCCGAAGGAAAGATACCAATAGACTGGAAAATTGCAAACTTTACACCGATATTCAAAAAGGGAAACAGACGAGACCCAGGGAACTATCGACCAATTTCATAAACGTCGATTATAGACAAGATACTCGAACATATCGTCGTTAGCAATATCATGACGTTCCTGGACAGTCGTAACTTCCTCCATGGCTTTCAGCACGGCTTTCGGAAAGGTAGATCATGTGAAACACAGCTCGCGCTTTTTCTTCATGACGTTCTCAAATCTGGTGAATCGAAAAGACAAGTGGACGCATTGTTTGTAGGTTTTAAGAAAGCTTTCGACACGGTACCTCACAACAAACTTTTATACAAATTTCAGTCATGCGGGCTAAACGAAACAGTAGTAAACTGGATACGCGACTTTCTGAGAGATCGTAAGCAAAAAGTAGTTCTTGACGGAATTAGCACTGATGTATTTAAAGTGACATCAGGGGTCCCACAAGGATGCGTAATCGGCCCCCTCTTGTTCGTTATATACATAAATGATCTATGCTCTCGAATTAGAAGTAAAATAAGTTTATTTGCCGACGACGCTGTAATCTATCGCGATATTAGTGATCACTCTGACTTTGAAATTCTATTATCGGATTTAAACAACGTTCATGTGTGGACTCCGTCCTTGGACAACGTCCAAGATTAGGGACTCGAACTTAATCTGAGCAAATGCACGGCGGTACATTTCTCGCGGAGGTCGTCCAACTATCCCCATGTATATGCTGTGGATGGTGTTAAAATAAAGGCGACAGATGAAGTGTAGTATCTAGGAGTTACGATAACTTCGAACCTATCGTGGGGAACACATATAAGAAATATTTGTGGCAGAGCTCTGAAAAAGCTAGGATTCGTCAAGCGTATTGTGGGAAGATTTTCAGATGCAAAAGTAAAAGAGAGGTGCTATTTCGCACTCGTCCGGCCACACCTTGAATATATACAGCGAGCATATGGGATCCGGTGCAGAAAGACATATTCCGGGAACAAAATAAAATACAAAGGAAAGCTGCGCGATTCGTCAAAAACTGCTGCATACTGCGTACATACTGCGTACATACTGCGTTGTTACACAGACGTTTAAACGGATTACTAGGCTGGGAGCCGCTAGAGACTCGGAGGCTGCGCGCTAGGCTTAGATTGCTTGAGCAATTGAGAATAGATATATCTCTAAGAGCGACACGGAGAACATCATATTAGAACCCCACTGTATTTCCAGGTGCGACATAAACGATAAATTAAGAGAGATATTTTGCCGAACGGATAGTTATGGGAATTCGTTTTTCCACCGAACAATAAGGGACTTAAATAATAAATGCTAGGCGTCATTTCAATAGAGCGTTTCATTTTTATATGTAAACGGCTGGTGTCCTAACACCCCCCGCCACACGCCTATTGAGGCGGCTTGCGGGGTAGTATGTTGATGTAGATGAAGGAGTTTAGAAGCACTAGAATCGCACTTCGAAAATTCCAACCCTCAAGTCCCATCGATTATGTCAAATTGTCCCTCTCCACTCCGGCAGCCTAATGGGAGCAGCAAGATGGCGTCCGGCCGCATCTCGGAAAAACATGCCGTAGGGTGAAAGGGGCGGTAAATTAAAGGCTGCCCGGTATAGAGAGACACCGTCCACTTAAGGGGTCCGGTCCAAGGAACACCTGCGTCTCTCACTCGCGCGGGTGGAGAAAGACGCTTTAAAATACTAATACCTGCTCTTTATGAGTGCGCGGACGTCAGAGTCGGGACAGGCGACGTGATAACGTGTGTTCGGGCGAGATATTGGTGAATATTTGGTGCAAAATGGGATAGAGTGGTCCTCCCTCCTCTCCTTGTCAGACATACCTCGCATCCGGGGGGTTATTTTGTATCATCTCACCTTTTTAGTGACTCTTAGTGGAAAGGCGGGAGATCCGTATCCCTCTCTTAATGATCGGCTCACGAACGGTTCGTGAATTGTCGAAGCTTCAATTGTCTTATATCAGAATGAAAGATGCCGACACTATAGCGAATACCCAGAATGCTCAACATCTTACGGAAGGTATCTTACATTGCACATACCACGAAAATCTAAATACAGTCAAAACTACAAGCGACATGTAAGCGGTCACTCAATATTTAAAAAAAAATATCTAATTAGTGTTCGATTCACAAGCACGGGAAATATCAACAAAGAACGTAGATTGTAAGGCAATATTTGTTAAAATTATTAAAGTTATAGTATGAATAACTGAATTCCATTCTCCATACACTGGCGGATAGGTACACGAAAACAAAGGTATCAGCAACATTGTTTGGGAAATATTGATACGATAAATATATACACAGATATAATTCAAGTCAATAATAACATAAGCATTTCAAACAAAGCATACCTTCAAGTGCCCAATATATATTGGAGTTGTTGAAAATGCTAAAGTTATTCACGTTTAGCAAATTACAACAATACGATTTAAAAAAGTATTTGTATCTTTCGCGCCCTTGTTTATTTTCCAACTCAAGCTTCAAGTGGAAACGATGGTGACTCCATGTCACGTTCTTTATGACAGGTGAGATGGAACTATTGGCAGGCGGAGATAAATGAAACGGATCAAAGAGTCGAAAGATACGGATCAGAGCGGATGAATCGTTTAAAAGAACAGCACATGACCGGCAGTTCACCGCTTGAGATCCGAAGATGGTCATGCCGCCTGGGTGGAGGGAGTTGAACTACGAAAAAGTGACATTTTATGACGTATTCTCAATAAAGTGAGATTACAAAATAACCCTCCGGAAGGAAATGTGTGTTTAGGAATTCAAATTAGAGCCTGTGGGTAGAAATTGCCAAGGTAATAAATCGGGCATGGATCGGAAATCGAACCTAGGACCTTTGTCTTATCGGGATAATACGAAGACAACTACGCCAGCAGACATCCAAAGAACTTCGGCTTTGACTGGGGATCGAACCAAGGACTGGGCTAATTGCGCAGAGCAATAAGCTACACAGGCTTCCTGAAATATCGGCCTGGACGGGAATCGAACCGCGAACCTTTGTCTTACCGGGCTAATGCGCAGGCCACTACGCTTTCACTACGGTACCACTACGCTACCAATGTTTCCTAATTCTCATGGCTATTTAAGGTGGGTTTGAGCGAGATTGTTCTCATAGTCATAATGGAGACCAATTTCAAAATTTATTCTTTGATTTCAGAGTCTGTAATAAGTATGAAATAAATATTGTAATATTAATGGCGCAAATATATAGTTATATATGATTAAAATTCTCAGTAGTTAAATAAATAAAAGCTGCATATAAGTCTCTAACTTGACTCATTTTGTCCCGCCGTACGGCTGAAAACCCTTCAAAACAGCAGGTTTTTTTATATGCGATTCTGTAAAAATTACTATGGTGAGTAATAGATTATTTTTTATAAATAGTTGAGAATACATGCAATCTATATACTAGTAGTTTTTTGACGAAATCTAGGTGTTATATAAATTCCTAATTCCTTCAATATTCTCTTACTCTGGAGCGCACGGCCATAATCTATCCCATATGTAAAACAGCTTATATTTTTAATAGGCAAATAGCTCTAAAAGTAGTTCAGCAAGGGGTTGATATATTTTGATATATAATTGGAAAGATGTGAGATTTTTTTCTTTGAAATGAGGCCAAATTCATCAAATTCTAAGTGAAGTGATTTTTAACTCAAACTACCTTAAGAGGATGCAATGGAACTGGATGTTAAGCCTAGGTAGCGTAGTGGCCTACGAACTGACCCAGGAAGACAAAGGTCCGTGGTTCTTGAGGACGTTCCGTTTGTTTCACTCTTAACGTAATGGGAATTCGACGTAACTTGCTGGAAGCATTAACTATGTTTTCCTAAATCTACCTGAATTTTTTCAAAATTATTTATCGTAGATTCCTTAGGATATTTGATATGTGGAAGTGGGCATGTGAAATTACATATGGGTTCTTAAATGGGAACGCGAGGTGCGACTAGCTTTATTCATCGAAAAGAACGTTTTCTAGTTAAGAATATTAAGAAAAACTAAAATAATTTAAAATATCAATAGAATAATGTATGAAAATCATTTGATATACTTTATTTTTATTTTTTTTTCTTATTCTTAACTACAAAAAGGTTCTTTTTGATGAATTAAGCTACTCGTAACTTGTGTTCCCATTAAGAACCCATATGTAATTTGTTGTCAACTTCTCGATCAAATATCTTAAGTAATCTCTGCGGTAAATAATTCTGAAAAAAAATCATGTGGATTCAAGACAACATAAGTAATGTTTCCAGAGCAAATTTCGTCGAATTCTCATAAGTTGAGTAAAATCAACAAACATCCTAAAAGGATTACACTTTTGTCACCGTAACCACCGAATGTCCTTAATAAACACGGAACAATGGCAACTTAAACAGATTCTTGGCAACAAGAAAACACACCAGATTACACCAAATATTAAATTTAGTAATAATAAAATAAAAACAAAAATTTATCACAATTTGTATATATAATAACAACTGTTAAAAAGCATTTATCAAATTAAAAATAATACCTTTAGATAACAACTTTCCTTATTGCATTCTTGTTTACACCTTTAACACGAATAAAGTAACCTAACACCCCTTGCCAAACGCCCATGCTCACAGGGTAGTAGATACATATATGATAAATGTAGATGAAGGTAGAGTTTTATATCAAAAGCATTTAGTTGCAAGGGTTATCTTGGATCACTATCAAACAAGATATAAAGTTGAAACATTCACTGTTGTATACCTTAAATAATTTAACTTTCAAATTCTGCATTGAAGTTTCCTTATGAGTTCTCTTTTTGATTGAATATTGAGTTCAAAAGTTACTTATTTATTGACCACGTATAAATAATATATTCGCTTAATTTATTGAGTCTTGGTCAATTGAGAACTTCCTTAAGCTACCTCCCAGGCAATGATGTAACCCCGCCGCCACCGACATTACTTCCGCAATTTATTTCTACAAGTTGCATTCTTACGTTTCTTCCGCAAGTTACTTCCTCAAGTGACTTCCTCGAGAACTTCCTTAAGTTACCTCCCAGGCGAGGATGTTACCCGGCCGCCACAGACGTTACTTCCACAATTTACTTCTACAAGTTGCATTCTCACGTATCTTCCGCAAGTTACTTCCTCAAGTTACTTCCACAAGTTACTTCCTCAAGCTACTTCCTTAAGTTACCTCCCAGACGAGGATGTTACCCCGACGCCACCGATGTTACTTCCACAACTTACGTTTACAAGTTGCATTCTCACGTTTCTTCCGCAAGTTACTTCCTTAAGTTACTTCCTCAAGCTACTTCCTCAAGTTACCTCCACAAGTTTCATTTGCAAGAGTTTGAGTTCAAAAGTTACTTATTTATTAATCACATATAGAGTTTTGCTCAATTATATTTCCTTTATTTCACTGTTAACGTTTTCGTAAATTTATTCCCATTCTCAGGGCTAGTGGACAACTATAAAACAAAATTAATCACGTGAACAGGTGGAACAGATAAAATTAACAAGTTTTTTAAAAACTTTGGTAATAATTATACTGCATATTATTTTTTATCGGGCACACTATATAAAGGAAGTTTCGCCGCGACTGTGTGAGTCAAAACAAGTACTAAAACCCATAATTTTGATATTTTGTCCAAATTAATCCTGCTTTTTTACTGATGCAATGCGTAACCTATAGAAACCCATGGATTTCTATGGATTATTTCCTCCTTAAAGACAGTTTTCCACGAAAATGGCATTTGTATTTTATGGAAAAATGCTATTTTTCATTTGCTATTTACATCATACAGAGACTGCCTGCAAAGCAGGCAGCAGGTCTGATAGTCCTATACTTTAGGAGATTCCACCGCGACTGTGTGAGTCAATTCAAATACTAAATTCCACATTTTTTATATTTTGTCCAAAAAATATATTGCTTTCACTGATGCAATGCGTTACCTATAGAAACCCAAAAGTAAAGTATTAAAAATGCAGATTATTATTCCACGAATGTATTTTAAACTGAGCACTTTTAATCCAGCCATAGGAGCCGACTGCAGTGCCATTTAACACGAATTACCGCATTTTGACTTCAATTACGGCATTAATTCTTCAATAACTATAAAAATAAGGTGGTAAGATGCCTGTATTATATTTATATTCTATTTCTCTGGATTATTTCCTTCTTATAAATAGTTTTCCACGAAGATGGCATTTATATTTTATGGAAAAATCTATTTTTATTCCCCGTGTTTCTCTCATTCCCCCATTAAGAACACAATGTGTAATTTCAAGTTCAATTACAGAATAAAATAGCACAGAAAGGTATTATTTTGTTGTTCATATCAGATAGAGGACAACCTTTTTTACAAGTAGATATAATATGAATAAAATGACATTTAAGTCATTTAACGGTGGAACCACCTTAAGTAGGCGATATACCTATCAACAATCCTGTGAAATTTTAATAACAAAAGTGTGCCCTAAAGCTGATCATGCCATAACTAATAGCCATAATTTCGATTTTAATAAAACCAACATAATAAGTTATGAATATAAACAAAAGACTTATTGAAGAAATGGTCCACCTCATGTAACACCCAAATATAAACATTATGAGAAGAGATATAGATGAATTGAGCAGAATTTATATAAGTCTTATACAATGAATCTAAATGTATTATTTTTTAATTAAATATCTGATTTTTAATATCGTTTCGCGTAAATACAAAAATTGATAAATGTTTGTTTATTTTAAATTGATGTTATTGTAATCTTTGTATTTATATAAAGCAATTTTCATGATTTCATGAAATTAATGTTTGGTGTAATCTGGTGTGTTCTCTTGCAGCCAAGAAACTGTTTATATTTACCCTGTAAATTGGAATGCTTGACATCTCTTGTTAGTGTAATTAAAATTTCACTGTTTTTTAATATTTGTTATTATAGTGAGCCCGATAAAAAATACATACAGTGTAATTATCACCAAAGTTGTTATAACACTTGTTATTTTTATCCGTTTCTACCTTTTTAATGTTGCTAATTTTGTTTCATGGTTGTCCACTAGCCTTGTGAACGGCAATAAATTTGCTGAGACGTTGGAAGTGAAATAATGAACTATAATTGACCAACACTCAATAAATAAAAAGAAGGCATTGAGTTCAAAGCTCAAGAATAGTCCATTTTTCCGCCATTTTTGTCCTTAATTGAGTTTTCATCCTGAGGCCATTATTGCTTTGGTTGTAATGTGATGAATATGAGAATTAAAGTGTAGTTAAATGTAGGGACATTTCTCACCCCATCCTCCCCATGGGTGGTATATGTATGTTATAGATATGGTATAATTGTATAGGGTAAGTCCGGGAGAGATGGCCCCTCGGGAGAGATGGACTGATTGCATAGTTCGGAATGTAGCTGCTCTAGTGCACCACTGTTCTCATGCAGGTGTCATGGCCGACTACGTGGACACGTATTGTTCTTTATAGCCGCTTTGACCTGCTTATTTGATAGTTATTCAAAGAAAAAGATATCAGGCGAGTAAAATATTTTTTCGTAGTTAACGTTTTTTAGTTGTAGTGCGTTTAATTGTCCATATCATTGAGTTTCATATCTATACTTGATGAAAACAATGTGTAACGGTTCACACTATACACAACTGCGGCACCCATGGCATTGGGGAAAGCATAAAAATGGCCACTGGTCCATCTCTCCAATACAATCGGGAGAGATGGACCAGTTCGAGTTGGGATAGATGGACCACACTTTTTACGCTATCAGTAAAAGCTGGCAATTTAGATTTGCTTTATCAAAGGGCTGAGATGTTAAAAACAAGTACAGTCGAGCTAATAATTAAGGAAATTGTAGTTAGTAGTATTTCCAATATTAAAACTTGGCCTTTTTCATTACATTTTAATATTTTGTGGGCCATTTAATCCTTTTAATTAGATTCTTGTGTCTTATATGTTCTAATTTTGCAAATTTATAGTTTGGTTACATTGTTAGTAACCATAGAGTGTTATTAAAATATTCTTTTGTACAGTGATATTGTTTTTCAAGTTTATTTAATGCCCTTTAGTTATGTTCCATCTCTCCCTATATCCTTGGTCCATTTCACCCATGGCATATGGGTGAGATGGACCAATGAGAAAATAATATATTGATTTTTAAAAGTATTTTCCATTTAAATTTCACTTGTTTTTATGAAATACTAATAACGTTATCTATGATATTGTAGGACAACAAACTATTGAACCGATTATACCATAATTAACAAACATATTAACATTTAAAAAAGTGGGGACATCTCTCCCGGACTTACCATATACAAATTGTATACATAATAATAATAATAATGTATCTTTTATTTTAGAACGAACTCATGTTAGAGAAAACAAGAGACTGTTCATGTGTACAATAATATTTTATTATTATTTATTATAATACATATTTATGTATTAAAAATGGAGTGAATGTTAGAAGAATTGCAACTTGGCGCATAACCCCTAGAAATTGTTTATTCCTTCAACACAGAGAATTGAACGTCACTGCAATTAATGCATCAGGAGCGACCTCTAAATTTAAACTAATTGAGCCGAATATTTGAGGATATCCTTTTGTCACCCAATAGAAAAGTGTGAGCGGTTGAAATTGAAAATCCGAGAAAACAAAAAATAAAAAATAAGTCACTCTCTAGTGAACACCTATGCCCTAAGATAAACCCATCCAGGCGGGACTAGAACCAGTGACCTTCGGGTTAGAAGACGATGATTTTAACCCGCCGCCACCGACGTAACTTCCACAATTTACTTCTACAAGTTTCATTCTCACGTTTCTTCCGCAAGTTATTTCCATAAGTTACTTCCTCAAGTTACTTCCTCAAGCTACTTCCTTAAATTACCTCCCAGGCGAGGATGTTACCCCGCCGCTGCAGGCATTACTTCCACAATTTACTTCTACAAGTTGCATTCTCACGTTTCTTCCACAAGTCACTTCCTCAAGTTACTTCCTCAAGCTACTTTATTAAGTTACCTCTCCGGCGAGGATGTTACCTCGCCGCCATCGACGTAACTTCCACAATTTACTTCTACAAGTTGCGTTCTCACGTTTCTTCCGCAAGTTATTTCCTTAAGTTACTTTCTCAAGTTACTTCTCAAGAACTTCATTAAGCTACCTCCCAGGCAATGATGTAACCCCGCCGCCACCGACATTACTTCCACAATTTATTTCTACAAGCTGCATTCTTACATTTCTTCCGCAAGTTACTTCCTCAAGTGATTTCCTCGAGAACTTCCTCAAGTTACCTCCCAGGCGAGGATGTTACCCGGAAGCCACAGACGTTACTTCCACAATTTACTTCTACAAGTTGCATTCTCACGTATCTTCCGCAAGTTACTTCCTCAAGTTACTTCCACAAGTTACTTCCTCAAGCTATTTCCTTAAGTTACCTCCCAGACGAGGATGTTACCCCGACGCCACCGATGTTACTTCCACAACTTACGTTTACAAGTTGCATTCTCACGTTTCTTCCGCAAGTTACCTCCTTAAGTTACTTCCTCAAGCTACTTCCTCAAGTTACTTCCACAAGTTACTTCCACAAGTTACTTCCTCAAGCTACTTCCTTAAGTTACCTCCCAGACGAGGATGTTACCCCGACGCCACCGATGTTACTTCCACAACTTACGTTTACAAGTTGCATTCTCACGTTTCTTCCGCAAGTTACCTCCTTAAGTTACTTCCTCAAGCTACTTTCTCAAGTTACCTCCCAGACGAGGATGTTACCCCGACGCCACCGATGTTACTTCCACAACTTACGTTTACAAGTTGCATTCTCACGTTTCTTCCGCAAGTTACCTCCTTAAGTTACTTCCTCAAGCTACTTTCTCAAGTTACCTCCCAGACGAGGATGTTACCCCGACGCCACCGATGTTACTTCCACAACTTACGTTTACAAGTTGCATTCTCACGTTTCTTCCGCAAGTTACCTCCTTAAGTTACTTCCTCAAGCTACTTCCTCAAGTTACTTCCTCAAGTTACTTCCACAAGTTACTTCCTCAAGCTACTTCCTTAAGTTACCTCCCAGACGAGGATGTTACCCCGACGCCACCGATGTTACTTCCACAACTTACGTTTACAAGTTGCATTCTCACGTTTCTTCCGCAAGTTACCTCCTTAAGTTACTTCCTCAAGCTACTTCCTCAAGTTACTTCCACAAGTTTCATTTGCAAGAGTTTGCGGGAGATTTTAGTATGACGAAACGTAATGTAACTGTATCAGCATGCTGTCTTAAAACCTATGTAACTATTTCTGATTTTTATAATACTTTCCTAGAGTTTGTATGTAATTTCACTTTGACGAAGCGCAAAAATACAGCATATTCTTGCTATTTCTCAAATCCTAAGTAACTATTTCTTATTTATATAATAAATTATTTTATTCGTAATTATATACTCATGAGGTATTGTCTCCAAAAGTAACAGGAGATGGATACACATTGCTGTAGCAGTCACGAGGATCCGTTCTGGGTCTAAATTTCTCTTTTCAAACAGCCATAGGAGGCGAGACCGCGAATAACAGACGGTTTGCACCCCCATCTACCGCGCGGGACATAAAGTACGCCAACAATCACTCGTCGCCGTAGTTACGCCGCAGTCCAAATAACGCCATTTTTGACTTGAGTTACAATCGCGCGCCTGTCTTCTTTTTTTTATTCATCCTGCCTCCTCCTCCTTCTGCTGCCTTCACGGGAGCAACCGCCTGGCGTCGCTGTTTCTCGTCAACCTGACTTGGTTATGGCCCCCGCGCGCAACGGTTTTCGCCGCTACATTATTGCCACCATTCCGGAAAAAGAAGTTCGGGCAGAAAAATAATTCGCGAATGTGACGTCGGTCTGGGTTTTAAATTTCGTGACCCAAGCAGGTCTCCCCCCGACTCCCCTCACTCTTGCCGGCCCTGTCTTCTCACCACACACCACTCCGCAGGGCCGGCAGCGGACGACGCCCCTTCCCGGCTGATTTAATGTCTAAAATGGGCGGCAATTGACGACCACGTGGAAGGACGTGGAGCCAGCGAATATATGTATATATATATTGTATATATGTGCTTATATACGCTTTTCATATGAACTATTGAGAAAAAAATACGTTTTGATTTGGTTATAATATATCTGTTACAAATATCATCGGTCGATCCATTCTAGTATTAGATTTTCTACCTCCTTCGATCATTCCCTATCCAATGATGATATCCCTTACTCCTTGTTTGGTACTTCTTCTAATTTACTATTTTAATAGAATAGAATAGAATAGAATAGAATAGAATAGAATAGAATGGAATGGAATGGAATGGAATGGAATGGAATGGAATGGGATGGAATGGAATGGAATGGAATTGAATGGAATGGAATGGAATAGAATGGAATAGAATGGAATAGAATGGAATAGAATGGAATAGAATGGAATAGAATGGAATAGAATAGAATAGAAGAATAGAATTTTATTTACATCCAACTGTAGAAAATTACATTTAAAAATAATTTTATATTATCAACGGAAGCTTTAATCTGGATTCCAAGGTCAGGACATGAATTGAGCCACCGGAGGAAATTTTGGAGCCCTTCCCAACTAATACTAGGATATTTATGACGAGGGTAAAAAAAATTGAATTTTGAGGGCTTTTCCTATTTTTTTGTATTAAGTATTTCATGTTTTGTATTTTGGTATTCATATATTTTGTGTCTTATGTAACCACCCGACCAAATGGATAACTTGTATTTCGTATTTTATATTTTATTCTTTTAGTATTTCTTGTTATATGTTACCACCCGACTAAATGGTCGACTTGTAACAATTTGTGCAATAATAATAAAATCATTATTTATCATGTTCCCTAAACATTCGTGTCACAGTGCTTCTTATTTCAGTAACGAAAAATCCGGAAATAACATTGAAAACCCCACCATAAAAAACGACAATTAAAACTATTTCCAAAATTTTATATTTTCATTTGGTTGCGGAAAAAATAGTGAACTTTAAGTTCAGCATAACATAAACAAAAACATTTGAACGTTGAAATAACATTCAACATTTTTATTTAACAACAACTATATTTAAAAATTTTAACAAATTTTTATTTCAATATGGTTAACAGTGATAAAAAAACACATTCTTAAACAGAAATGATTCAGACAAAAGATTCAAAGTTTCTATAAGACAGTAGCCCTTCTTTGTTCATTTTATTAAATGTTTAACCAGATTTGATAATTTTTATTATTTTTGGCAAGGAATTGAATATTTAAGACCCCATGTACAGAAACGCACACATGCATTTTTTTGCACAAGGTTATCCTTGGTTTGGACAGTATGAAATATAAATCATTTCTTACGTTACAATGACATTTTCCTTCAACATCTAGAATAAATTTCCCTTTATTTCGGTTCACGTATTAATATGTTATCTCTACGTAACTAAAAAAACGATACTCAGCCTATAAATTATAGTATTATCTAACGAATATGCTTTTAGAGGATAATTCTTCCATCCTAAGGTGTAATTTTAGCGCCTTTTCCTGTAGTTATTTGCTGGTTACTCATATATTAAATTGAATTGGTTAACAATTGGGGCCTTGCTTTTGGGATATTTCTATATCTATTTTTCTTCAATTATATACATTCCTCAGAAACTCATTTCTACCTCCTTGTGTGTCCAAACCGTCTTGTTCTACTTTTCTCTATATTCATCTACATCTACAAAGTACACTGCAAGCCACCTCAGGGGTGTGTGGCAGGGGGTGAGTAATCACCAACGTGCATTACACTATACCCTAAAGTTAGTGTAACTACGACTAATTATGCATTAGCATAAATCGCTAGTGCTTGTCACGAGGCAAAGCCTCACAAGCATGCACTACTACACTACAGATATTATCACAATGGAGAGGGACCTTTAATATATATGTATTTTCCAACTACACAAATGGACAGAGATTCAAAACTTATGTAGAAAACATGCACGGCTTGCTGTTAGTACTAGGTAACAGATAAGGATTCAACTATTAGGGAGTACTACTAGTAGCTACACTACCTAACGACAAACCTAGTTATAAAGTCTCATTGGCAGTGCTTTTATGGTCCCTTATATTTCGTGGGAAGAATGACATCTTAAATCTGTCCGTCCTGCAGTATTATTTCCCTAATTGTATTCTCATGATCTGATCTACCGTAGTATTTCGTAAAATATTATCAACGTCGTCAGAGAATAGATTGGTTTGAAACTTAGAAAATTGATCCATTAAATCATGTCTCCTCTTCCACTTGTCTGTAAACTTCTTCTTTCCTTATTTCATCCCCCCATTTTATTTTCAGCATCATCCTCCAACACAAGGTTTCAGACGTTCCTAATTGGTTCTGGTCCACTCTTCCGGTGTTCCATGTTTCCAATCCATTGAGTTCCACGCTCAACGCTTATAGCTTACAAATCTTTCCTGGTCCACTCTTCCAATGTTTCATGTTTTCGAGTCATGTATTTATACGCTCCACTTTAATGGAATCTAAATATTTTCATGCCAACTCTACCACTGGTCCATGTTTCCGATCCATTGAGTTCCACGCTCCACACTAATAGCTTCCTATTGTATCTGGTCTACCCTTTCAATGGTCCATGTTTCCAAGTCATTAAATTCCACGCTCCAAACTAAAGACTTCCAAATTTTTTCTGGTCTATTCTTCCAATTGTACATGTTTCCGATCCATACAATTCAACGCTCCGCAACATTCTTTCACATTCTATTATCTCCTGGGTCTCTCTATAATAAAATATTAATCCTTATGGTTCCTAAGGTACACAAGCACCAAATATGGTGTTTATAGCTTCCAAACAAATGAAATGTCAGTAACATGCATTGCAGAATGCACGGAATACAACAGGGTCGATGCCAAAAAATATTGAAATGACATAATTTCAAAGTAATTAGGTGCCTAACTCCATTTGGTATAAACAGGAGATTCAGCTTCATAACTTCTTGTGATCAGCGAAGGGTCCCAAAAAAGTCGACGCCAAATTTCTCACGTAGATTACCCTACTAAGACGGGTTTCTCTTGCTATCAAACCTATATCGGGGTCTTGGATCAAATATACATTCATCTTTCATTCGCCTCTGTCTTTATAGTATTTGGGAACCTCAAACTTAAGTGACTATGTAGTTTAAACTACTAAGTTGAAAAACAAATGAATATTGAAATCACTTGATAAAATTTATCTAGATAATTGCTACATTATTTCTCAATTTTCAACATGATATATAAATTTCTCACAATCTAGATTCCCAAAAATTTATGATAAGTTTTACATATAAGAAAGAGTAAAAAATTATTTACATCTAGAAGTCATCATAAAGTGCGCTGTCGGCCATGTTGAACGGATTGAGTAATAACGGTATATTTTCACGCTTATTTATCCTACAGTTAGTGCTTTCCGCAGTTTCTAAGCCGGTTCTCTATGTTAATTTAACAGTTGGTATTCCTTACATATCGTTCGTCTGCAAATATGGTGTTTTGGTAATAAGAGAACCTTTAATTAATTCAGGTAAGCCTAATTCTCAGTGACGGACTAGCTAAATATATTTTACAAAATATCCTATAATATTCTATTGTTATAATCTTAGTGTATTTTTAGCTCTGCTTACTGTTTATTGGTATTTAATATCTTAGTAGGTACACACATTACTTCTCTTGTGTAGATAGATTAGACTACAGTTCCACCTTTTGAAATAAAATATATTAAATGGATTATTTTTATATATTATCAAGCAGTTAATAAGAAATAGATATTATATAATTATTTTTTTTCTAGCAAATGTTTCGAAAATTCTACAGGTTTTTAACAATTTGCCATAAAACATTTGGAACGGCCGCCATTTTGAAACGTAATACATAAACATTTCAGTGAAATCTCAACCGATCAAATAATATTAAAAAACCGTTTTAATAACATTACATTGTTTTGTTTCTGGCAATGTTTTCGTAATGCTACCAGGTTGTTTACAGTTTATTATTGAAAATTTGGATCACCTGCCATTTTGATACGTGAAATCATAACGGTTTTAATATTTTTTTCCTAATGAGATGCTCATAAGGTTAATACATCCACCAAATTTGAAGCAAAATATTTATCAGTACTAAAACTATGATTTTTTTTTTGTAAAAACATACTTGCAGATAGAGAGAGGCTAAAAAAACAGAATTTAAAAAAACTCATTCAATTTTTTTTCTCTATTTCAGGTGTAGAATCCGAAAATAGTTTTCCCAGTGCACCTTTTTTGTGACACCCTGTATGGAGGCAGTCGGCATCTTGGTTCTTGTTTTTTCTGTTTTTTTACTTTAAAATATTTGTTTTAGGTTGAGTTGTATCTAATTCGAATTAAGGATATTTTTTCAAGTTACTAATCAAATCATTTTTTTATTACTATATTTTAAACACAGTTTAAGGTCTACCAAATAACTGCTTAACAACACCCCCTGCCACACACCCTTGAGGTTTTTTTAAAGGGTATGTGGTAGATGTAGATCGTTGTAGCACTTGTTATATGCAAAAAAGATCATAGGTTCGATTATAATTGCGGAAATTTCAAGGTCGACATCACGTGGAGCTAAATGGATAGATGTACGGATAAATAGTTTTTGATGAAACCTTTACACAGGACATACATACAAGTACGGGATGAAGATCATTTTAGCACGTTTAATATCCAAAAAACAACATAGGTTCGATTATAATTGCGGAATTTTCACGATCGAAATCACGTGATGCTAAATGGATAGATGTATGGATGAACTTTTTTTGATAAAACCATTACATAGGACAAACATACAAGTACGGGATGAGATGTCGTCTTCGTTCTCTTTTCGAGTTACTAATCAACTCGTTTTTTTATTACTATGTTTTAAACTCAGTTTAATGTCCACTAAATAACTGCTTAACAACGCCCCCTGACACACATCCTTGAGGTTTTTTAAGGGTTTTTGGCAGATGTTGATCATTTTAGCACGTAAAATATGCAAAAAAGATCATAGGTTCGATTATAATTGCGTAATTTTCACGGTCGACATCACGTGGTGCTAAATGGATAGATAAATGGATCATCAGTTTTTCATAAAATTATTACATAGGACAAACATACAAGTACGGGATGAAGATCATTTTTGCACGTCTTATATGCAAAAAACATCATAGGTTCGATTATAATTGCGTAATTTTCAGGGTCGAAAAAACGTGGTGCTAAATGGATAGATGTATGGATAATCAGTTTTTGATGAAAATATTACATAGGACAAACATAGAAGTATGGGATGAAGATCATTTTAGCACGTATAATATAAAAAAAACATAGGTTCTATTATAATTGCGGAATTTTCACGATCGAAATCACGTGGTGCTAAATGGATAGATGTATGGATAAACCTTTTTTGATAAAACCATTACATAGGACAAACATACAAGTACGGGATGAGATGTCGTCTTCGTTCTTGTTTCAAGTTACTAATCAACTCGTTTTTTTATTACTTTGTTTTAAACTAAGTTTAAGGTACACTAAATAACTGCATAACAACGCCCCCTGCCACACACCCTTGAGATTACTTTAAGGGTTTTTGGTTGATGTAGATGTAGTTTATTTTAGCACTTCTCATATGCAAAAAACAACATAGGTTCTATTATAATTGCGGAATTTTCACGGTCGTAATCACGTGCTGATAAATGGATAGTTATATGGTATAAACAGTTTTTGATTAAACCATTACATAGGACAAACATACATGTACCGGATGAGATATCGTCTTCGTTCTTTTCTTAAGCTACTAGTCAACTCGTTTTTTTATTACTATGTTTTAAACACAGTTTAAGTTCCACTAAATAACTGATTAACAACAACTTCCCCTGCCACACACCCTTGAAGATGCTTTTAGGGTTTTTGGTAGATGTAGATGTAGTTAATTTTAGCACTTCTAATATTAAAAAACAACATAGGTTCGAATATAATTGCGGAATTTTCAGGGTTGAAATCATGTGGTGCTAAATGGATAGATGTATGGATAAACCTTTTTTGAAAAAACCATTACATAGGACAAACATATAAGTAATTGTATGAGATATCGTCTTCTTTAGACGTCCGTCACTAGTTACAGGCGGGTGGAGATGATCTGTTGGTTCGGTGAGTCATTGGGAAAACTCCCAGGTGACGCGTTCTGAGCCTAAAATTCGCTCAATCTGCGGACGACGCCATGCCAGCGAACTGACAGTCGTAAATCACTTCTCGTACGGGGAATCATCGACGAATTTAGTGCCATCTGTGAGTGAAGGTTGTAACGCTGTCGACTACTCACGGGGACTTTTAACTACGAAGAAGCCTGGGAAGAACCAGAGCTGATCAAACTGGCAAGTTTATAATGTTATAATAATAGCCATACTTAGCTGTAGTTATTCAATTAATCAATTGCCGTATACATTACAAATACATATTCCAAATGACAATATATTATAATTGTAAAATAATTATGTTACGTACTTTTCAAGCAGAAAATTATGATACTTCCTGTACACTTTATACATTTGCATCTTACGACTTAAGGAGGTTCCGCCGCGACTGTGTGTGTCAAAACAAATACTAAATTCCACATTTTTTATATTTTGTCCAAAAAATCCTCATTTCGCAGATTAAATGCGTTACCAATATAGAAAACCAAAAGTAAAGTATAAAACAATGCAGATTATTATTCCACGAATGTATTTTAAATGAGCACTTTCATTCCAGCCATAAGAGCCGACTGCAGTGCCATTTCCTACGAATTACCGCATGATGACTTCAATTATGGCATTAATTCTTCAATAACTAGAAGAATAAGGTGGTAAGATGCCTGTATTATATTTATATTCAATTTCTCTGGATTATTTCCTTCTTATAAATAGTTTTCTACGAAAAAGGCTTTTGTATTTAATGGAAAAATACTATTTTATTCCCCGTGTTTCTCTCATTCCCCCATTATGAACACAATGTATGATTTCAAGTTCAATTATTATAGAATAAAATAGCGTGGAAAGTTATTATTTTGTTTTTCATGTGAGGTAGAGGACAACTTATTTTACAAGTAGACAGAATATGAATAAAATGGCATTAAAGTCATTTTACGGTGGAACCAACTTAAGTAGGCGATATACTTTACACCTTAACCTCAGTGTCTTGCGTATATCAACCATTCTTTCAACCTTCGTTTAAAATTATCCAGATTTTTCATGGTTTATCCCAGAAGTTCATGTATTACAACAATCTACTATATCAATCACCGATGTGCTTTTGTATACATACACACCTGAAGCTGATTCTTCATTTGCCGCTGCAGACCTTTTTTCATTTGCAAAATAAAATTAGAAATATTGGTTTTCTGTTATTGGGAAATGTACCAATGGAAAGAAAATGAAATAAATATTCTTATTCCTTACCTCGAATTTTGTATTCCGGTCGAAATTCCGAAATATTTGCAAATAAAACGTAACGATTTTTCGCAATATTTTGAGCGTTTTTGCGTAATCGTCTCCATAACGACCATACTTATCTATATAACCTATCGTGGGGAAAACACATAAGAAATATTTGTGGCAGAGCTCTGAAGAAGCTAGGATTCGTCAAGCGTATATTGTGGGATGAGTTTAAGTTGAAAAAGTAAAAGAGAGAAGGTGCTATTTCGCACTCGTCCGGCCACACCTTGAATATATGCAGCGAGCATATGGGATCCGGTGCAGAAAGACTTAATCCGGGAACTTAATAAAATACAAAGGAAAGCTGCGCGATTCGTCAAAAACTGCTACGGGCGTACAGACAGCGTTGTTACACAGATGTTTAAAAGAATTAGGCTGGGAGCCGCTAGAGACTCGGAGGCTGCGCGCTAGGCTTGGATTGCTTGAGCAATTGAGAATAGATATATCTTTAATAGCGACACAGAAGAACATCATATTAGAACCCCACTATATATTTCCAGGTTCGACAGAAACGATAAATTAAGAGAGATAATATTTTTCCGAACGGATAGGTATTATGGGAATTCGTTTTTCCCCCGAACAACAATAAGGGACTTTAATAATAAATGCTAAGCGTAATTTCATTAGAGCGTTTCCTTTTTATATGTAGACGGCTGGTTTCCTAACACCCCCCGCCACACGCCTATTGAGGCGGCTTGCGGGGTAGTATGTAGATGTAGATGTACTTGTATTGTTAATGTCGAGATTCCGTGTAGTATATCCATTAACACAATGATTCTTTGAACAAAGTAAGGTTCGAATGATTTATTACAATCATATTATAACGTTATTCTTAACGTTGATATTCAACGGGCACCTTCACTAGTCCACTTTTAAAAAGTGAGGCATGTACGTGATGATGCATTCCTTCTAATCAGTCGGTGAAAATTCTATTTATTTTTGTATTACAATTGTAAATATATCATCGTAGGTGATGAGAATTTCGCCAATGCATATTTGATATTATATCGTCGCATCGCATGGGTTGTGCCAAATGCACGATATATATACCGTGCTAAGGTTTCGATATTCCATCGGCAAGAAAGCGATACGGGCTATGGAATCTATGGTATAAAGTTCAATTTAAAATAATCACAACCATTGCAAATAATTTTATGATATCGCATCACGTCTAGCATATCGACGCGCCATGTAACAGTCAATACGATACGATATGAACATATAATTGCATCAATGTATTATGTATAGGTAAAAAAACCTTTTTATCTATTAAAAAAATAGCTTGAAGTTTGAGCTTGTGGAAATATTTCATAATAAAATAAAAGAAGCAACTTCAAATAGTATTTATAAAACCGTCATTCAAAACGTCAACTTTCATTTTATAACCGACATTTTCAGTTTGTCGTCAGATAATCTTCATTTGACCTTCAAAATGACAGTTATCCGTTTAAATCTGGTTCGGTTGTGTGAATTGAACTGTGTAATTAATTACTGTTTGAAGTTTCTTCTTTCTTAAATTGTTATTTATTGATTTATCATCTCAAAAAAACGCAAAACCTCACGAAGGCCATATATATTAGTTGACACAAATAAATAACTAATTACCACAACAGAAATAACAAAATAATAAGACTCACGAAAATTTATAGATATATACATATATATATATATATATAATAGTTTGAACAGAAGGTGAAAGAAAGAGATAGTAAACATGCTACTAAAATTGGACGAAGACACTGGTGATGTGGAAGATGGTAAAGCCGAGAAATCAGAGGGTAAAAATGTGCCGTGGCCGGGACTCGAACCCGGAACCTCCCGATTTCGCTGAGTTGGTAGAGCACTCGGCGCGAAATCGGGAGGTTCCGGGTTCGAGTCCCGGCCACGGCACATTTTTACCCTCTGATTTCTCGGCTTTACCATCTTCCACATCACCAGTGTCTTCGTCCAATTTTAGTAACATGTTTCCTATCTCTTTCTTTCACCTTCTGTTCAAACTATTATATTTTGATTCGCCTAATGGCGGTGTGTGAGTGAGTGAACGATATATATATATATATATAAAACTTCCAGGAAAATCACTCGGGTGATAAATATACAGTATGCCAAGAGGGTGGCCGATAAAAAATATACACACGGAAAAAAGAACACTTACACATAAAAATTTTCGATATTTCGGTGAAGTCTAGCTCCACCTTTCTCAAGGTTTAAGGTAGGAATGAAGAAAAGGAGAGAGATTGAGGTATGGGAGGGGAAAGAGGGGGAGACGAAGGTGTAAGAGGGGAAGGAGGGGAAAGAGGGAGAGAGGAAGGTGTAGGAGGGGAAGGAGGGGAAAGACGAAGAGCGGGGAGAGGGCGTGGAGGAAGCAGGGAGAGATGAGATGAGGGGGAGGGAGAAACTAGTGTGATTTATTGAGTCCGGGGGGCGAGAAAGCCTGGTGGATTAAAATACAAGAAGATTCAAGATCTTTGAGCTGAAGGGGAGAGGAAGAAGGGGGAAGGGAAGCAAGTAGACCGACTTTAAAAGTGTTATTGAAAGTGGAGTTGTGGGAGGAGACGTGAATGGCGACAGGGAGAGAAACAGAGAGGGAGGGGCAATCGTTACAAGACGAGCGGTGCCCATTCATTCTAATATTGAGAGGAGTGGTGGATAAGCCAATATAGAAAGAAGGGCAGTATTGGCAGAGGAGGATGTAGACAATGTTAGGCGTGGTGCAGGAGGGTGAGAGGACAGAAGGGAGGGGAAAAGCGAGGAACTTGTCCGGCAAGGGCTGGGTGATGAGGATGGGGCAAGTTTTACATCGCGGGCGGTTGCAAGGGGTGGGAAGGGATTTGGTGGGTTTGAGTGATTTGGACAGGGGTTTGGTAATATTGAAAATGGCGGATAGATTGGGGGGGCGTCTGAAGCTGAGAGAGGGACATTGGGGGAATATTTTAGAAGTGGTTAGGTTGTCCGACAGGATAGGGTAGAGGTTTTTAATAATACGCCTAATAGAGTCCACACCTGGGAAGTAGGTGGTACAGAGGGAGATATTGTTTTGGGAAATGCTATTAGAAGGAGGCAGTTTGGGGGAGTGTGGTTTTTTGAGGATTTTTTTATTGAGAAGTTGCTCTGGATAGCCTCTGCGAAGAAGAGATTGATGGAGGTTAGTAAGGAATTTATCAAGGGAGTCAGGGTTGTTGCAAATTCGGTGGCCACGAATAGAAAGGGAGTAGGGGAGGGAACGTTTAGTATGGGAGGGGTGGCAGCTGTTATAATGGAGGTATTGTTGTTGGTTGGTGGGCTTGATATGCACGGAAGTGCTAAATTTGCGGTCAGAGAGGGAGACGTTTACGTCCAGAAAGACGACGTTAGAGGCAGAGATGTTAGAAGTAAAGGAGAGGGGAGAGGAGGCGTTGAGGGAGGAAATAAAAGAGTTGAGAGAATGAATACCATGTGGCCATAAAAGGAAGATGTCGTCAATGTAACGAAGCCAGAGAAGAGGTTTTAGTGAGCATGAAGATAGAAAAGATTGTTCAAAAAGTCCAAGGAAAAGGTTGGCGTAGGAAGGACTGAAGCGACTACCCATAGCGCATCCTTTAATTTGAAGAAAGAATTTGTTATTGAAAGAGAAAGCGTTGTGGGTTAGGATGAAATTGGAAAGATCAAGAAGGAACTCAGAGCTGGGAATATGAGGAGCAGGGCGTTTAGTGATGAAATGGCGGATGGCAGAAAGTCCTTCAGAATGAGGAATGTTGGTATATAGGGAAGTGACATCAATAGTGGCCATAAAGATATCACAGTTAGAGGGGAGTGGAGTAGAATGGAGGCGTTCAAGAAAATGATAAGTGTCTTTGATAAAGGAGGGCAGGGAGTGGACAATGGGTTGTAGGTAGTAGTCAACAAATGCGGACATGCGTTCGGTGGGTGAGTTATAAGAGGAGACAATGGGGCGGCCAGGGTTGTCAGGTTTGTGGATTTTGGGTAGAATATAGAAGTTTGGGGTGCGTGGGTGTGACGGAGAAAGAAGGGTGATATCTTGTTTAGACAGGCCTTCATCAGGGCCTTTGATTTGAAGGAAGGAGATTATTTCATCCAAAAATTCAGGATTAGGGTCATGGGACAAAGGCTGATATGAGGAAGTGTCAGAAAGTTGTCGGTTGGCTTCATCGAGGTAGTCAGAAGAGTTGAGGATGACTACTGTGGAGCCTTTGTCAGAAGGAGTGATGGCAATATCTGGATTTAGAGTAAGTTTTCTGAGGGCCGAGATTTCAGAAGGAGATAGATTGGGTTTTGGTTTAAGGGAGTTGAAAAAAGATGGCTCAGAGAGTTTTGATAGGAGAAGGTTGGTGAAGATTTCAAGGGGGTGATTGGAAAGAAGTGGTTTTGGTTCATGTGAAGAAGGAGGTTTGAATTTGGAGAGAGCGGTGTGGGGGGGGGAGGTGGGAGACGGAGGAGTGGGACGCGTTTCCCAGAAAAATTTCCATTTCAGTCGTCGGCAGAAAAGAAGGGTGTGTATATTTCCGTGTCCGTGTGTATATTTTTTATCGGCCACCCTCTTGGCATACTGTATATATATATATATATATATATATATATATATATATATATATATATATATATATATATATATATATATATATATATTCACAGGAGGAGTAGGTGGAATAGTTACATACATTGTTGGTATGGAATTTAAAGAGGGAAATATTCGCGAAGTTTACATTATCTCGGGCCTAGTAATTTAACTGTTTAACGAATCAAGTTGGGCCCATCGTAGAACGACACAAAACGTCAATTGATTCAAACTGTGAATACCAAATCGCATAAAATCATGCCCAGCCAACAGCCATCCAACAATGAAAATTTCAACCTTCAAACTCTGAGTGAAATAATTTGTAGAAAAAAAGCAAACTCAGAAATCCATCACTTTTAAATTAACAATTTTTTGGAGATGTTGAATCTGACGCTAAATGGGGTAGAAACAACCCCATTAAAATAGTTGTCTGCCGTATCTAACACTTCTGCGGTCAATTATGGATCGTTAAATCAATTATTCTGCCAAATATCTGCTTCCAAGTTCGATTACAAGTCTGCTTAGTTGGTGTGACTGAGAGAAATACATACGTAAGTTGGCAGCACTGATACATGCCCCATTTAAATTGTTAATCACTGTTTCTAACGCCTTTGCAGTCGATATTGGGTCGCTAAATACATTATTCTGCCAAATGTCAGCTTCCAAGATCAATTACATGTCTGCTAAGTTGGTGTGACGGAGAGAAATACATAAGTCAGATGGCAACACAGATACATATCTCATTTAAAACGTTAATCACTGTTTATTTCACCTTTGCAGTAGATATTGTGTCAATAAATATAACATTCTGCCAAATTTCAGCTTCCAAGATCAATTACAAATCTACTAAGTTGGTGTGACTAACATAAATACATTATACAGCTGGAAACACACGTTCATGGATTAAAAGTTAAAAGGAGATTGTAACAAGACTTTTTGATGAAAAGCAAATAGTTAAGGACGTTCGGTTTGTTTCACTCTTAACTTAATGGAACTCGACGAAACTCGCTGGAAGCATTAATTATGTTTTCCTAAAGCTACTTTAATTTTTTCATAATTATTTACCGTAGATTTCTCAGGATATTTGATGTGGAAGTGTGGGCATGTGAAATTACATATATGGGTTCTTAAATGGGAACGCGAGGTGCGACTAGCTTCATTCATACGAAAAGAACGATTTCTAGTTAAGAATAATTAGAAAAACAAAAATAATATGAAATCATCAATAGAATAACGTATGCGAATCATTTGATATACATTATTTTTATTATTTTTGTTTTTCTTATTATTCTTAACTATAAAAAGGTTCTTTTAAAATGAATTAAGCTACTCATACCTTGTGTTCCCATTTAAGGACCCATATGTAATGTCATGTCCACTTCTCGATCAAATATCTCAAGTAATCTGTGATAAATAATTCCTAAAAAAATCATGTGGATTTAACACAACGTAAGTAATGCTTCCACAGCATGTTTTGTCGAATTCTCATAAGTTGAGTAAAACCACCGAACATTTTTAAAATATAGTTACACAAACTCGTTTAATTCAGGGTAAACTACAATTGTTTAAGGCAGTGATTGTACTAAAACGTTGGACAAAAATAAAGAGTTAAGAAGTTCAAAATAATTACTGTATTCTTTTCCATCAGTAGAGCGTTTGATTAATGTGCTGTCTTGCAACTCCTAGGCAAAGTGAAGACAAGTCCTGTCAGCAGGTCTGCCGTAGGATTTATTCGCGCATCTCAAGGCGGAGTGTTCCAAGAAAGAGGATACCTTTGTTGATCTGCGTTGAAGCAATGGTGACAAAGCTGGGCCTGTCTCGAGATGAACCTCAAATGCCTACCCTCACCTGTGACAGTAGGTGTGGATATTGAGGCTCGTTTTCGTAACCTCTGGTTTATTTTATCCACAAGATTACTTTACAGTTCCGTTTACTCCAGTTTAACTGAGAGTTTGGGCCTGTATACGCCGTTTGGGCCTGCATTAAGCCTGTGCCTCGCGTTAACTTTATTCTTAAATTTATTCATGAAATAGTTAATTTCGTTAAACAATTCATGAATTCTCTCAAATATTGAAGACGCATGGCCACGCCAATATACCTTGCATTTCTGTGAATTAGGTTACTCTGATACTACAAGAAATTAATCATTCTGAGCATATGGAAAAAAAGTTTTTTTTTAAATATTTTTTTATTTTGTTAAATTAATTATAAAAATGCAAATGTTGCCCAGGAGGAAGTGGAGAATCTCAGTGTCTTAAGATTACACCTTACGGTGAATTATTTCCGTAAATAATGTCGTGAATCATTGTTAATTTTTTTTATATTTGACGGCATTTTAATAAAAAGTTTTTAAAAAAGATTTTTGTATTCAGATAAATTAATTATAAAAATGCAAATTTTGCCCAGGAGAAAGGTGAGATACGCAGTGTCTTAAACTGACATCTTACGGTGAATTCTTTTCCTAAATAATGTCGTGAATCATTCGTAAAAACTTTTAAAAATTGACGGCTCATGCCCGTGCTAATATTTCTTGAATATCAGAAAAAAATAGGTAAACTGAAAAAACAGAAAATGTATAATTCTGAATATATTTTTTAAATTTTGCTTATAAGTTTTTTTATCCTGATAAATTGCTTACAAAATTGCAAAAATTGCCCTGTAGGATTCAGAGAATCACAGTTTCTTAAGCTGGCATCTAACAGTGAATCATTTTCGTAAATAATGTCGTGAATAATTCATAAAAATTCTCCAAGTTTGACGACTCATGCCCTTGCCAATGTTACATAAATTTCTATAAATTTGGTAACTCTGATAATACAAAAATGTATAATTCTGTGATGATTTTTTTATTATTTTTTAAAAATATATATTTTTTTATAAAATAATCATAAAATAGTAAGTAAGTAACAGTGTAGGATTCAGAGGATTGCAGCTCCTTATGCTGGCATCTAATGGTGGATTTCTTTATAAATTATATTCTGATTATTTCCTAAAAACTCTCAAAATTTGACGGCGAAAATTCCGTGTGTTTCTGTAAATTTGGTAACTCTGTGAATTAATTGATGACGAAACGCGGCTGCTAATTGGTTTTGCTGCACACATGCGCTTGGACCAATCACTTACCAGTGACTAATTAAGGCTACTTAAGGAGGGAACGTCATTGAAGCATATATACATATCTTTACCAATAGTTGAAATAAGGGAACGAGGTTAGTAGTATACTTATCGTAGATTTGAACGATTTGTTTATATTATTTTATTGTATGGCAGCATAAGAATTGTTTATTTTGTGCAAACATCTGTTTTTATATTCGTCAAGTGTTGATATTTGATGTTTAAATCACTGATTATTAATATGGAATTACTTCGCCGGTATTTTTATCAGCATTGTCTTAAGTCAGTATGCTTGTTCATGCAGTTTATTGAGTTGATATTTCAGTCTATATTAATCACATTTTATCAACGTCACTAAGCCCCTTAACGCCGTTTTACACCAAGCATTTTAATGCACAAATTAATGTGCCTATTGATGCACATTAAAAATTGCGTCGTGTCATGCGGTGAGTCGCTAGAAAGCATGCGCAAATGCATTAACGAGAGATGGAAAATAGCCCCTATTCTAATTCCGAGCCGGCAGTCTCGAATTGCGTAAACAAATGCTGCTTCTAATTGCGCATTAAAGTGCCTCGTATAAAACGGCCTTTAGACTCCGTCATAAACTGTTCGATATTATTTTCTTCGTCACCTGTCAAAGGTTGGGACAAAAAAATCTACTAAATCGAGGTATTTTTAGATCGTCAGGATTCGACTTTCAATACGTTGACTGAGTCCAAGAGACAGCTGTCGCTTGAGGTGACGCGATAATTGTGCGGCGTATTAATCGTAACCCATTCAAGTTATAAACGCGGAAAATCGAGGTTTTTATTTATTTTATAGGCCGTCGGGTTTCGAATTTCGATAGGTCGACTGAGTCCGAGGGTTAATAGACACTTGATGCGATGTAATGATTATTCGACGTATTAATCGTTACCTATCCAAGTTATAAACGCGGAAAATTGAGGTTATTCATTTGTTTTATAGGCCGTTGGATTTCGACTTTCGATAGGTCGACTGAGTCCGAGGGATAATTGGCACTCGAGGCGATGCAATGATTATACGGCGCTTTAATCGTGACATTTCCACGTTATAGACGCATAAAGTCGAGGTTTTTAATTTTTGTATAGTCCGTTGGGTTTCGACTTTCGATAGGTCGACTGATTTCGAGGGATAATTGGCACTTAAAGGCGATACAATGATTATACGCCGCATTAATCGTAACATTCCCACGTTATAGACGCACAAAGTCGAGGTTTTTCATTATTTTATAGTCCGTCGGGTTTCGACTTTCGATAGGTCGACTGAGTTCGAGGGATAATTGGTTCTTGAGGCGATGCAATGACTATACGGCGCATTAATCGTAACATTCCCAAGTTATAGACGCACAAAATCGAGGATTTTAATTTTTTTAATGGTCCGTCGGGTTTCAACTTTCGATAGATCGACCGACGCGGACGGACAGCTGATGCACGACGAGACGGACGCGCCTCTACAGAGACGTTTGACACGGACGAGTTGAGCCGTCGCCGACGAGGTGTGCTGACTAAAAGGTCCAAGCGGGGGAAAGAGACGAAGCGCTCTCTAGAATTAGGATAAATAAAAAATAAAAGAAAAACACAAAAGTCGAAAATGAATCGTTTTGTGTCGGCGAGATATATCTGGAACGCCTGGGAAGTGCTTTTTCCTCGAGGAGAAGAGTTTGAGACGAAAATATTTACTCAAAGCCGTGTGTTTGAGAGAGAGGCTCGAGTAGTGTCGGTAGCCAAGGGGTAGAAGAAGTAGTAGGGGCGGAAGAATTATAACCACGGTGTCTTAATTGCGTAAGAGAGCGATGGGGAATGGTGGAAGACATTATTTTAAAAAACGTCCTCTCTCCCTCCATCTCCCTCTCTATAAAGGGTGACTTGTCGCTGGGGGTATCCTCCTCACCGCGCGGACGTAAATAGAATCCGAATTTTTCGGGTGGCCTAAATTAACGGTCGTTCCATCATCCGGAACTCTTGATTTTACGAATCGTAAAAAAATTCGATACTAATCGAATATTTTCGATATACAAATCGGACACAGTTCGATATTTTTCTACTTATTCCACACCAAACTGATCATACGAGACCAGAACTCGATTATAAACGGTCGACCTGATATTTGGTGCTCTTAAGGCGGCTTTACACATGGAAGTTGACTTCTATGGAAGTAGCGAGTTCAGCAAAGTATCGATTTTTATCGCTACTTGTAGGTCATAGCTCTGCTTACACATTACTTGCGGCTTATCCGCAAATAAATGAATAGCGGAACTAACGAGGCGAAAGGAGGTAAATGCAATACAGCCAATGAATCATTAAATCAAAACCCAGGCAGGTAATATAATCGTATATAAATACGTAAATTTTAATATATAATAAAACAGTACTATTATTATACACATTTCTTTAGTTCAATTTTGGTTAAATATTTGTTGATTATATCATTTAGTACTTCATGATATAATCAATTATATGAAATATTTTGTTTTCATCAACAGAAACAATTATTTATTAAGTTTTATTAAGCTAAAATAATCAAATCAACTCATGTGTTTATGTAAACAAACTTGTCCTCCATGACAACTCTATTGTTTTTCAAATATTAATTTATATTAACATTTTCATAATTAATTTAGTACTTTAGCATTGTTCAATTTCAATCTTAAGAAAATACTTATTTAATGTAACTGTGTGTTTTTTCAATTGAGCTGAACCAGGCAGAATATTCCACCGGATGTTTTGCAATACTATCGCTGAATCGAAATGCTTCTTGCAGGCTAAATAGAAGCCAGTCTTATTTTCCTTGAAAGTGCGATCCGCGGTCGATTAGTACCACTTTCGACCCCTACTGCCATGGAAGTACGTGCTTACACATCCAAGTACCACTTACAAGCGACTTGCAAGGCTACTGTCATGGAAGTAACTTCCATTTGTGTAAAGGCGGCTATACCCTCATACGTTTTTCAGAGTTCGATATTTTTCAACTCATTCGATACCAATCTGATCATACGATACCAGAACTTGATTATAAACAGTCGACCTGAAATTTGGTGCTCTTATCACTGAGAACTACCAATTGCATGAGCAGTAATATTCAATATATACCCAAACCTCGATATTGTGGACAAAAAAAGGTTCCATCATCCTTAATTCTTGATTTTACGTATCACAAAAATTCGATATATATATATATATATATATATATATATATATATATATATATATATAATTATATATATATATATATATATATATATATATATATATATCGAATAGCGTGACTTCCAACACACACACATATATATATATATGTATGTATGTATATATATATGTATGTATGTATGTGAACGATAAATATATATATATATCATTCACTCACTCACACACCGCCTTTTAGGCGTAAATATATATATATATATATATATAATATATTTATCACCCGAGTGATTCTCCAAGAAGTTTTATATATATATATATATATTCGAATAGCGTGACTTCCAACATATATATATATATATATGTTGGAAGTCACGCATATGATACCATTATATGTTTTCTGAATTAAATTTATATGCTAATGATCCGTCAACACATCCCTATGGAATGGAAGTAGGCAAGTAAATATCATCTAGATTTACAATCTTTCAGGGCCCTGTCAACCAATATTTCTTTCTTCATCTCAGCGTTGACCCTACATTTCCTAACAAAGCCTAATTGCGACAGTAACAATGATTGATCTCATTAACCCGCCATTGGTCGCTCTATTAGATTTTCCCTCTCGCACCAAATTTAAACATGTGCTCACTTTGTAATCAATGAGTTATAAGAATAAGTTCCCTTTCCTTTTGCGTTGACTTATTTAGTCTCTTGTCCTATTGACCTTTCCGTCTCATATAAAAGTATAAATGAAGCGTTTAGCAGCTGTGTAATAATGACATATGTCTATGATACCATCGTCATGGCTACAATTAGAATGTGAGACTTTTCCTCATCGCGCGATCACTGACGTTAAGTGTTTCTGTATATAATCACTCAGTTGCGTTACACTTTCGCAACATGCGGGCAAAGTTGATTCATTTCGTGGAGAACAGATACGTTAATGCAAAATGTATGAGTCATTAGACTGTATTCCCTCATATAATATAATATTTCTTCTTTAGAATGGTAATTTTCTTCATTAATATTCAATGGTACCATCGCCAGTAAAATTAGCAATTATTACGTAATTTTATCAGTAATTGTGTGTATGTGGAAATCAATGTTTCAAATGAACATTAACAGAAATAAATTAAATCTAAATATAGTGTGATATGTATTGCCAATAAACGCTAAACCATAGAGTTTAGAGAAGTGACAGGGTTGCAGCTTCATGAAAAAATTGTAGATAAAAAATATAACGGCACGTGAGAAAAAATATGATAGATTTTTTTATTTAAAATTTTCAATTGAATGGAGATACCGATGCGAAAGTTATTTTGACGAAGTGCCTACGAACATGCTTTTTTACTAGATATTTTGAAAAATGGAACAAGTCGCAGCGAAGGGAGAGCTACCTCCGAGTTTAAAATAGTAAATAGCTAATATAAAATTGGCCTGATAATAGATGTACCAAAACCAGGTTATGGCACCACAAACGATGGTAACACAGACGCTGTTTTTCGGACCCTAAATTATCAGCAAATATTACCGGTAAGAGGAATTGATAACTATTTCAAATTTTAAAAAATTATCGCTGTTGAAGTCTAGTGAGATTTTAGAGTTCATTTAATATTTTTCGGGGATTCATGAACAACTGATTTCAAGGTTTTAAAATATTTTGAAAGCAGTTTCAAGCAGTCGAGTATTCAATCACAGTGAGTTCATAAAAAACTGTCTAGCAACAGCGAAATTTGACGTGAAGCAATACCCTTGGTATATATGCCACAAACGGTGCACAAGTTTCTGATTCATGGTGCAGATATATCCAAGAAAGCAATTCTGCCCATCGGGCAGCTTCCAGAAGATGCCTTGAAATCAAGGATTAGGGAAATTAAGAAATTCCGGCAACACAATACGCGGAGGATATCAAAATATTTGACTAATTAAGATATATTTCGGAGGTTGCTTCTCACCACTGATCCCTTCATATCTTCAATTTCATTTCAAAATAGTAAATCGAAGGAAGATTTATATCCAGAAGTGAAAAAACTAATTGACAACAACAGCGTTTATCACTGAAACCGCTCTAAATGAAAAACTATCTATGATAAAGTATTTAAATTTAGTATAGCAGTTAATGATAATGTTAAAAACTAGCCTGCGATATTACATAATGTTTTGACACACCGTTTCAAAATGGCGGCCAATCAAACTTTTCAATCCTTAATATCTTTGCTCACAGAAGTTGTATTAAAGAAGTGCAAGTATAAAAAAGTTTTGCCTTTTATATACAAATATGTTGGTATCAATGAAATTATTATACCTAGCACAACAATGATATGGTCAGCAGATTTTTAAACCAACGTCAAATAGAGTTAAATGCCACGGGAATGACGAATGTGAATATGTTAGTCATCAAATGATGAGTGAACGCTTTTTATCAATATTATTATTCAAAATATTTATTTAAGTTTTTGATAATGATATTAATGACAAATATTTGTTTTATATTAAAAGTTAAAATAATAAATGATCATGGTATCGTTTGACTGGTTGACATTTATGTTGAATCCTGATCCCAGTAGTGTGATGAACTTATAGAAAAATACAGTTGAGTGGAACGTAGCCAATTTTAGACCAATTTTGCAATAAAAAATGAATTAAACATTTATGTTTGTATGAAAATGTAATCTACGTAAGCTATATCTTTAAAATTATAGACTTTTTAACTTGACGAAAGTTCATTTTCATCGAGAATCATATTTTCAATTCCGTTGCAGTAGTCAATCTGTTAAAATGTAAAACGCATAAAAACTCTTTTGGACAATTTTTTTTAAAGATTTTATTAATTACGGATTCGGTAATTTACGGATTAATTACAGTACTTTGATAATTATCACAGGAAATTTTGAGTTTTAACTAGACCGCTCAACCATCAAAATTAAGTTTTGTTATTGAAAATTTATTGTTTATGAAATTAATAACGCTGTACCCGTGAGATATCTTAAAAAAATAATGATAAAATCATGTTTATCAGCCCAAAATACCTTAGAAATGCACTTCATGTTGCATATGGACTAATAATTATTAGAGTTATTATATTTGGCTAGCTGTTTTTTCAATTTGGCCCACTATCATAGAGCGTCTATTGGCAATATATTAACCTATATTTAAGCATAATTTATTACTCTAAATGTTCACTTGAAACAGTCATTTTCACATATGCACAATTACCGATACAATTACGTAATCATTGCTAATTTTACTGGCGATGATACCATTGGGTATAAATGAAGAAAATTACAATTCTCAAGAAGAAATATTTATATTATATGAGGACATAAATTCTCATGACTCATAAATTTTGCATTAAATATATCTGTTCTCCACGAAATTAATCAACTTTTCCCGCATGTTGTAATAGTGTAACGCAACTGAGTGATTATACAAAAACACTTAACGTCAGTGATCGCGCGATGAGGAAAAGTCTCACACCTAATTGTAGCCATGACGGTATCATAGACATATATCATTATTACACAGCTGCTAAATGCTTCATTTATACTTTTATATGAGACGGCAAGGTCAATAGGACAAGAGATATTAAAAGTCATCGGGAAAGGGAAAGAGAACTCATTGTTATAATTCATGATTACAAAGTGAGCACAAGTTTAAATTTGGTGAGGGAAAAAATCTAATTTTTCGGCCAATGGCGGGTAGACACAACATTAAACAGTACGTCAACTCTTTCAGGCACAGAAATATTTATTTCATAACATTCTATTTTTTGTTGCAAATTACTTTTCTTGGGGTTCAACAATGGCATAGCATTATTTTTTTTTATTTTTTACAACAATGGTATTGTTGTAAACAGGTGGTTAGTGCCAGTGGCCACCGTGTAATAACCACCACTCAACAAAAACTAAAGAAAAAATTCTTCATCATATAGCTACTTTTGAAACATATTATGCACATCAAGGCGTAAAATCAATATGTTTTTGAGAGCGATTATTACAAAACTCTTTATCATAATAATTTATTTATGTCCACAGAAGCATAAAATATTAATCAGTAATTTCTAGATTATTTTCTAGAAGTAATAATAAGAAGAAATAACGCAATCTTGTGCCAAATTATGCAGACACAAAATAATAATGTAAGTAAGTGAGCCTAAACAATGTTGAAAATTACATGATATGTTTTAAGCTGCAGGCCTAGTAAGCCTGCTATTACAATATTTTAGCCCTGCCGGATAAAATTACAAGTAGGCTACGATAGATTATGATGAATCACATTCATCTTGGTAATGCACAGATATGAAATCAGATTTCAAGAATAAATTGATTTCAAGGATTTTATATGATAAAATTAAGTAACCTTATAGAGATGATCAGTTATATTTCTGTTGAACATCGAAACTGTAGAAAATGATCCAATATTCTCAGTTAACCGCTTCCCTGATGCGCCCGAGTATACTCGGGCAAAGTTATACTGATATGCAGGTGGCCTAATTATCTCTAGTTAAGGGGCAACATTCAGATATTATTGAAAAGTTCATTAGTTATTTGGATTTAAAAATTAAGTAAAAAATATTCGGATTTGCCTCTTCTGAATCTGAAATTTAAAAATATGATTTTTTACCATTTTTGTATAAACAAACCCGTCAGGGAAGTGGTTAAGAAAGTTCACAGCTAGAAGGAGAAAATGAGGAAAAAGTGCTAAAATATTAAAGGAATGGTATTTTTGGGTCATAGAATATCTCAGTGATTCAAGTTGATCTTTTCTCAATATATTCATCATGTACCTACAAAGCTTTCATACAAATACGACGGATTTTTTGGAATTCAGTACGTTAACACAGACATAAAGCCTTTTTTAAAGTAGTCGGCGTTTATCCAATTTCAGCCATTTTATTTTTTTAGAGAGTGTGCCCATTGGATATCAACAGGAAGGAAAAAAATCAAAACTAATACATTGTAATAAACCATTAATATATTATTTAGTGTAAGAAATCATTGAGTTAAGTTAGTACCTCTACTAGGAAAGAACTTCGATAACATGCCCTCATATTTTCATATATTGCGGAGAAATGATGCCTTAGTCGATCTGTGAAAACGTAATTGGAGGTAATCGGCCATTTTAGCCCAGATAACAGGATTTGAAAATCGTCATTTTAAAATCCTCTCATTAAATTGCTCTTAATGGCGAAATGGTGTCGTCCCTCACTTCAAAATTTTATTATTTATCGAGATTTTCCTGAAACAAGGCTAACTCAAAAACGACCATATGGTGATCAAATAATCAACGGATACAATGAATTTTTTCCAGGTTACATTATCGGCCATTTAATGCAGATATTTACGATTGAAAAGCGATGAAGAGTCTTATTTTTGTTCCGTAGCCGCCATATTGAAACAGACTTGGCAACTATGTTCGAGGAGTAAACAAAAACATTGGAGTGAAACTATGCAAACAAACAAAGGTGCCGGACAGGGATTAAAACTATGATATGTTGACAGCTATACAGTGTTGCCGAGTTCATCGTCAACGTATACATATATAATACATTGAGTCTTACTTTCGTTCCGCAGCCGCCATTTTGAAACAGACTTGGCAACAATGTTCGAGGAGTAAACAAAAAACATTGGAGTGAAAATATGCAAACAAACAAAGGTGCCGGACAGGGATTAAAACTATGATATGTTGACAGCTATACAGTGTTGCCGAGTTCATCGTCAACATATACATATATAATACATTGAGTCTTACTTTCGTTCCGTAGCCGCCATTTTGAAACAGACTTGGCAACAATGTTCGAGGAGTAAACAAAAACATTGGAGTGAAACTATGAAAAAACAAACAAAGGTGCCGGACCGGAGTGAAACTATGATATGTTGACCAGCTATACAGTGTTGTCGAGTTCATCGTAAACAATTATATACAATACATTTGTTTTAATTACGTTTACATCAAAAGAGCAAAAGCACTCACTAGTTATGTTCTTTTAATTCATCCCGAATTTTATAATTATGCAGCTTTACTGCAGTTCTAGAGAAAGCTTTTAAATTCCTCTGAGAATTGGCGTCAATATAAAAGCCATTCTTCATACGACAGGATTACTTAACTTTGAAGAAAACTCATGTACTGTACACAGCCCTGTTGATTGATTGGAAATTATTTTCAATTATTATTGATAACATTTTGAGCCATTTTATCTTGTTTCTGTCGATTTAATCTGTGTTATGAAAGCAGTATTTCTAAGTGCAGGTTCTACCTCAATGAATATTGTAATGGGAATCACGACTTAAACAATGAGAATGGTCATTATGGCGACGATGACTCAAACACGCTAAAATATTACACATTTACATATGTGTCAGTAAATTTCATATATATATATATATATATATATAGCAATTGAGACTAAACATGAATGAACGAAAAATATAAATTGCTTCTTATAGCACATTTAGCCTACAAATCCACAATAGTCACTAATAAATGTGTCCTCTTCTTCTTCAACATTGGAGCTAGCTTCATGAGCCCAGCCTCTGCATCCAGAACACTGGATCCTTTCCTTTTGAATTTACATCGTTCATTGCAAAAAATGCAGGCTGCATCAGCGTCTTCGTCTGATGATGATAATACATCCTTGTAGTCAGTTGTAGTGGCGATACGCAGAGAATCGCCACACGTTAAAATCGATAATGGTAATTTGTGAAACACCTCTAACTCTCTACAAAAGAAGTGTCAAGTAACGTGAAGTGGCAGTATGCATAGCCATTTTGGCACTGGATAAGCTCAAAATGTCTTGAGACTTGTGAAAAAAATTCTATCTTTAAAACCCTTATGCGGTGTACAAAACGGGGACGTCCCCGTTTTAGACTACCTTCATTGTCCCCATTTTATCCGCCCGTGCAGCTTACGAATAAAAATGGCGTATCTTAAACTGTGTGTGAGATATCTCTACAACTAAAATATTAAAATGTTGCCTAAATGCTAGTAAATACAACTGCAAACTTATAAAATGTTATTATATATCAATTACGGACTTATATATGTTGTTATTACATGACAAACTTGTAAATAAAGTCAAAAAGACTTACTTGATTATAACAACGCAAGAAACAGCCTACCGCAGGCACAACTAGACTCAAACTGCCGTTATACTTGCTGTGGACATTAGTACTGTGGTTTGCCATGAGTAGAAGCACAAGTCAGGGAAAACCCAACTGTCACCATTTAAGCCGCCGTCCCCGTTTTGTACAACTCTCCCCTATATATATGCACATTGGTGATCACTTTAGTAGATAATAAGGTGTGACATGATCATCATGACGTATGTTAAATATAAAACGCAAACAGGAGTTTTGAAGAAGCTGTTACTTGGTGCAGAGTTCTGTGTTAACATTTGAGAAAATAATTGAACAATAATCAAATAATAATCATAGTTTGGAAGGGCAGCAGCCAGAAGGATGTTAGTTGACGTAACTGTTTCACTTTAAAAACATAATTGGGGAGCCATGATGGATTACTTTTCCTCAAACTATCATTTACGTGGAAATTGAATATATTTTCATTGCCACAGAAAAATCTCATTTTAACTACATTAAACTGGGTTTTAATGTCGGTATAAATTCAGCAATTAGATGCAAGTATCAAGGAGTTTAAAGCGAATATTAAAACCTTCGGGGCGTTAATATCTGGAAATTTACAATCTTGATTCATCAAGCAGATGTTTTCAAAGGGGTGTGCTCTTGGCACTCTTAAACGCTAAAATTGGAACCATTAAGTCGTTTAGTGAGCTTTTAAGCTGGTTTGTTTTGAATCTTGTTCTTGACACGTGATTCATGACTGTGACGCGGGTGATGTTACCCATGATTCATTTGAGAAACACCTGGAATATGACGCCTGCAAATTTCGATTTATTTTAACGAATTACAACGTGTCAAACTTAATTTCATTTTAACTTGAAGCATAGAAACAGGGATAGCATAGAGTGGGCAAAAGCGAAAATTGCTGTAACCACTTCTTGCGCGGTCCGCCATGTTTTTACCAAGTTCACTCCCGGCAGGTTGATATGGTTAATATGTAAACAAGGATGTTTATAGGAGAGTTGGCCATCAATCTTTTTTTTCTGATCATTCATGATGACCAGAAAAAAATAAATTATACTTGCAACTTTGTGAGTTGTAATTATAAAATTCTTAAAATAAAATTACTAAAAATATTATATAATATCGGCCATTATGACGGCAATGAAACCTGATGCTTGCCGGGGACTCGGAGAGGGCATGGTTACAACTGTATAAAATATAATGATTATATAATATAATAACAGGAAAATTACAACATGCAAACTTTTTGTAAAGTATATTATTATTATTTTTTTAAATTTCTCGAAAGTTTTAACTTTTCTTCAACAGTGGTACAAAATTAATAAAAAATGCATGTATTAACAATTGTTTTTACCTTTGCGGGAGACGTACATGTACGTGTGTCCCGTCAAATGCGGGAAAAACGTTCTTGTACGTTTGACCCTCTCTGTCTACCTGCTCCCTCAGCCCTTTCATATTTTTATGACCCAAACTATTTCTTTCCAGCGGTGGACATTTGGGAATAGAACCCTTTTTACCCTAACCACTCTCTTCCCACGCTCCTTAAGGGATCGCATACCACCACAATGAGGTACATACGACTTTTTCTTCCGATTGCTTGCTCAATGAGTTAAGGGTTGTCTCAAAAGTTAGTTGTCTTATGTTCGCACCCGGCTCAGTTATCAACGGATTTCTTTGGTGTTTGGAATCAAACTAAACATAAAATTACTAGAAAAAAATATTGTCATATTTATTTTAACAATTAAGCCTATAAACAAATTTTCAAAATTTGTTTAAAGTCCTAATTCTCCCTCAACAAGTTCCGGTGCTCAAATAATTAGCATGTGTACTTACAGGTGGAATAATTAGACTATAAATTCAGAGTATGCAGACAGTTGTTATGTATATTGACATTTGTTATGGTAGGTGTAATTTAATATTTCTTATTAACTAAAAAATGGTGATAAATTTAAATTATAGTGAGTCTTAATACTTAAAGCGTGGTTAATAAACAAACATACATATGAAATATATCTGAATACAAAAATGTCTAATAACGATATACATTTTTTTGTTTATTCGATTTCTTGCGAAGAATGCGAAAAGACATATATGGGACAAACCTCACAAAAAAAAATTTCAAAAACAAAATTTCTAATAAAAAATCCTTAATCAATTCCAATTCCGGGGCCTGTACTTTATATATTCTGTACACTTCTGTACATATATATATGAAATACAGCTGGATACAAAATTGTAAAATTTCGATCATATATTAAACATATTTTATGGATATATGCATAGCATATTTGTACATGAGTCATGTTTTGACGATCATGAAAACTAAAAAAATAATAATTTGAATGACATCATTGTGCTAATAACAATTATGTTCTATGGACGAGTTATTGAGTTAACCTTAGTGGATGTTATCAGGTAATGGTATATCGTATTTAATTTCTGAATACCTGTTCTAATGTTACAGGCTTTGGGAGTATTAGTTATATAAACCAGCTCTTTGCATAATCTCTTCTGAAGGTTAAGTTCAAAACCTATAGGTTTAGCGCCATTGGAATTAAAACTGTGGTTATTTGTAAGTGCATGATTAGCAAAGCACTGGTCCAGGAATTCGAGTTGATTGAAGATTTGTGATTTTCAATTATGTTTTTGAAGTGCGAGGTTTGTCCTATATATTTCTCATCACATTCTTCGCACAGAATGGAATAAACAATGTTACTCTTTAAATATTTTTGGGTTTTGCTCTTTAATTTTGAATAAACTACCCGGTTTTATGTTTTTTGTGCATTATATGTTATTATAAATTTTTTTTTTTTTTTAATTTTTAATAGTTGATTAGATAATCACATAACAAATATAATCCTTCTATATTTGTTGGTAGTTGATTCTGGTTCTTTTTTTATTATTCTTCTTTGTTTATTGTGCTTGTTTGAGCTGCTAAAATTTGGTTTGCTGGAATACCTGATAAGATAATACAAAATAAGCAAAGAAACTGTCTGCATTTTCTGAATTATTAATCCAATCAAGCATAGTAAAATTACGGTAATTTATAAATATTTTTATTAATTTGGGTTAAAAACAATTGTTAACACATGTATTTTATATTTATGTTGTAGTCCTGATGATTAAAACATAAATGTTCGAATTTTTTGCAAAAGAACTAATACGATATGTTTTATTGATGGCCAACTCACCATAAAACATCCTTGTATAATTAGGTGGTCATTAACCAACTTTCACCAAGTTAATTTGTAAAGTACTGTTAATGTGAGAATGCCTTTTTCAAAAAAGATAATACTTGGCTCACACTGTAACGCCAAATATTTCGCATCATATCTAATTCTTATGTTATGAGTCTCATCCAAATTTTTTATGGATTTCAAACCAAATTCGTCAAAAAAGAGCGACACAATCAGTATTTTTTAAAATAGAGTACGCTTTGAAAAGAGCAGGCGAAATATTTTCGCCACATTTTCTTCATATTTTTAACTCACGTGAACAATGTTATTACGCGTCACATTCAAAAACTATTGGATCATTATAATCCTTAGTATAATCCGAGAAAAAGATCAACAGTTCAAGGAGAATGGTGTATTTGGACTGGAAATCACTGAACGAGAACCATGAGCTTTCACCATTTAAGGTAGTTTGCGCGAAAGAACACTTCACCTCGAATTTGATGAATTTGGACTCATTTTAAAGAAAAAAACTCTCATCTTTCCAATTATATATCAAAACATATCAACTCCTTGCCGAACTACTTTTAGAGCTATTTCCCTGAAAATGTAAGCTGTTTTACATTTGGGATAGATTATGGCTGTGCGCTCCAGAGTAGGAGAATATTTAAAAAATTAGGAACTTCTAGCACCTAGATTTCGTCAAAAAACTAACGTTGTGTAGATTGCATGTTTTCTCAACTATTAATTAAAAAATAATAATCTATTACTCAACACAGTAATTTTTACAGAATCGCAAGTAAAAAACCTGCTGATTTGAAGGGTTTTCAGCCGTACGGCGGGAAAAAATGAGTCAAGTTAGAGACTTATGTAGCTTTATTTATTTCATTTCCTAGAGTTTTGGGCATATATAACCATATATTTGTGCCATTAATATTACATAAGTTATTTCGTACTACTTACAGACGCTGAAATCAAAAAATAAAATTTGAATATTGTCTCCAGTATGACTATTATGTAACTATCTCGCTCAAACCATCTTAAGTATGTAACTTAATAACATGTTAATAAGATACAGTCCAACCCCTGTTCATATGCTGTATTCATCTTAAAAATTTAATTCTAAAGGGCTTCACGTCATGGATGTATGCAATTCAAGAAAAGTTGTAATGATGAAGGGTTTCAAATATAACAGAGATATTTTAACCATTCCTACGGTTTGTTTTTGCCATCCACTTAACAATCACGCACAGATTCTCAAACAGACAGTTTACACTTCACATTACGGAGTATTTTGTAAAAATCAGGCGTAGGAAATTACCACACAATCGTTTTGGAATAAAATTCAATCACCTCAACAGTTAAATGTAAATAATATGACGGTGTTATTTTGGAAGTCCTGGTCAATCCTTAAGAATAAAAAAAGAACTCGAGAAGGCTTAGCTAACGCTTTGATGAATTTATTCTAGCTTTTAAAACAATTATTATACATTACATATACATTTATCATTTAGAATTGGAGTCGAAATACTTTAAATAATAATTAAAACTGTTTCAAACGCTTATATATCACCAGAAAATGAACGAAAATTACTTGTACATGAAAAATACGTAAACATTGTCTATTTTTCTCGATAGATACCTCTAATTACATAGCAAACAGGTAATCCCGATTATTTTTTACACATGAACTTCATAAATACCTCATGTTACAGGGAGTATACATTTATAATCGCTTCAGTTATCACAATAAATTGTTATTTTTTTCTCTTATTATACAACATACTGTATTTATATAAAAGATACAGTTTCCGGCGTAATTCGGTGGAAATCTTAGATGTTAAACATAATGAAATCACTTGTCTATTTCCACACCTGAAAATGGCACTACGTGTAGAAACGATGGTCGGTTGAAATAAAACAGTTTGGAAATATACAAGTGATTTCATTTTGTTTAATATTGTATTTATAAGTGATATATTAATTAAAATACATCGCTTATACATTTTTTGGATAATTTATGTAGATGCTAATGTCCCATTGTGTTCGTATTTTTGGTTTTCAATACAGTTTTGAGCGAAAAACAGCTATAATATTTGAGTTAATGTGGTTTTTTTTAATTTATGAACGTTTTAGATTCTGAAAAAAAATGGCTCTTCAAAATGCTATGGTCACTCATCAATTTTAGGAGTGATTGTCCAATAATTCATCTCAACTCAAATTATTTCATTCGTCGCTCAAAGGAGTCTTAACTGCGCTAAGAGCCCGAATCCATCTCAGCATAAGATCAAAGGAATGGGCTCTGAAGACGACAAGAGATTAACACAACGGGCGACTTAATCCATCGTTAAACTTAATCCATTCGGTAGGTTCTGGCATCAAATCATTTTTCTGAAGAGAGGAGAGGAGGCCAGGGTGTTATATTAAGATATTCCTCCCGAATGTTCAACACAAGGACATTGAGAGACGAACAAAGCATTCTGACGAAGAGATGCCAGGAGCAATAAGACGTCCAAAAAGAGAACATTCGCTGAGACAAATTTATGAGACGAAGCTTGGAACTGGTCACAGATTATGCTTGCAAGAATTTGGCCAATGAACAAAAGATAGAAATGACTTACATGAGGAATGGATTTCTTATCTTAGAAAGGAAGATCTCCCAGATAAACTAATATTAGCATGGCTTTTTCAAATGATTTGAATTGAAACTAATGCAGTCATAATACAGGAAAACATGCCAATAAGTTAAGCCAATTATTAAACTAATAACAAATGAACTCAGGAACAAAAGATAGGATTCCTTGCAATGAGGAATGGATTCCTTATCAGAGAAAGAAAGATCTTAATGTTGGAATAATATCCATGGCTTTTAAAATAATTTAATTGAAATAGTTCACTCATAATAAAGGAAAATATGCCAAAAAGTTAAGCCAATTATTAAACTAATTGTACTTGAGCTCAGGAACAAAAGATAGGATTCCTTGCAATGAGGAATGGATTCCTTATCAGAGAAAGAAAGATCTTAATGTTGGAATAATATCCATGGCTTTTAAAATAATTTAATTGAAATAGTTCACTCATAATAAAGGAAAATATGCCAAAAAGTTAAGCCAATTATTAAACTAATTGTACTTGAGCTCAGGAACATTAGATAGGATTCCTTGCAATGAGGAATGGATTCCTTATCAGAGAAAGAAAGATCATAATGTTGGAATAATATGCACGGTTTTTCAAATAATTTCATTGAAATAGTTCACTCATAATAAAGAAAAAACATTCCAAAAAGTTGAGTCAATTATTAAACTATTTGCACAAGAAATCAGGAACAAATGATAGAATTCCTAACATGAGGAATGGATTTCTTATCTTAGAAAGGAAGATCTCCCAGATAAAATAATGTGCATGGCTTTTTATAATGATTTAAATTGAAACTAATGCACTCATAATACAGGAAAAATATACCAAAAATTTAAGCCAATTATTAAACTAATAATACATGAACTCAGGAACATAAGACAGGATTCCTTGCAATGAGGAATGGATTCCTTATCATAGAAAGAAAGATCATGAAGGATGATGAAAGGAATAATATGTATGGTTTTTAAAATAATTTCATTGAAATAGTGTACTCATAATAAAGAAAAAACATGCCAAAAAGTTAAGCCAATTATTAAACTAATTGTACTTGAACACAGGAACAAATGATAGGATCTTTTACACGAGGAATGGTTTTTTAAACAGAGAAAGGAAGATCTCCCAGATAAACTAATATATGCATGGTTTTTTAAAAGATTTAAATTGAATCTAATGCAATCATAACAATGAAAAAACATGCTCAAAAGTTAAGTTAATCAATACAATGTCCATATAACCTTTTGAACTAAACTGCTAAGTGTTTGGTCAATTAAACTAATTGCATTTGAACTCGGGAACAAAAGATACGATTCCTTACATGAGGAATGAATTTCTTATCAGGGATAGTAAGATCTCACATTAATATGAATGAATTTGTTTAGTGAACTATTTGATATAATATACTTAGAATAATGGACAAGTTTGTCAAAAGATAAACCATTTAAAGCAATTTTCCAGTTTTCTTACTACCTAAACAAATTTTCCTACTAATTTTCAATATTCGATCCTCTAAAATTGCAGTAGTGATTTTTTTATTTCCACATTCATTTGTTTTTGCATAATCAGGTACACCACAAAACCTAGAATTTTTCAGTTCATACAAAACTTGTTAAAATTCAGCAAAATGTCTTAAGTTCAGCAAGTTCTTGGAACTAATCTTTCTATAATTTTTCAGTAAAAGCTACCTTGCTGAAATTTAGAAAAAGTCTTAGATTCTGAATTTTTTAAGGATTATGATTCCCAGACTGATTCAGCAAAGAAACTTTATCAAATTGATCCAAATGCCTGACTTGAAGATAGTCTTACTGACATCATCATACCTATACATTATTTGCCTTTAAATATCTTGATAAATTACTTTTAGTTTCAACAAAAATAATCCTTCCAAACACAATTGCAAGGTAACTGTTTTATATAATTGCATATTTTCTCTGAGGACCCCCTTAGGTCTAAAATTCGTAAAGTTTCTTGGGAATAAGCTGCAGCAATTCAATTTCCGAAATAGGAAATGTTGGTTAGTAATTTTCTGCAAATATTTCAGTATTGAAATTCTCAGGAAAATATGCTGAATTTCTGCAATTTTTCCTTGCTTAAAAGTTGATAAAACTTAAGTTAAGGAAATCTTTCTTTGTTTCAGCAAATTATTTAAAATATTTTACTGGAAGATTACGTGATACTAATAATAATATTATATCAATTATTCCATTCATATAGAATTTACAGTACAATAAAGTACAATTTTAACAAATACATGTAATAAAGGTATCCCAGACGAAAACTTGTTTTGGGGTTACCATAGTGAATACATTTACAACGGCAGAGTAGGTTCTAATTCTTGCTAATAAGTTACATTATTATTATAGAGAACAGTTATTACATTTTTATGTAATTTGGTGCGTATTTACATTTCATAAAATTACATAAAATTCTAGAGAACACACATGCAGCGAATTTCATCTCATGACAATTCCAAGATTCCTAAATATACACACAATTTTAAATATGCATGGATATGTATATATTCAAATATATACACTGAATAAAGTACAGATCAGATCATACTCATACAACTCATTTGCCCATTTCAGTGGATACATTTTAATATCATTTTATATAACCCTTTTAAGTAATGATAATATATCTTCCTTATTGCACATAAGCCATTGTTTTACCCTTCTAATACATCTACATACTACCCCGCAAGCCGCCTCAATAGGCGTGTGGAGGGGGGTGCTAGGACACCAGCCGATTACATATTTAAAATGGAAACGCTCTAATGAAATTACGCCTAGCATTTATTAAAGTTCCTTATTGTTCGGGGGAAACATGAATTCCCATAATACCTATCCGTTTGGCAAAATATCTCTCTTAATTTATCTGTTTTGTGTGACCTGGAGATATATAGTGGGGTTCTAATATGATGTTTGTTCTCCGTGTCGCTCTTAAAGATATATCTATTCTCAATTGTTCAAGCAATCTAAGCCTAGCGCGCAGCCTCCGAGTCTCTAGCGGCTCCCAGCCTAATTCGTTTAAACATCTGTTTAACAACGCTGTCTTTACGCCCGTAGCAGTTTTTGACGAATCGCGCAGCTTTCCTTTGTATTTTATTTTAAGTTCCCGGATTAAGTCTTTCTGCACCGGATCCCATATGCTCGCTGCATATATTCAAGGTGTGGCCAGACGAGTGCGAAATAGCACCTCTCTTCTTTTTCAACTTAAAATCTTCCCACAATATACGCTTGACGAAGCCTAGCTTCTTCAGAGCTCTGCGACAAATATTTCTTATATGTGTTCCCCACGATAGGTTCGAAGTTATCGTAACTCCTACATACTTCACTTTATCTGTCGCCTTTATGTTAACACCATCCACAGCATATACATGGGGATAGTTGGACGACCTCCGCAAGAAATGTACCACCGTGCATTTTCTCAGATTAAGTTCGAGTCCCCACTCTTGGCTCCACACATGAACGTTGTTTAAATCCGATGATAGAGTTTCAAAGTCAGAGTGATCACTAATTTCACGATAGATGATGAATAATAAGCAGAGAGATATCCTGAAGGTATCGACACAAATATCGAATGTCAACTATACTCAAGATACTTCTCCGAAACGCAATTGTTTTCTATCATATCAGAGGAGGCTGAAAAAAACTAACAAGATCGTAGATATTAAATTATTTATAATGAGGAGATAATTAATGGGATTCTAGGAGATTCAGATCAAGATGAACTCAAAGGAAGATATATACATGAGATTTAGCCAAACTTTAAGACACCCGGTTAGGAAGCGCGGGGCATTGTGGGACAGAAGACAGAAGAAGAGAGACAAGCACTGAGATATGGGATTTGCAGAGAACCTATAAACAAGCCGTAGAACAGTAAAAGCTAGCACAACACAGGAGCTGAACAGAGGTTAAGTTAACCCGTGAACAAGACTGGGAGTATTATACATTACACTAGGATCAGTAGTTTCTGTGGAATTTAACGAAATAGAAGAACAAATATACTGAGAAGATCAGTGAACATAAGCTAAGATCATCTGGGATGAAGGTAGTGGAGATTAGCGGTAAGGAACGGTGAGGAAATACATGAAGATTAAAAGAACTCCTTCAGACAATGGTGAACATCAAAGCAGAACAACGATTTAATATTTAACATCATTGGTTTCTGGAAAAATATTGTAATATGTAAAAAAATAAGTTGAATTACTTTTGGCGCAAACTGTTTTGCAAGACATAAGGGATAAATCTTACGGAAATCGTCGTAATTTCAATGGTTACAGTTTCTTTTTAAAAGAATTGTACTTAAAAAATGTGGAAACCAAATTTTTGTATGCTCAGGGTCCCCGGCATGTCCTAAGAAATGGTTTTAAAGTTCTTCCCCGTTGTTAATTGTTAATACCCCGATGTCAAGGTCGTATAGAAACTATTTTCGGTGACTGCTAAAAAGTAGACGTTTGGTTAGCTCCTTGATGATATCCAGAACCCACCCACAAGCTCTTGAACAATTGTTTTATTTTTTAAGTCCAAACGTTTCTGCTAACATTCTCACACTACAACAACGCGATGCTCACTCTAACATTGTCCACCATTTCGTTCTATGTAGATTTAAAATATACTGCAAATGACATACTGCTTAGTTTTAATTAGAGACAACGAGTTGTTAAACAAAATTATATTCTATTTTTTGTTTTCAAATGGGATCTGTAATAGTTTGAAATCGGAGGGTTTCATAGAAAGTCGAAGGCGGGAGTTTTTTTACGAAATTTGTTGATCAGTGAGCCGATGATAATTTTAATTTTTTTAAATTTTTTTAAATTTTTTTTATTTTTTTTTATTTTTTTTTATTTCACAATGGAAAATGAAACGCGAAATCAAATGCAAAAAATTAAATTGGAATGACCATGCAAATTTTTTTACTTTCAGACTGAAAAAAAATTACTTTTTTGAATTTTGGACAGCTTCTTTCAATATCAACCCACGGTCAGAGTTTTTAAAAACTTTTTGCAATTTTCTACAAGCTTTACGGATTTTTGACACATTGACGGTCGTCCGGGGGTTATTCAGCAACGCACCTTCACGGAAATTCGATCCAATAAGATTTTCAACACGTGTTTGTCTCCGAATAATTTCCGAAAGTGTCCGTGGGGTGCTATTCTCTATCTATTCGAAGCTACCGATGCGGTAGCTTCGAATAAGCTACCAGAATTGGCTACCAACCGTATTCTTTAACTCGCGGGAGCTTTCTCAAGAACGTAAATTAGGAATTGGAGAGAAGAAGTTTGACGATATGCGGGTATGAGAATATTTTAAAACCAAATCCGCGGAAATAACATTTCTGGTGACTTCATTCTCAGAAAGGAAAGCTCTTCTCAATGTTTTTCCGTGGATAAAACTGCTGAAACATGTTTTAAGGCTGTTTTTAGACGGTGAAGATGTTCTTGAATCGTGTTTAGCGAAAAATGCCACGCATTCTAAATGATGCGAGCAAAATTGTAAAAAGTTTTATTTGCTACCATAACCTCGTGATAAATTTCGTAAATACGAACGCACGACGGCCATCTTGGCTGTTTTGTTCAGTTGAAATAAGATTGTTCGTAAATTTAATGTATGAAAGTTTATGATCTATCGCAATATTTCCCCAATGAGTTAGAAAGTTGCTCATGATTGTTAAAACAAATCCTTCTTCATGGTCCCTGGTACATTGAAATATATTAATGTCAATAATTAATTACTGTCACATTGTGTCACATGAACTCAGGAACATTAGATAGGATTCCTTGGAATGAGGAAGGGATTCCATATCAGAGAAAGAAAGATCATGATGTTGGAAAAATATGCATCGTTTTTTAAATTATTTCATTAAAACAGTTCACTCATAATAAAGGAAAACATGCCAAAATGTTAAGCCAATTATTAAACTAATTGTAACTGAACTCAGGAACAAATGATAGTATTCTTTTACATGAGAAATGATTTTCTTAACAGAGAAAGGAAGATCTCCCAGATAAACTAATATGCATGGCTTTTTTAAATGATTCAATTGAAACTAATCCACTTATAATACAGGAAAAATATTCCTAAAAGTTAATCTAAGCAATACAATTGCTATATATAGACAATAATGTGACCTAGAGGTTCTCTCGCCTGTGGGTCAAACAATTCGTCGCCCAATTTCCCTGGAAGTGTAGGTATTAATAACTTTGTTCCTTATCAATCACAGATGTGGCAATGTTTTCCTTACAGCTTGTGAAAAATAAATTTTGGAAAACTGGAAACCTTGAGACAACACGAAAAATATGAGACGTTATGGAAGAAGGGACTGCCTGAGTCTCAGACTCGCCCCAATGAATTTCTGTCTTCTTTTCATCTATTTACCTATTATCTTCCCTATAATGCTTATATGGGTCCCACAGTCCCCTGCCATGCGCCTCTGTGAAGGCTTTCAGGATAGTGTGTACCGACATATATTCATATAAAAAAACTATCGATGAAAAAAATAGTATAATGTCATAGAAAATGACTACATGGTACCAATGGATTTGCAATAAAACAACTTTTTTAATAAAATCAGGGAAACTATCCGGTAAATGTCTCAATTTTACTATTTTCACTATAGAATATTCCACTCAAGTATCTCAGAAGGTGGGTTTACTGACATTTAGGAAATATTTTAAACATAAAATCACACAACAATCAAAAGCAAAGGAAAAACATTCCCTAACAACGATGGAATGGTTTGGTATTGATTAAGGCTAGCCTAGGTATTGAATAAATCATCCAGATACGAGGAAATGGGAGGTCGTGCCACGAAGTGTTGCTACACCTTATATTCCCTCCCACACTTCGAAAATAATCAGACGCCATCCCCCCTCCCATAATTCCCCTCCCAAACACGTCACCTATTCTTACGTAAATGCAGTTTCTTTTTACAAGCGAGTGCCATCAAGTTTTGCGACTCATTTAATATTTTCTCCCCTCCCACACTACGCGGCTAACCTGAATTCATCCCCCCTCCCATAATTCCCCTCCCAAATACGTCACATTTGCTTCGTAAATGCAGTGTCTCTTAACAAGCGAGTGCCATCAAGTTTTGCGACCCTTATAATAATCCCTCCCACACCACGTGGTTAATCAGACGCCATCCCCCCTCCCATAATTCCCCTCCTAAACACGTCGCGTATACTTACGTAAATGTGATAACTCTTCACAAGCGAGTGCCATTAAGTTTTGCAACTCTTATTCTCCCCTCCGTCCCCCATCACACCACGCCGATAATCTGACGTCATCGTCCTCCTAATCACTTCACATGCATTCATATGAATGTAGTTCCTCTTTACAAGCGAGTTCCATCAAGTTGTGCTACTCTTATCCTACACACTACGTGGATGATCTGTCGCCATCCCCTTACACCCTTATTCCCTAATACGTCACCCACGAGGACATTCTGACGTAATCCCTCTGATCCTATTACCCCTAAGAAACATGTCACTAGTATTTTCAGTTAACTAATGTAATTGAGGCAATACAGTCCACAGTTTTTTCGAGTGAATAAAATTATATTTCATGAATATTTCATATTTTACAATAAGTTATTTAAATATAATATTAAAGCAACCTATTTGTTACCGTTTTATACGACTCAGTTTCATAAAACCGGTCAACCATCAGCGCCGATACTCTAGTTGATCGTAAAACGGCTGCCACCAAGTTCAGCTACACCTCTCCATTTAATCCTACCATACCCTGCGGATAATATGACTATCTTTCTCCTTATAGTCCCAAACTCGTTTTTGCAAACTTTAATTTGATACTGTTTGATAAAATTGGTTAAACTCTCGTTTGAACATAATTCTTTGCTCAAGGGAGTGCCATCAAGTTGTGCTACGTCTCATCCTCACCCCCTGACGTCATCCCAAACACGACTTCTCAAACACTTATAGCGCAGTAAAATAATATTGGAATATGCTGATACCCCCGTCAATAGAGTTGCTCTTCTACACTTCTACTCTGCTGAGTGCCACCAGGTTTTGCTACACCACTTGCTCTCCATCTGACGTCATTCCCCCTCCCCTACCACCTTAATACGTCCCCGCAGCGATATACGTACATGTGTGTTAAAATCGGTCACCAATTATAACTGATAATCCAGCTAATTCTAATGTCTCATTTAGTAGCGAGTGCCACCAAGTTCTGCGACGTATTTTGTTCTACCTCCGATGCCGTCCCCTCCCAAAACATCTCCATTTACGAATCCATTTCATGGAATCGGTCAACAATTGGTACCCATACTCCTGTTTATTCGTAGTTCTGTTCCACCAGCGAATGCCACCAAGTTATGCTGCACCGTTAGCTCTCCCCCTGACGTCATCCTCTCTCAAAAAATTTCTCGCAACAATTCACGAATACTAAATCATTAATATAGATTATTACGAATACTTCAGTTTATTCTCAGTTATGTTTTACTAGCTTGTGCCACCAAGCTTGGCTACCCCTTACACATACGCTGTCCCCCCTTAATCTCCCACACCTCGTGTATAAATCTGACGTCACCCAAATAATAAACATAATTGATAAAATAGGTCAACAATTAACACTGATACGTTTGTACGAATTTCTCTTTTAACTCTAGAATGACGGGTATAACACATAGGTATTCAACATCCAATTTGACCACTCATTTGTTAATATATTCTTTCGAAATTTTGTGAATTTGTTCATTAATACGTATGTTTTTCTAATGTGGAATGAAAATTTCGTAATTTTTGTTGGCTAAGTTTTCAATTGATGATATACCAAGAAGGACGGCTTATGGGTCATTTTGACCCGTTGCTTCTCTCTCTCTATTGGAGTCAAGTTTTCTCATTAATTTCTTCTGTAAATCACCGTTATTTCAGCTAAAATACATCATCGCAAATCTAGAGCAGAATTTGAAGCTTTTATATTTCATTTGAATGCACTGCGTCGATAGCGGAGCTTACCTGGTTGCAGCTTACGAGAAAATGGAAAGCAATATGCCAACATTAGCTATTAGAGTAAAAATACTATGTGAACAGAATAAAAAAGTAATCGTGTCAGGTTTTTGCTTTCCTACAACACATGACCACCCACGCTTTATCTCATCTGTCGCAGATAGCTAGTTGTCTCTCCTATATTACGGCGAATATATGTTCAGTAATGCTTATGGTGACAGTTTTCGTTGAATGATAAAATGAAATGAAATGATAGAAATAGATACCCCTGCCCGTCCTTCTAGGTGGTGCGAAACTTCCGTCCTCCTAGTGAAAATAGTGTGTGCCACCAAGTTTTACCACGCCGTTATTTCTCCCTCTGACGTCATGCTCCCCCAACACCTATCCTCACAACCATTTACGAATCCGTTTCGTTAAATCGATCAAAATTAGCGCTGATACTCCAGTTTATTCGTAGTTCTCATTTACTTGCAAGTGCCACCAAGTTCTGCTACACCGTTTGCACTACCCCTGGCGTCACCACGCCCTCTCCCCAAAAAATGAATTCACAACCAAATACTCCGTTTCATTAAATCGATCAGCAATTAGCGCTGAGACTCCAGTTTATTCGTAGTTCTCATTTACTTGCAAGTGCCACCAAGTTCTGCTACACCGTTTGCACTACCCCTGGCGTCACCACGCCCTCTCCCCAAAAAATGAATTCACAACCAAATACTCCGTTTCATTAAATCGATCAGCAATTAGCGCTGAGACTCCAGTTTATTCGTAGTTCTCTTTCACTAACTAGTGCCACCAAGTTTTGCTACTCCTTACACGTTTTGCACCCCCCCTTATCCTCCCACACCACGCGGAGATAATCTGACGTCACCCCTCTCCCCTCCATCCCCCCCCTCCATCCCCCCCACTCCCTTTCCCACCTCTCTCCCGAACACGTCACATATATTACCACCCTCCCCTCAAAAGCCCCGTCTGAATCACTTCCCCTCAAACTCCCCCTCCCTCTTCCCCTCCCTTCCCCCTCCCTTTCCCCTTCCCCTCCCCCCTCCCCTCCCCCACTGAACTGGCCCGGGCACCTGACAGGGATACATCACTCTGAAGATTTACTGTCACGCCATCTCTCGGGACGTCAAGGCGACACGCCTCTTCTGCGAGCAGAGCCGCATTCTACCGCCGATATATCTTAAGCCTCTCCTCCTCCCTCTTCCTCCCTTCCTGCTTCCTCCTCCCTCTAAAAGAAGAGTCCATCGGCCGTCCATCTTCTGTATCCTTCATTATAGCCTCCCTCCCTACACCCCAAAAAGCCTCCTCCTCCACCCCTCCCCCATACTTCCCAACTGAATAACTTCCCAACTCTCCATGCTTTCCTCCTCTTTTATTCCGAACACCAGCAGAGAGAAAAATCCTTCTCGTTTCATCCACCACCTCTGCCACTACATTCGTTACTTAAAACACCCTTCCATCTCTCCACGAATTACTCCTCTATTTTGCACTAATTAAGATTGGTCACATTGTTATTAAACGCTATCGGATTGCTAATAAAAGGTTTAATTAGATTGTTAGTGTTGTTGGTTTCTAGTTTCTTCCAACTCTACCACTACTTTCGTCTCTTAACGCATTCCTTTTCATGTTTAAGCAAAATTCTTCCATAGTTACACAAGGTAAAATTGTACACATTGTTAGTAAATGTTGTAAAATTCTTCCATAGTTACACTAGGTAAAATTGTACACATTGTTAGTAAATGTTGTAAAATTCTTCCATAGTTACACTAGGTAAAATTGGACACATTGTTAGTAAATGTTGTAAAATTCTTCCATAGTTACACTAGGTAAAATTGGACACATTGTTAGTAAATGTTGTAAAATTCTTCCATAGTTACACTAGGTAAAATTGGACACATTGTTAGTAAATGTTGTTTTATTGATAATGACAGGTTAAATTAGATTGTTAGTGTTCTTTGGTATCTAATTTCTTCCAACTCTACCATAACTTTCGTCTATTAACACATTCCCTTTCATATTTGAGCGATAATCTTCCATAGTTACACTAGGTTAGATTGTACTCATTGTTTGTAAATGTTGTATTATTGTTAATAACAGGTTTAATTAGATTGTTAGCGTTTTTGGTATCTAGTTTCTTCCAACTCTACATCTACTTTCGTCTATTAACACTTTCCCTTTCATATTTAAACGATAATCTTCCATAGTTACACTAGGTTAGATTGGACACATTGTAATTAAATGTTTTCTGATTGTCTATTAACACTTTCCCATTCATATGTCAGCAAAAATCCTCCATTGTTACAATTATTAACATTAGTCACAATGTTTGTAATGGTTATTTTTTTATTAACAACAGTTTTATTTACATTTTTAGTGTTTTTGGTATTGGGCTTCCAGTTAATTCAGCATCTGCCACTACTTTCGTCACTTTAACATTCTCCCCTCTCGTATTTCTACGAATATATCCTCTAGTTACACTATTTTAGATTGGTCACATTGTAAGTTAACAGTTTTTGATTGCTAATAACAGGTTTAATTACAATGCTAGTGTTCTTAGGTTTCCATTATTTCCGTTTCTGGCACTAATTCCATCACATAGCAAACACTTTTCCTATCATATTTCAGCGAAAATCTTTTATAGTTGCAATAATTAAGTTTTGTCACATTGATGATTATTGTAATTTGATTGTTAATAACAGTGTTAATTACAAGATATGTGTTTATTACAAGCTTCCAGGTTCTTCGCCCATTTTCCAATTCCACCTATTTTTTTCTCATACCACATTTCCTTTCATATTTCTGGGAAAATCTTCCATAGTTACACAAACTAAGATCAGTAATATTGTTAATGATTGTTATTTAATTTTCAGTATCATTGTCAATTATATTGTTAGTGACTTCTCTTTCAAGCTTCTGGTTTCTTACCACGATACCACGACTTTATAGACAGTTTGGAAGTTATTCAGTGACGAAGGGACAGAGTGAATAATGTTTTGTGGGATGGTGGAAGTGTTTTTACTTGTCACTGGACAGCTGAAAGTCGTTGTACTGTACAGATTCGAGTACGGTAATGACTAAAATTAAACGCATTACGGTAGAATGACCTATGTAAACGAATCTAACATGTCAAGTATAAAACAGGTCCGAATCATTGTACATACATTACAATAATAATATTTGTTTACGGGTAAAGATGACTCATTTCAAAGTTCGCATGGTTTAACACAATATAAGCTATACTAAACATAGAATTATATTAAAGAATAGTAATATCCATTGAATAGCGATATAATGATCAATGACTATTCTGACCTGAAGCACTTAGAGGCCAGGTCCAGTGACTAATTTGATAGATGTGGCCAAACGAACACAGTTCCTCATTAGCCTTGCCTTCTCAATGACATCTACAAGTGTCGATAGCTTCAAGTGTGTGGCTTAAATCTGGAAAATCAGTGCTTTCCACATGGTCAATTATATTATGTTGCATGTTCACGAGTGGGACATACCAGTAATACCAAATTCAACACCAGCTGATGAACTCCATGCTTGCCTCAAAACATCGAATCTTTGTAAACAGAAACTCACGTTAACGACCAATATGCGCGTAAATCTGCAGCGAAATGTGTCACCCATATTTTCAAAACAGCTATTGGACATTGGTAATGGAAAAGTACCCGCTGATGCCGACACAAAATATATATTTCAATTCCATTCAACTTTTGTGTCATTGTTCCATCGATCGAAGAATTTATTCAGAATTATTTTCCACAAATTGTCACCAATTACAAATACAATGGCTTTGCGAACGTGCTATTTTGCAGTAAAAAACGCCGACGTCAATGCAATCAACTTACGCCATCCACGAACAGATTTCGGGCGAGTCTGTCTGTCCCCCTACAAATCGATTGATAATCGTCATGAATGCGGAAGAGATTTTTAATTATACAATTAATTTTTTAATTTCTTTGGATCTTTCTGGTGTATAAGCGCACAAATTGTCACTCAATCTTTGCGCACCAATAATTCTTCTGCGCAACATTAATACACCAAGGATGTGCAATGGAACCAGGCACACTGACAAACCACTGTTGCCAAACGTCATCTAAGTGACAATATTCTTAATGGCAATTCAAAAGGAGAAGATGTGCTTATTCCACGTACTCCAATCATTCACACCGAGATGCCATTTGATTTCAAAAGACTACAGTTCCCCGTTCGCCTTGCATTCTAAATGACAATCAACATGGCACAAGGTAAATCGATTCAATTGTATGGATTAAATATGGAAAAATCAATGCTTTTCACATGGTTAATTATATGTTGCATTCTAACGAGTGGTACAGCCGAATAATAAATGTTTTTTGCAGAGGGCGGTAGGAACAAACATATTTTATCTCCGAAAGCACTCGAATAAATATTTAACTCTATTGTAATACACAAAAAAATCATTTTCTTTCATGAATAATGAACATGTAAATGTATTAGGGTATCATATATATCATTACAGAAAGGTCTTTTTCTGTCATTCCGTATATATGCCCCGTTAACATACTGCACCTACAGTGATAAATGAGGTATCATTTCAAACGTTGAATCACCGGCTTCTGACGAAAAATACAATCTCAATCTCAAATTTCACTATTTACCCATTAATTTGACTTAAAAGTTTCGATAAACTCTCTTGCCTGTATTGTATTCATATGTTTTGTATATATTTTTTCAAGAAAACAAGTATGAATAAAGTACTTTATGATATACACCTTCTTCTCTATTTAAAACCCAATTACACCGTTTCCTTAACGTACTTATACCCTCAATAGCGTGAAAGTGCGAAATTTTCGCACGGGTAACCTAATTTCATTTACTTGGAAACATTGTTGTTACTAAAGTTGTACATTTTTAGAAATTTGGAGTAGTAAACTAATAATTATTATAATTTAAAAACAAATAATTATATGCATTTATGCACGCTGACTGGTGTTTCACTCCCAAGTATTTGGTACCTTGAGATCAGATTGGGGGAACTATGTAACTTCCAAATAGTTTCACACGCCATCAAGTCATACAAATGCTAGGCTGTATCGTCTTCGGAGATTAGTGTGGTGGTGGCTATTCTCTTGGAGGGAAAATTGAATGAAAAATGTTACAGAACAAAGGATGAAAAACAATTAAAAAATACGAAATTTAGATTGAAAAAAGATTCGGTCATCCGCATCGCAGTACTTCGTGGTCGATTCCGTGAACTTAAATCTTATAACCAAAAGCTATTGGCTAGTTGATACCGTACCAATTCACAGTGGGTCGAAGTTCCGGGTTATGCCCGTCAAAAGTCAATTTTTTTCAATGTAAAAACGTGCAAATATGTAGTTGTTCCAGAGGTAGAGGTCCCTGCTGTAACATGGAATACAATTTTGTGGCCTAAAGGCTAATTTATTACAATTATGAGACTTAGGTTTTGGTGTATCTCCAACGCAGATTTTCAAATGAACTTGCACCTCCTATTACATGGTGAAGAAAGTCATGACAGAAGGTTAAAGGACGTTCGGTTTGTTTGACTCTTAACTTAATGGGAATTCGACGAAACTTGCTGGAAGCATTACTTATGTTATCTTAAGGTGGCTGGAGCGGTAATCGTGAATCGTTGAAGGTACATTCTAATAATTTTTCAAGTAAGTCAAAAAAAAATATTCTTGGACCACATTTCACTCAAGTACAAGTTTATACGTTGGAAATAACCATAAATGCAGTAGTGAATATGATGCAAGTGTTACATTTAAAAAATTTGCTTCAATTAAAGTATTGTTTTGACTTGGATTTTCGGCGCGAAATTCGAAATTTACGAGAAAATCATACCTAAATACGCTATTTTTACTCGGAATGATACCTTGATATTTCTTAGTAGCAATTATAATAATATGAAACTTCTTATTTCGCATTTAAGAGATAATCTGTATATACGTAATCGATTTTTTTCACAATATATGCCGTGTGCCATAAGAGCACTTGTTAAAATATCATTGAATTGCCAGGAAACCAAATCGGTAGCATACAGTTTTTTTCACTTTTATCGATAGATATTACAAATAAGGACACGTATGCAAAGTTTCACTCAAATCTGTATTTTAACAAAAATCGCTCCAGCCACCTTAAAGATACCTGCATTTTTTCCAGAATTATTTACCGCAGATTTCTTAGAATATTTGATGTGGAAGTGGGCATGTGAAATTACATATATGGGTTCTTAAATGGGAACGCGAGGTGCGACTAGATTTATTCATCCAAAAGAACGTTTTCTAGTCAACAATAATAAGAAATACAAAAACAATTTAAATCACCAATAGAATAATGCATGAAAATAATTTGATATACTTTATTTTTATTATTTTTGTTTTTCTTAATATTCATAACTATAAAAAGGTTCTTTTCGAATGAATTAAGCTACTCATACCTTGTGTTCCCATCTAAGAACCCATATGTAACTTCACATCCCCACTTCCACATCAAATATCCCAACAAATGTACAGTAAATAATTCTGAAAAAAATCATGTAGATTTAAGACAACATAAGTAATGCTTCCAGCAAGTTTTGTCGAATTCCCATTAAGTTAAGAGTGACAACCCAAAGAACCTCCTCAAATGGGAATGTAAGGGCTAGCTGAGATGAGTGTGGAGTAAAGATCCCCAGATAAAAGACCTTCGGGTTGGTGTCTGCTGATGATAAAACATTTAAATGATATTATTATAATGTAAAAAGTACTCACGAAAATATAAAGAGTTCAAATACTACCGTTCGATAGCTCAAAAATCGAATTCCGAATTCCTAAAGCCGGCTCCTGACTAGGGTGACGATATTTCAAGGCCACAGCAGAGGATACCGGAAGAATAATGATTAGTTTGATGACTTACCGCTGTGTGTGGTAAAATTGGAAACTTTTGAATTCAAATGGTATTTATTCTTTACCTCTTTTTATATATTTGGTGCAAATTTCATGAGTTTAGGTCGAATAATATTTTTCTTTAACTTTTGTCGACGTTTCGGATGTTTATTGATCGATCTTCTGGGCTATAAACAAATGATGTATGATGTTAAATCCACAGATATACTAGATTGGCAGTGTCCACTCTGGCCGCAGGGATGCGTTGAAGCCTACCCCTTGCGCACGCGGCCATCTTACATAATTAAACGAATCGTAAACAAAGCGCAGTACTGATTTGTGAATCTCGTTGTAGACCTTTCTTTTGAAGGAATTGGGCCTGAATCGACAAATGAATAACCGTAAGTCAGAGCACAGATCAAAATACAACAGGTTGGCTATTTTCACAAATCTTTAGTTGCCACTCATTGTAAATTCTCAAGGATGACATGTTGCTATCGAATTTACGATGGTGTCGGAAATTTTGTTGGTTTCGTGGTGAAATAAATAGTTGCTTTGAAAAGTTTTCTCGTCGTCTTCATTCTTCCTTTTCTATAACTTGGCTTGAAGATGGAATAAAATTCCATGTAAAAAATACCCCCTAGCCATTCCAGTATTAAAATAAAAATTATATGGTTGGAGAGCCAAGTGACGTAGAATTGTATACACGGAACTTTGTTTTACTGAACTACTTTAAAAATGCTTTTCATGAATTCTTTACCGTAGCCGTCAGTGCAAACGATATACACAAATTGCTGAGGTAAGATGGCGGCGATGAAGGCTTCACTTTAGCTCCACCCACTTCCAGGCCTTGGTTAAATCATTGACAGTTCTGTTTTGGTTGCATAATTGTAAATTTACAGACATTAAATATAAAAAATACATAGACATAGACATTCAACATCGTTACCTTTATATGTTTGGTGCTGTTTTTATTTACAATTTCAATTTGGTTGCTTGGATACAAAATTTCTTTGTTTAACAGTTATGTGTCATTTGTTAAATTATGATAAATTTGCTTAGAAAAGTAATGTCTGTTCTTTTATTGCAACTTTTCAAAGAAGCCAAAATTATAGACTCAGGAGCAAATTTATCAAAAAGATTATTCAAAGAAATGTACCATATGTATCCAGAAATAAAAAAAGCTGCACGTGTATTTCTTGTGTTCAAGTTGTTGAGACGTATATATAGGCACAACGGTGATTATTATAAAATATTAACACACCTATCAGTGTGAAATGGAAGAGAAGTCGAGATAATCAGTCAATGGTCTCAGTCATAGAACTAACCAATCAGGAGTCACCTGATCCGGATTTTTGAATATATATAACGGCCAAATTTTGACTCCTGCGGCAGTCAGGAGCCGTGATGATGACGAAAAAGTCCTTTGCCGAAACGTCGAATGGTATAATACCTATTACCTGGTGGAATAATATCGAAACGTTTAAACATCAGATTCACCGGAAAAATCTTCGATCATTAATCACCGCCTCCCTTCATTCGAAAGGGTAAACGTATTTTGAAAAAATAACGAAATTTGGTGAGAAAAAACATTATTTGCACGAAAATAAATTTTTCCTTCAATTACCGTATTTTAAAACTTATTATGGAGTAAAAATTCAACGACTGCGAGGTAAAAAACTACGCCTAAAATATGTTTTTTGTTCTGGTTTCATTCATCGGTCATTAGTTCTCTCAAAGAAATGAATAAAATCTTCAAGTAATTTCTGCCTTCAGCTGACACAGACTTTATAACTTCTAAAAGTGTAAACATAAATCGCACTCGTCTTTGTGTTCAACTTGTCACCCTGATGAAAATGGTTTCTTTTTATCACAGTTATGCGATAGATATTAACCATTTTAAGTGCTTTTGCAAACCAATCCAGTTTGATGTACAAATAAACTCTCCAAATATTCAATATTTTGTGATGAAATATACACTCTTGAAAACAATATTGGAAGAAGATTATAACAGGAGGGATCACGCAAGAAGACCAGCTGATGGAACACACTAAGCAATGAATAAATTAAGTTTAATAAAAGATATGAAGAGTTTATTTAACAACAAAACAAATGTTTTAATAAATGCCAACTTTAGAAATTATAGGACACATTATGTGACCAACCGCTTTCAAATACTATTAGAAGAAAATATGAATTTGATTGAAAAAGTGATTATTTTGTTCACACTTTTTGACCATGTGGTCGCCAAAATATTATCTTGGAAGAAAAATTGAATGGAAAAAATAACAGAGACAGATTATAGGACGGAAAATATTTAACAAAGACGACTTTTTGAATGACAAAATGTATTGAAATATATAATTAAACCACTAAATGGTGTGCAAATAGTCATTATTTTGTTCACAATTTGTGACCATGTGGTCGCTAAAATATAATCTTGGGGAAGGAAAATTGAATGGAAAATGTTACAGACACCGATTCTAGAATGGAAAACATTTAACACATACGACATTTAGAATGAGGAAAAGGTACTGAAGGATTTTATAGTTTAAAATATATGATTAAAAATCATAGTGTCATGTAATAGGTGTTTAATTTGTTCACAATTTGTGACCATGAAGCCGATAAAATATTATCTTGGATGAAAAATTGAATAAAAAATGTTACAGAACAAAGGATGGAAAACATTTTATTTAAAGACGAAATTTAGATTCAAAAAAGTTATCGAAGGAATTTCAAGATTAAAAATATAGAATCAAAACACAATGTTTTGCAAATAGTCATTATTTTGTTCACAATTTGTGACCATGTGGCGGCTAAAATATTATCTTGGATGATAAATTGAATTTAAAAAGTTACAGAGACAGATAGGTTGGCACACAGTTAACAAAGACGAATTTTAGAATGAAGAAAAGGTATTGAAGGATATTATAGGCCAAAATATATAATAAAAACTCGTAGTGTCATGCAATAGGTGTTAGTTTGTTCACAATTTTTGACCATTTAGCCGCTAAAATATTCTCTTGAAGAGAAAATTGAGTGGAAAATGTTACAGAACAAAGGACGGAAAACATTTTAAAAAAGACGAAATTTATATTTTAAAAAAGTTATCGAAGGAATTTCAAGATTAAAAATATAAAATAGAAACACAATATTTTGCAAATAGTCATTATTTTGTTCACAATTTGTAACCATGTAGCCGCTAAAATATTCTCTTGAAGGGAAAATTTAATGAAAAATGTCACAGAACAAAGGATGGAAAACATTTTAAAAAGACGAAATTTATATTTAAAAATGTTATTGAAGGATTTTAAATATTAAAAATATAAAATCAAAACACATGATGTTATGGAAATAATCATTACTTTGTTCACAATTTGTGACCATGTGGCCGCTAAAATATTATCTTGGAAGGAAAATTGAATGAAAACTTTTGCAGAACAAAGGATGGAAAACATTTTTAAAAAATACGAAATTTAGATTGGAAAACGTTATTGAAGGATTTTCACGTTGAAATTATATAATTGAAATATATAATTCCATGTATTTATAGTGTTTTCTTTTGTTCATTCGTAAAGCGATGTCTCTGCTGAAGATTAATTCTCGATTTCATCACATTTCTCCTCATTCTTCCTTTTAGTTTAATTCCACTTTCACACCTTCTCAGCTTAATTCATGTTTTTTTTCCTTCCTTCATAGCTTCTTCCACCTTCTATTTCTTTGACTCTCCCTTCTTGTGTCTTTGAGGCGACTGGCGTTCGCATTAGTTCCACCAGGAGGCGTCGCAAACTCATAAATCCGTCTCCCTTTCTGCCCCACTGACTTCTTTTAACCTTCTTCTTGTTCTTCTCTTCTTGTGGAAGAATAGAAGTCAACCGTCTCAATGTTTTGTCTACGCCTTATTCCCTCATACACATATATATATATATGTATCTATGCCAAGAGTTTCCTCATCCATGATGAATTTCATAGTGACAACACTATCAGAATGAGCACGTTTAAAGCTCTCGTAACGAACCACGTCAATTGGCGGGCCTTAAGTTAGTTTCAGCAACCATCATTTCACCTAGAACTTGATAAGTTATACCCCGTTTAAACCCGGGAGTGGTCGCTATGAGCAACATATCACGCGAGAGGTCGCGTGTGAGACTTTTTCTCACACTCAAATGTACACCATTGATTTACTATAATACTGCGTAAATTACACTATATTTAGATATAATTTATTTCTCTAAAAGTTCATTTGAAACAATGATTTCAACAGATATACAATAGAGTATTTGCACAATTTTTAAAAACGACGTCAAAGGTAGTTTTGGTACATAAAAACCATTAATCCAAAATTTTACAGCTATTAATCTCCTACTTTTTTAACAAGACGCGATTTAAAATCGTATTTCGAGCCTTGCGCACAAACTGACCGCGGCCATATTGAATCTGCTGTGACGTAATCAAGCTTACTCTGCTATCGTTGTCGGGTTTGTTTACATTCGTTCTGTGTTGTATTCACTGCCTTGAGCTGTAAATATCTCGTTTAACAGACTAAATAGTGCGGAAATACGCCATGCAGAAGCCGGGGTATATCCATGGCAAAACTTGTGCGAAAATGGAGAGCAACAATGCATTTTGTTTCGTGCCATTACGCATTAGTATGCGGATATCAACTCCAGCACCTCGATCATGTAACTGTGATAAGGGTGATAGCGACGTCGTTGCCCAGGACAACGACGGAGGGTGATAACAGCGATCATGTAACTGTGATGAGGGTGATAGCGACGTCGTTACCCAGGACAACGACGGAGGCTGATAACAGCAATCCTGTAACTGTGATGAGGGTGATAGCGACGTCGTCGCCCCGAATAGCGATGACGCTCGAAACTGATGGTGATGAGCGTGATAAGGTATCGAATATGTGCGAATGCGTTGAATAAATATGAATTACAAATTTCCATACCCAATTAACTAACTTTTCGTTCATGAAAGACCTTCATGAAGACCTCAAGTAATTATGCGGAATAAGAAAATGTCTTCGAGTGCTATTTTGAATGGCATTGCGACCGGAGAAAAGCGCAATTATCCGTCTTGACACACAACTATTTCAAGAGAAATAGGTTAATTCGCAGTGTGAAAAGTTTTTTAAAATTTATATGTCAGAACTATTGTCTATCTGCCATTCAGTCGCGGATTATATTTCACATTATGGAATTAATATAATATGTAATTGCTACTAGTCACAAGATAACATTATAATATACGATAGAATAATTTCATACTCCGTAATGCGATTTGCCAGCACAAAGGCATGTTTACCATCGGTTATTCCTTCTTTAGGGAAGACGAACACTTCCTTAAAATGTCCCAAGCATATGTGTGCACAAGTGTACAAGGGTTGAATTAACCCTCCGCTACTCGCGTGGCGTCTGCTGGACGCCAGTCAATATGTTTTTGATTTTCTTCGGCAAATATGTGCGTGTTATAGTTTCCCCTTCCAGGTACCTCACTCTTTTCGAATTTTCTGCCATTCAGTTAAATCATATCAGATAAATTTATAGCAGGAGGCCAAGCAAGGGTTTTTGAAATGTTTGTGAGTCTGCCAGACGCCACGCGATTAGATGCGTTACATTTAAAAAAATATTTTATTTTCAATCAATGCTCATTTTTCATATTTTATGATTGTTATTTAATGCTATTATTAATTATGATTATCTGTACTTTGTTGTTTATAAAAATGCAATTCAGTTAAAGATTTTGTTTATAAAAATGCAATTTTTATAAACAAAAAACAGAGTTCTTTTGCAATTCTGAAAAGAAGGCATTTTATCAAAGCCCTTGCGCAAGAACTAACCAAAGAGCAACTGCAAAAACGTAGTCTCGCGGTAAATTTACCCAGGGAATTGAGAAAAAGAACTTTAGCCATTAGTGAGAAAGATGTCATAGAAAGAAGAAACTGGTCATAATGAGTCAAGACCTTCCAGTTCCAAAAGAATTCGTAGGGAATCAGAGGAAAGAACGGAGGGAAAACAAATTTCTAGAAAGAGATGTCACATTTGCGACCGAAAAAGAAATCGAATTACAAAATATAGATGCATTTCCTGTGAGCATTATATATGCTTAGAACATTCTGAATACGTTTGTATTGTTTGCAAGGTTAAAAATATGCAATTATTGCTGTGATGTGATTTAATTGTGTGTAATGTATCAAATATTTGCTTGGTTACTTGTAGATGGTTAAAATGTCTTAAATAAGTGACAGGCTATTGTATTTACGATGTTATAAGTTGTAAAGGAGCAAATAAATAATGTAAAAACAGTGTGTTACATTTAATTCCAATTCTAATTATTTTATTATAATATACACTAATGGCGTCTGGCAGACGCCACGCGAGCATTTGTGTTCCGAAATTTGATGCGAGTACGGGAGGGTTAAAAAGAGCAAATCACTTTCGTGTATCGTAATGGTAAACTTATGTAAAAATCAACTGAAACAAGTTCAATGTCAACCGTTGAATTATACTCTACTCTCCTATCCTGATTAAGATACTCAACGCACATATCAACGGTGAATGGCGGAACTCAATTAAGTCATTGAATGCAAATATATTTATGTACACAAGGGAAGTGCTCAAGCTGTTGTTCACTCAGAAGACGGCTCAAGAGAACTTGAGGGACGAGGTCACCATCTATCAACCTAGGTGCTATTTATTAAGTAGTAATGAGTCTTCGTGGCCCATTATTGGGTTTCCCGTGCATTAAAGAGGACAAACAATCACTCAACTCTCCGTGCACGAAATGGAAAAAGAACGAATCACAACAAACAAGATAGGATACGAACACCTCAAATGATCACGCTGACAGTATTCATCAGGTTTTGTGGTTTTCTGATAAAATAAGTTCAATGTTTTTCACATCCGTTGAAGTTCAACGGGTACCTTCAGCTAGTGATTCATAAATTTACATTACCCACAAAAACGTCAGGTGTTTATTCAATAGCTAATCTTTAACAATTATAAACGCAGTAAAATTATTTCTGTATCATTTCAACTGAGACCAATATTAACATTTTTCTACGCCCATCTCTCGCTTACATTTTCCTTAAGTGGTCATATGCCACTGCAAACTTTGCAACAGTCACTGAGAGCACCCAGCCCGTTACTGCCAGTTGAATATAAAATCACAGAGTAGAATAACGTGGATTACAATTTAATGATAGTTCTCGACCGAAGTACTATTTGTTGTACTTGCATGAAAAGTCTGTCAATTTTTAACTTGGATAACTTAGAAAAATGTAATGCTAAAATCTTATTACAGCAGAAGACTCACCATAATATTATCGTTAGTCATTTTATAGAATATGTGGTATGCATTGATTCGAGCATAAGAGATACATGTAATAGCTAATTATTCATTAATAATATAATACATAAAAAGTAAGATTAAAAGTATTATATATATATATATATATATAATTGTACCTATTTAAGAATGTGTCGCCGAATTTGATTGGTCCTTCAAATTCTCTCTTATTACCAACCCGCAGAAACAAAGTTTTGAAACGCGATTCGGATCGATCGCTAATGAGGTAGAGCTTGCAGGGGTACCGCAGGGCTCAGGGTGAGGACCATTAGTGCAAACCTAGCATCTTCATCCTTCCTTTCTTGTATGCTCTCCTCTCCCTGACGTCATTCTCCATCCAAGTGAGTGCCACCAAGGTTTGCTACAACTATACCCATACACAAATTTTAATCAAAATCTGAGGCCCTAAAGGCCTGGCTACCCGGTACATTAGAATGTACAAGTTTCTGAACATTCGTGTGAATGGTGTTATGTACAGATTATTGTACATTGTCATGGACAAGATCAATGAATAGTTGGCTACACGGTACATTTTTTCGGACAAGTTTTCGTACATTTTTAGATGCGCATTAGGCGTTTTCGTTTGTTTTTCCTCATTTTAAACCGTAAGCTTGTTATTTAAACCAATTTTTTGCCATGGATACGACACATTTACTTGTCAATTGGCTTGTGTGAATGTGAATGTGTCGTTTGCGTCGTCTGCCACCAGTTGTCTCTGTAATGAGGTCGACTTCAACGATTGTCTGAACGGAATTAGAACAGGTTCTATTTTCTGTTCAGACATTCATGCAATCGTACATTTTCGTGTGGTTACTACACGGTGAATTTTCGCGTTCATTCCGACATTCAGACATTTTCTTGTACATTCTCATGTACCGTGTAACCAGGTCTTTACGGCAAAATCTTATGCAGGAGCCAGGCGACTAAGCGCGGTGACGGCAGAATCCGGTAGCCAATCAGCGTACGTTTTTCCTTGCTCGATGGTGATGCGAAAAGGTAGCAACTTCAATTGCTTATATTATTTATAAAACACAGCAAAAAAAGGTTTTACTTCAGTGTTCGCTTTTTTATTATGATTCGTTGGATTGGATTCGATATAAGGATTCGTTGATAAGGAATTCGTCACCTAACTCTGACCCATGCAATAATAATGCACTGATACAATTACGTAATCATGGATAATTTTACTGGCGATGATATCATTGGGTATAAATGAAGAAAATTACCATTCTTAAAGAAGAAATATTTATATTACATGAGGACATACTTCCTCATGACTCATACATTTGCATAAAATACATCTGCTCTCCACGAAATGAATCAACTTTGGCCGCATGTTGCGAAAGTGTAACGCAACTGAGTGATTGTACAAGAACACTTAACGTCAGTGGTCGCGCGATGAGGAAAAGTCTCACACCTAATTTTAGCTATATTAGTATCAGACATATCATTATTACACAGCTGCTAAACGCTTCATTTATACTTTTATATGAGACGGTCGGTCAATAGGACAAGAGATATTAAAAGTCAGCTTAAAAAGGAAAGGGAACTTATTCTTATAACTCATTGATTACAAAGTGAGCACAAGTTTAAAATTTGGTGTGTGAGAGAAAATCTCATAGCACGACCAATGACCAATGATTTCATCAAAAACTACTTATCCCAAATACCCGAATGTTGTTACTGATGAATTCTTGTGGTTGGAGGAATCGATTGTTATGGGTTCCATATCCGCCAAAAAATCTGTATTGTGCAGAAGAAAAAGGCCAAGATTCCACAATAGAATGTTGCTTTACGTACCTTTTTTTTCTAGTGAAAGGACTAAGCAATTCAAAAAGCGCTTTTACCACCAAAAAGCCCACGTCGTAGTTCTTGAAATTCTGTTGTGTTGAAAGAATAGTTGAATAATTTGGACTCATTTTGTAATAACATCACCCACGTGAATATTGGAAGTGAAAACATCAATTTGGATACCATGTGAAGATTCTATAATATGAATTTCTAATAATTTTTAAAGTTACTTCAGAGATATTTCACTTTTTAAGTTTTATTTCATTTTTTTACACTCTTAAGTGTACTAAGTTAATATTTTTTACTAAAAAGTATTCAAAAAATATCCCTCTCATTTACAATAAAAGCTATTTTAAACACTTATAAAAATATTTTTTATTCATGACATAATATATGCATTGTTAAAAAGTTTAAAAAATTATTGAATTACATGTTTTCATTAAGTTTTAAAAGTATTCGATAGTTTAAATGTACCGATCAATGCTCTTTTCAACAGTGCTGTGATTAATATGGTATGAATTAAGTACAAATGCTGATAATTTTTAAGCTATTGGACATTTAATGTTGATCTGAGATCAAAATTCTTGTTCCTTATCGTATAAACATGGAACACCGAGACAATCCAGTAGCTTTTGGGGAAGACGTTTTGTTTATCATTACGGTTTGACATATTTAACATAAATATCAATGCACTGTAAATAAATATATCCGATTATTATCGAAATTGAGAGCTATTTTATCGATTCCAAAGTGTTTTTTATATGATACAACAATTATAGGCTATGAATCTCATTCTGATATTTTGCATTCGTCTATTACTTGCGTCTACCACACAATTTCTTAACATGTGATGATGTACTTTCTTGTGAAATGTTCCGCGTTGTACGGAAACTCAACAAACATTTATACTAAGAAATTTTTAAGAAGATTTTGACACAGCTTTTTCCACGTAAAATATATTATTCACGGCCACGATTTTGTTAAAAGTTGACAGTCTTCATCTGCAACGAAACCTCGGTCATGGAAAAGAACACAATACGTGTTGAGAAAGCCGTGTCGAAACTTCTTAAAACTGTCTTAGCATGAATGACTTCCATTAAGGAGGTGCTGTGGTTTCACTCAACTTAAGAGAATTCGACTTAACTTGCTGGAAGCATTACTTATGTTGTCTTAAATCTAACTGATTTTTTTAAATTATTTATCGCAGATGTCTTAGGATATTTGATCGAGAAGTGGACATGTGAAATTACATATGGGTTCTTAGATGGGAACACAAGGTACGAGTAGCTTAATTCATCAAAAAGAACCTTTTTATAGTTAAGAATAATAAGAAACACAGAAAAAATAATAAAAATAAAGTACATCAATTGATTTTCATAAATTATTCTATTGATGATTAAAATTATTTTTGTTTTTCTAAATATTCTTAACTAGAAATTGTCCAGAGCGCTGCACAGCAAAAAAAATATATTTTTTTAACAAAAGGCACCTACTGACAAGCCGCTTTGGCTTATTAGGACCTCAACTGCAATATTATTATTTTTATTTCTCCATATTTATTTTTTTTCCATGTGATTGCAATACAACATGATGATGTAATGATGATGTAATTTTGATTTATTTTTTTTGTGTCATTAGTTGTAAAAAATGGGATAAGATCATGTATTTTACGATGTAAAGTGTGTAATAATTCAAAATAAAATCAAGTTTTATGCCTCAAAAAAAAAGGTTCTTTTCGATGAATAAATCTAGTCGCACCTCGCGTTCCCATTTAAGAACCCATATCTAATTTCACATGCCCACTTCCACATCAAATATCTTAAGTAATCTGCGGTAAATAATTTTGAAATTATTCAGGTAGCTTTAGGAAAACATAATTAATGGTTACAGCAAGTTATGTCGAATTGTCTTAAGTTAAGAGTGAAACAAACCGATCGTCCTTAAGTCAAATTCAAATACGGATTTGTATGTAAAAATTTCCGTAATGTTGGTAATCCTGCTACCAGGAGAGCTCCGCTATCGACGCAGTGCATTCAAATGAAATATAAAAGCTTCAATTACTGCTCTAGATTTGCGATGATGTATTTCAGCTGAAATAACAGTGATTTACAGAAGAAATTAATGAGAAAACTTAACTCCAATACAGAGAGAAGCAACGGGTCAAAATGACCCATATGCGTCCTTCTAGGTATATCATCAATTAAAAACTTAGCCAACAAAAATTACGAAAATTTCTTTCCAAATTAGAAAAACATAAGTATAAATGAACAAATTCACAAAGCTTTAAAAGAATATATTGACAAATGAGTGGTTAAATTGGATGTTGAATACGTGTTATGGGTCAAAAACACCCATCCCGCTCTCCTAGTGTTAAAAGAGAACTACGTATAAACGGGTATATCAGTGTTAATTGTTAACCTATATTAAGTTAAGTAAAACCACCGAACGTCCTTAAGTTACGCCCAAAACTGTTTTCTTACAAAAATATTCAATTTTCAAACCACACGTTCATGATTTCAATTCCTTATTTCCTTCTCTTCGATATCTAGATGCTGCTCGGATGGGAAACATTATCGATAGCTGTTATTCCGATTCAACCAACTATCATTCGATGAAGAGGGTCTGATCGAAATCTTCCTCATCAATCACTTGAGAATTAAAAAAAATTACAAGACGTACCTTTCATAACTCGCAACATCTGCGGGTCCAACCGTGCACGCTAACTCGGCGTTCGTATAATTTACGTATCTAAATCTTCGGACTTAATCATTAACTGGTTTCAGCTGCCCAAGAAGTCACTCATCATTCGTCCACTCAATTATTTCTGCTCCAAGAATAAGATGCGTTCAAAGTGCCATTAAAAATGTCCGTTAGCTCACAGATAGATAGCTTCTCTTGGGACGTACTAAAGCAAACACCAATTAAGTATATATATTTGTTTTGGGGTACTAGCGAACCCTGCAATGACACATGGCAAGGAAGCACAAATATCACAGGATTTGGAGCTACAATGCACGGTGCTGAAAGGCTTTGTTGCTGGCAATAGTTAATCGAAGGACTTTTCGTCATGGCTAGCAACGTTGCCACAACAATATCACCGTGCCCAGCAACTTTTTGGACTCCAAAAATCATAAAAAAATAAAAAAATCTATGAAACTAAAAAAATCGTGACAACGAACGGTGAAAGACTGACTTTTTTTGCCACGCCCAGTGATTTTTTAGGTTCACTTTTTACTTTATGTACGAAATTAGAGCCATATCCAAAGACATAGGTTAGATTGTTTGTATGGGGTGGCCTTCGACAGGATCCAGGGCATTTAGACCTTCTTAGTCCATTGTGGCAACCCCATGTCTCTCTGCCACATGCAGACAGGGAACAAGAGTGCCATGGTGAAAGTATGTATGGTCACCCATCCAACCGCCGTCCGAGCCCAACTTTGCTTAAGTAGCGACCATTTTTAGATTAGATTGTTTGTAGGGGAGGCCTTCGACAGGAGCCCGGGCACTTAGACCTTCTTGGTCCATTGTGCCAACCCCATGTCTGTCTGCCACTTACAGACACAGGACAAGATCGACACGGTAAAGGTATGTATGTTCACCCTTCCAACCGCCGTCCGGGCCCAATATTGCTTAACTTCGGTGATCTTACGGGAACCGGTGTGTCAATGAGGCTGGGCCCTAGTCAAATACATAGGTAGTATTTCTTTAAGTTTGATCTTGTTCCATTCCACAGCATCCAGAGGCAAACTTGCACAGACCACGGACATACCTAATCACTTGTCTGACGACTTTTCACAGAGGCCAATAACTTAGACGCAACAATATCACAGGATTCGGAATGACCAATCGCAGAGCTTAGCGACTTTGTGGACCTCCATAAATGAATCCATCAGCAATGTGGATACATAAACAATCGCCACAGTCCACGACATTGCTGCGATACTGACGTCTTGTTGCTCCGTCCAGCAACTTTGTCGCAGCAACATCATCAAATTTGGAATGACTTATCATAGCACTTTGTCGATTTATTGCGCCCACCAATGTATCCAACATCGGCCTGACGTCATTCAAGAACAACCGTTACAATCACCGACTTTGTTGCGATAGTGACTAATTGTCTTCGTGATTAGGGACTTGGTCGCAACAATGTCACAGGATTCCGAACGATAAATCATTGTACCAAGTGACTTTGTTGATCTCCAACAATTCATTTCACCGTCACTTGTAAATATGAACGCAAAACCGTAACAGCTGACGACATTTGCGATGATGAAGTATATTCACAACAGCCAATAACTTTGGTGCTAAAGTATCACTGGTTTTGACCAATCGCAGTGAATAGTGGGTTTTATCACCCATCAGTTTATCCAACGACTCGTCTAACAGCAAATTAGTAACAGGAATATCACAGTATTCCAAAACTACCAATATTGGTGGCCCAAAAAAAACAAAAAAAAAACAAAAAAAAAAAACAAAAAAAGGAGAAAAAAACACAAAAATGTGGCGCCACTGACCAACTGTCACTGTGTCCAGCGCATTTGTCGCAACAATAGACATATAACTAGGAATGCCAACGACAAAGCTTAGTAGCACTCTCAACAATTTATCGAGCATCCACAATGCAACATTCACAAAATAATCTCCACAAACAACGAGGCAGATGGTAACAACTTGTCGCCGTTGTTAGTAACTTTGTCGCTAAACTTTAGCTGGAACCGGCTACAAAGTCGTCAGTTCCTGCCAACAAAACATTTATGATGCATAAATCACATAGCTTAGTGGCACTCTCAACAATTTATCCAGCATCGGCAAGATTCACCATTAATCACCACATCAAACGAGGTTTCTGGCAACGACTTGTCGCCCTGGTTTCTAACTTTATCGCTAAACTGTCGCTGGATACAGCAAAACAAAGTCGTCATACCTTGCCAACCCAATACGTTTGAATAAGTACCTTACTAGTTAGTTGTTAGACACCTAAAGAGCCAGTCGAATGATGATGAATATAAGAAACACTTAGATTTCTAGCTCCTTCTTAACTCGCCTTGCTCCCCGGAAGTAATGAGTGTCTCACTCTATAGAGAGATTAAGAAATGGTACCGCAGGGCTCAGGGTAAGGACCTTTGAAGCAAATTAAACATCTTCATTCTTCCTCTCTGGTATGCTCTCCTCTCCCTGACGACATTCTCCGTCCAAGTGAGTGCCACCAAGTTTTGCTACACCTATACCCATACACAAATGTTAATCAAAATCTGAGACCCTAAAGGCCTGGCTACCCGGTACATTAGAATGTACAAGTTTCTGAACATTTGTGTGAATGGTTTCATGTACAGATTATTGTACATTGTCATGGACAAGATCAATGAATAGTTGGCTACACGGTACATTTTTTCTGACAAGTTTTCGTACATTTTTAGATGCGCATTATGCGTTTTCGTTTGTATTTCCTCATTTTAAACCGTAGGCACGTTATTTGAACCAATTTTTTTGCCATGGATACGACACATTTACTTGTCAATTGGCTTGTGTGAATGTGAATGTGTGCTTTGCGTCGTCTGCCACCAGTTGTCTCTGTAATTAGGTCAACTTGTACGATTTTCTGAACGAAATTAGAACTGGATCTATTTTCTGTTCAGACATTCATACAATCGTACATTTTTGTGTGCTTATTACACGGTGAATTTTCGCGTTCATTCCGACATTCAGACATTCACAAATTTTCTTGTACATTCTAATGTACCGTGTAACCAGGCCCCTTTGACTACCAACGGGACATATATGTCCCAGGTAGATGAGACATATTTTCCGTCCCATAAGTACCAATGAGACATATGTGTCCCACCCATAAGCGCCAATGGAACATATATGTCCCATTGGCACTTATGGGTACTTTTAAAGGTGAAAAAAATGGTAGTCAAAGGGTTAAGAGACAAACGTTTGTTGAATTGAGGTGAAATGACCCATATATATGCATTTTCTTGAGTTTGGCTGCATCTTACAGCATTAGCAGAGTCAGTCAGTCATTGACAAACGTAATTATATTAATAATTTCTTTTAACTTTCTCCTTTCCAACCATACCTCTCCATATCTTCGTCCATTTCACTTCACCCCACAGCCATTCCTCAAAGACTCTCGTGTCTCAAGACGCGACGGAGTCTCGAGAAAAGTCTTCCTGCTCAGTCAACTCCACTCATAAACACTTTGAGCTAAATCCTTCGTCGCGAACATACCTCCCGAAAAACCGGGCGCCAAAAAAACACACCCTCCCAGACACACACAGCGAAGAAGCCATTAAATCCATCACCAGCGCAGACTCAAACCTCCTGTTTATAAGCCATACACACACACACCTCACCTCACTTAGTTTAAATCTCCCTTTAACCCTTACTGCCAGCTAACCGTACCTATAACCTCAGTAACTCACCTAACTCTCCCGTGCCAAAATCGGTTTGTTCTCGTTACCGGAGTGATGTAGGTGAATTCTTTTCAGGCCAGCGGAAGAAATAACGTGCTTGTTGAAGCATGAAAAATGTATTGATTCAACAAATATTAGTCGTCGCGAATTAGTTAACCGTCAGTCATATGAACCAACACATTTACATCTAATACACTAGTTTATTGAAGTGAAAACTTCTTATGTCGCGTTGAGCACTTTTGTAGATGGGTAAAAGCCATTGGACTCGCGTCACCGTCACCGTCACTGCTGCTAAATATATGTATAATTGTATATTCTGTATATACACAGTATACTCACTAAATACACAGTACTTTTGGATGGGTAAAAACCATTGGACTCGAGTCACCGTCATCGTCAAATAAACTATGTTATAATTTTATTCATATTACATTATATATATATATATATATATATATATATATATATATATATATATATATATATATATCTAATATACTGTTTAGTTCATTCAATTTGGGTTGCTACAAATATTGTGCCGGATAATATAATAGTCCATACTTGTGCAGGAGAGTGTACTCGATACAAGAATAGTGAAGGTTAGTACAATATAACTCAATTTCTTTTAATACGTTCAATTTGAGTAGCTTATTCATATATACATAAACATAAACTTTGCAGACGATAAAAATCTACCATTGATTGAATTTTTAAATAGTGAGTTTGGTTTAACGATGTCTAATGATCGCAATATTGGCACAACGAAATATAAAACTACTATTGATGCAGTATTTACAAGACATTTAAGCAAATTCGAATCAAAATTATTCGTTTCTTACTTTAGTTACCATAAGCCTATTGTATCAGTTTTAGATATTGCCGATGATGATGGCGGCCATGATGAAAGAATTGTTGAAATAATGGATGAAAGTTGATTATTCTGAAGTGTACAATTTTTATGTAAAATAATTGTGTACAATAGGGCAATAAATGAATATTTAATTTATTATATACGTGAAACTACTTTCTACTGATTAATAAAACACTTCATTAGATATTATTCCCTACATTCGAAAATGCTCACGTTATTTCAAGTTTTCACTTCTGTCGGCACTCCCGGAGTGCCTCTCTCTTTTTTTATACTTGTGTATATTATAAACTATAGTATACTACAATATACTATTACTATAATAAACTAATATATACTAATACTAGTATATACTAGTATAGATAATATACTAGTATTTACTACTAGAGTATATGCTAGTATATAGTATAAACTACTACAGTATATACTAGTATATACTTGTATATAGTATAAACTATAGCATACTACAATAGACTTATCCTTGAATATACTTACTAGTATATACTAGTACTAGTATATACTAGTATAGAGAATATACTAGTATGTACTACTATAGTATATGCTAGTACATACTTTAAACTACTTCAGCAGAAACTATTATATATATATATGTATATAGTATACTACAATAGACTATTACTAGTATATACAAATAATAGTATATTCTGGTATAGAGAATAACTAGTATATAGTACTATAGTATATACTAGTATATAGTGTAGTATACTATATACTAGTATATATAGTATTAACTACTATAGTATATACTAACCTTCGGGCCGCCGCAGAAGCGTGTGGCACGGGAGTGTCAGCGCACCAATCTATAGAATGGAGGAAAATAAGTGGAGTGAAAAGGGTAGATTAATTGAATTGTGTACGTCAACAATGTATATTATATGTTATTATCACTATGTGATTGTTGTGTGATCACTAACCGTGCTTGGAATGATGGCATTGTTGAACATCATACCAGTGTATTCTTGTTATTTTGTCGCTTCTGTCAGTTCTAATACGGGATCGAAATAATAATATCTTCCGTTTCTGTGACTGCAGATCGCCTGAGAGGAGTTTTTTCAATCAGTCTCAAGGCTAAAGTGTAGTCTCCGAGTCTCAAGAATCTTCCAAAACCTAGTCCTGTCATCGGCTTTGAGACAATTTCGGATCGCACGTCCCCTCACTAAGTGTTTCAAAATCGAAGGGTGGTTTCGATAGGTGAACATAGGGCTCAATCCATACTAGGCCATTGGCGTGTGAAAATCATACATTCAGGGTAAAGGGCAGCAGTTCTTTTCCCTTTGGCCACCTTGCGTTTTGCCACGAAGTTCTGTTAGTCAAAACAATCGCAAACAATCGCAAAACAAATTGATGAACTAAAAAACGATTAAAACATTTTTTTATGTCACCCCACTTTTTCATATTCAGTTCTGGTACCACAAAACAACAAGCCTCTATCCATCGCCATAGCAACCATGCCAACATTAAACAATCACAATCAACAACCTAACTTAGTTACACATCTGAAATAAACGATAAAAATAGCATTTAAATTCACTTTTTACAAGGCATCGTTTTGGAGCCTATTATACACATTTACGTTACATAAGTAACGAGTGATTTCTATCGCATTTTATCACCCAATCGCAACAATATGACGTCAAAGCCAACATCCCTGTTCCACCATTGCGTACCGCACACCAAAATATAGAAGCAGCGACATCATTGCGGGAAAAATACGACTTTGTCACTTACGACAACACGAAGCAATATTGAAAATTATACAAACCACTGAAATTCACTGATTACTTTAATAAAGTAATGAAAATTAAGCGATGATTCCACTATCATGTGATGTAAACAATGGTCACCATCTTGGATTTTTTGTTCACGTGATTCGCTTACTCTGTCGGCATTGAACGTGTTTCGTGATTGGCTGCGTCCCTTACTGTTGACTGCGCTTTTGTCTTAAACGGAAGTTAAGATCCTTCATCTTCAGCCTAATGACTCTTCCTATTTCCTCTAATGCCTGCTGCTAACTGTAAAATTTTCAGTAAAACGTTTTATAAAATCGACTAATTTTATAAAAATGAGCTTGCTAACAATAAACCGTTTTATAAAATCTAGTTTTATATAAATTTTATGGAATAGGACAGGTTCTAATTTCAATAAAACCGTTTTATGCGACAATCAATGAGATGTTCCGCTCATCGCGTTGTTGATAATCTCGTATCCATGGGAAGCCAAACAAGGAAAACGTAAACAAACATGGCTGGAAGTAGTTCATGGAGTACGTTGAGAGGCAGTAATGTCCTTCTTGTTGTTGTTAGAAGAAGCATGCGTTAAGAAGAGCCATATTGCACCGTGGAGTATGTGATCAGAAAGTAAAAGTAAATAAACAATACATATATAGTTATTAACCGATCAGTAATCTAAAAGAGAGTGCATTTATATAACTCACGTGTTCGCAAAGCGTCTCATAGATGGCAGGACATTGCGGTTTTATGAATAGTTTTACCGTTCGATCAAGCAAGTACGTTTTACGTAAGATTCATGAAAGTTTCAATACAAATGTTTATAAAACTCTTTTATGGAAAATACTATCGTGAGCAACAGGCATAAGTAACTTCATCACATGTCTGGGTTACAAACATTATATGCGTTAGCGTATTAATAAACGACAATTCCTATTACCGAAAGTTTCATTAAGATACACACAGGCAGTGGAAGATGTGTTCAAAGTCGACAGAAATATATATATATATATATATTATATATATATATATATATATATATATATATATAATAAAACTTACAGGAGGTAGGAGAAAGAGATAAATAATTTGTTCTTACGGAAGTTTCGGACCGGTTGGTCCGTCGTCAGCTTAACGTAACCCGAGGGTATATATATATATATACCCTCGGGTTAAATTCAATATTGATCGACGTGGATTGAATGTGAGACGACGTTGAGTCAAAATCGCGCAATGCGAGAGACGCGTTACGCGGGGGAAAAGGGGGTGTTGAGGTGGTGGATTCGGGTCCGGTTCTGGTGGGACGTCCTGACGCCTGCACGTGATTTAGATTTATTGAAATTGGATTTCCGCGGCTAGTTCGTGAAGGAGGAGGGAGGGAGGGTATTTTTTTCTTCTTCTGAGAGACCTTAAGAGAGGAGGATGATATACTGGAGACAGGGAGCCATCACTCATACTCAAGAAACCCACGGATCCCATTCGTCGTGAGGCGATTACCCGTTCGGTGAATACCTTCCACCCCCTCCTCTCTCGTTTAGCGTGACCTCGATAATTCGGACCCTCCCCCCGCCCCTTACGTCCCTCGCCCATCCGGAATTCTCGAACCTCTCCTCCCTTTAACCAACTCCATCATTTCTCTTCCCTCCTCCCGACCCACAGAAGGTCAAGCAGTCGGCATTAAATTATCGTCCTTCTTAAAGAGTGGGAGATCTCCAATCAAGCTTTGCGAAGGAATTTCCACTCCCTTCTAAGAAGTCTCCTCTCATCTCGGCGTCTCCGAGCCGAGAGAGAGAAAACAGCCCATGAGAACGTACCGGAAAATCGGGAGTTTTGAATTCGGCCCCCTCCCCCTCCACAATTCCTCCGGTCTTACGCACATCCGTAAATTCGAGGGTCGGACCCCATTCCCACTCCGGAAACCGGAAGCATCCGTTATCCAGAACGACGCGGATTAATTCGCGACCGAAATCGCTTTGATTTCATTTCCGAGTGAGTTGTAGCTCTTTCATTTGCTGCAGTCCTTTTGGTGAGCAAGTTTCGAAGAAAAATAAATCAGCCACATCGCTTAATTATGTGTCATCTATTCTATAAACGTGAATTTACACCCAAGGAAGTTTAATTCTCAAGGAAAAAGGCGAGGTATATCGATGTCTCACTACGGGGACGGCATCATTGTTGTTATACATCACATTCGCCTTATATTTAAATAAATGAATGACAAAAGTAAGCATTGAGAATTTAAATTCTAAAAATCGTCTTATTTTGGTCGTCAATGCGTTTTGTACGTCCAACTCTTCCTGTTCCAAGTTACGTTTTCATTTGTTTGAATTAAATCGCAAATATAGTTACATTTATGAAGGGTATTTACGTAATTTACGTATTACGTGAGAGAATTACTTATGGGATTTCCTATTATTTATGACAAGAGTAGTAAGAGATCTTGCTTTAAAGAAATTATGTGGAATTGAAAGAGTGGGCTTGCTATGACGCGACCAATGCTTTTAGCTGCAAAGTGGGGGAAGCAAATCCGCCATCTTGGTTCCCCCAAAGTCACCTTAACGCTATAAGTAGCCTGACGCACTAATCTTTCAATTTTTCGATGTTACCCAATAAAAAATCACTTCAAGTCAGCATAATTTCACTTCCTCAAGAATGTATTCTTCGTTTTTACATTTATATTTATTTAAATTAATAATAATCTTTATTCCCAGCAAAACACAATGTAAAAGCAATTAGAATCAATATATGCATTTGTCTAATGCATATATTTCGACAGTAATTTGCTTAGAATTTTCAGCAGAGGGTAGATATATATCCTTGCTGTACATGTCCGGTATTGAGTCCAACATTGTCCGTGCTATATCCAAAGGTAAGCAAGGAGGAAAAACAAATATGGCGGTGAAAGAATACGGCGGACATATTGGTCGTCATGGCTACAGTTTGACGACGTCATCCATCTCCATGCATCTCAATACTTAAAAGGTATTCCATTGCGGCAACAACCATCTCCAAGTTAACACATATATTTACGCTTTATAACAATGAGTCCTTTCCCTTTCTTAATTGTTGATAGTTCCAGATAACGGTCACGTGATCTTGACTTCACCGTATGCTGCGCATGCGATATATTGATTACAAAATCTAAATATAACTTGCATGCGATAAATAGGAGCCATTCTTTTTTCCGTACAAGTTAGTACAGTGGTCGTTTTTATAGTGTATCACATCAATGACTACATCCCACATCGAATGCAAGCCTGCAATTGAAATAAGCATTCACGCATATCGAAGTGCCAGTTGCTATCGTCAAAAATTAGTGCTACTGTCACAGAAGTTACTTTGACGAGTAAAATACCACTTTGTGTACGTGAGACGTTGCTTAGCGCCGTTGGTGGATCTCCGACTATGGTTAGTATCGTCCGTTTAACATTAACCGTTAGATGATTTAGTTTTAGGAACTTAGGATTAAGATGTGAAAATATTCGGCCAATGAGAGTTGATTGAGCCAGAAACACTAGTGAGGGGATACATATGTAAGTTATAAAATCATTGCTAAACCATATTGCCACAACAGCATTCTTCGTCAGCTGTTCATGTTCATTTGTTTCAGAATAAAAAATCGTCTTGAGGATACCTCTGTAGAGCTAACATCTGACATTGAAATTCCTGCCAACGCTGTGGATGCTTTTTTGGAATATTTTGGGTTGTATTTTTTCTCCAAAATAGCTGATTAGATAAATTTGTATTATATTCAGAAAAATAACCATAAGTCAGTCAATGTTTCACTTTCCCAAATATTTAGATACACAGCTATAGAAATAATAATGGGCTCCCTGAATTTGCCCTAAGCTCGAATGTACTGGAGCAGTGAACTACGTCCGCCAATAATTGCAGACGACATGAGTCATATTTCCTTATTGTGACATAGGTATGTCACAATAAGGAAAAATCTGCATTTTGTCAGTAATTTAGATGCTCATAATCCCAATGACAAATTATGGAGGGTACGCCCCATTGTTGACAGAGTAGTAACAAGATTTCTAACAGTTCCAAGAACTAAACACAAGTCAGTTGATGAACAGATGATTCCTTTTGCTTTTGCATGTTATCTACACTGACAGATTTTTCAAAAGCCTAAAATGTGCAGAATTTCTACTCGGCAAGAACATTTATCAAGTGGGAACTACAATGAGAAACAGGGCTAGCCCTGGACCTGGCCCTGGACCTGGTAGTAAAATCCAGCCCTGGACCTGGTAGTAAAAAGCTACTAGGTGATAAAATGATGAAACGGGGTGAATTCAGTGAGCTTGTTGATGAGCAACAAAGTATTGGATTAATTAAATGGATGGAAAACAAGAGAGTTTTGCTGTTATCGTTATGCATTGGTAGTGAACCTGTGCATGCAAGAGGTGGTGTTAACCTGACAAAAATAAAATCGATGTTCAAATGCTAGCTGCCAACAAATTGTACAATAAATAAGTACAGGGAGTATTCTTGATAATCCCTTCGGATCATTATTTCGTGAATGCGAAATTACATACGTTAATCTCGTTATTGGGAGATTATTCTGTTTTTTTTTTGTCAGAAAGAAAGAAAATTACGCTATACATAAAATGTATTCATCTAAATCATTGGTCGATGAGTAATTGGTCGATGGTAACTAAAATATGAAACGTAGGGCATAATTGTCGTACTAAGTTGACGTTCAAACTGTTGTTACAAAATGTGAAATTTATATTTCTTATGTCATTAACGTCTAATTAACGTTCTCAGCTTTCTGTAGGCACCTAGATCACTAAAATAGACCAACTCATTCCGGAGATACAACTGACCTGAGCCCATAACAAGCCCAAATTTAGACCCCCACGCGCAGCACTGTGACGTCACTTAGAAACCCCTCCTGCACTGGCGACGAACCGTTTCCGGTAGTCGAGAAAATGGGCTATCCAGTCATATATTTATTTATTCTGTAATCGTTATAGTTTTTGCACAAGAGGCCCTCGAAAGTACACAAATATTGGTCGCTGCTTAAATCTTACATGACACCGAGAACGAATCATAAGATTCGTTCATTCGCATTCACATAAAAAATATGGGTGGCATTGATCAATGAGATAGATTATTATCTCATTACAGGAGTAAAATGAGTGAAATGTGGAATATATTAATCCACAATAAAAAACAATTGCTTCAAAAAAAGTCAGGAAAAAAATTATTTTTTTCAACAATTTAAATCAACTAATTATTTTTCAATATTTTTTCATTAATATTTTTAATTTAGTAGTCTATATTTTACCATTTTTCCAGGTCATGCACAATACGAAATAAATGAAGAAAACATTCATGTTGCTCATAAAAGATCCAAATAAGATAATGTTTTGGGTGATGAATATATTTTATTTAGGTAATTTTTTATATTTTTTAAATGCATAATAATGGAAAAATCAGCGTGTTTTCATCGCAAATTAGGTATATAGTTGTTTAAACTAATTAAGTAAATTTAAGAAGATTATATTAATTGAAAATATAGAATTATAATGAAGGCTACTTGATGAAACAAATTTCTTTGCACTATCGTTGTATATTAAAATATTAGTCATAAGAACCCAAGGTGCACATGTGAGTACCAAACCGTAAAATATTTGTTGGTAACTATTTTTTCCAAATTTCACTTTGATGTTCTTTTTTCCACCCACCCCCCATACAGCACACACGGAGCATATTTAGTTGCAATCACGAGTAGAACACGTAATTTATCTGGTCGAAAAACCGCTTTTCAACGACTAAGAACGGCTGAAAAATGGTCAATATTCGGTTTACTGGCCGCTATTTCTGGTGTAAACACGTGTATCGACCACAAACTGCCTAATATGCAAATTCCCATGCAAATGTATGTTTACCAACGGAAAATAAACTGTTATTAGTATTATGACCGCTAGACAGCATTGCCAGCAAAATTCGCGGCTGATTTAGATTCATATTTGACCGAGAAAAAAAATTGCCGCTGAAGAGCCGCGAAGCCTAGAACCTGACTCTTCCGATCTCACTAACGCCTTAACCCACTCGGCCACCAAGGTACTTGATTTATGATGGTAATGCCAAGAAGTTATTTCCTCCGCATTCACGGCCAGACCAATATAAATTATTCCGTATTTGTACTTGGCCTGGAGAAAACTACATATTTACAAATATTTGGCACCAAGAAATTAATGCAGATATTCACGTGTGCTTGAAAATGGCTGTCAGAATCATACGAAAGCAGATAATATTATCGTGGAACATGATTTTATTTCTGATGGGTTACAATTGTACCAAAATGCAACGTATGATCAAAAAAGGAAGTATTTATCGCATGGAAAAATCATCGTTTTTTGTAAAAAAAATATATCCACCCATTGTGTACAAATATAAATTTTTCACGATTATCAGGATTACCGAATAGACTAAGTTCTTTGGTAGATGCATATTGAATTAACATATGTTACATACATACCTATATAACGTATGTTATAACAGAGATATCTCTTCGTAGCGGAATAATAGCGTATAGCTCATCTTTAATATGCAGTTATTCCCATGGAAATGTGAAAAAAGGCAAAGTGGCATGTTGTACATTAATTAAATTCTATAAAATACAGAAGTCCACTCAGATAATTTGGACCAAAATTTACACTGAAAGAACACGTGTAAAAAAGGGCTAATTTTGGAATATTTGGAGTATATTTCTCCCCGTGCTGTATGGGCCTGGTTATGAAAGAAGCCTAAAACACAAATTAAACAGCCTAGAGTCTCATGGGTCTGAAGAGGTTACATAGACGAAATAGACGAGCAAAGATGCTCATGACTTACATGAAGCACATTTAGTTTACTGATTTAAATTTTGAACATAAGTTCTGAGTTAATTACTCAATCATGAATACAAATAATACTCCTTCAGAGCAACTTAACTCAGCGTAACTTATCTCAAATTGTGAGAAGTCTTAAACTAAGACGCCGAAAATAGCCCATAATGCACCACAACAAGGGGTCTACCAAGGGTCTGACGGAATTGAGACATCTTGTACTATAGATTACTACTAGATCGTCAATTGTTTCAATGGCGCATATGGAAAAATACGTATGCGTGAAAAAATTAAAATATTGTATGTTTTTGCCATAAATATTTTATTATTTTGTGAATAAATGCAGTAATTATTCCTTTTGTTGTAGAAGACGTTTATCGGCGTCCATTTAAAATATACGCCTGGGACCACACGATAGACATCGCCATGGCAACCGTGAGTAAACAAAGAAGATGGCCGAGAAAGTATATACATTGCGAAAACGCCAAGAGTGTAGGACCAATGGACGGCATTATTATTATCGAATACTGCAATCTGGTTCCAGAATTATATATCAGGATAATGCAGAATTGATTATACAATTACCTTTTTTAAGTTTCCCCTTTAGAAATAAATAGGTACTATTTCCCGATTAAATCTGCAAGATATTATAAATTAAAGAATATACCTGTCGCGCTGTTGGGCCGATTGATAGCGCCTGACAGCTAGAGTGCTCTGGTTTGAAATGTTTAACAATTTGGAGTGATGTGAGTGTCAGACCCTAGCCCACTGTCATATATATATTTAGAAATAAACTCATATGTGTCTGATAATATCGCATTATATTGAAGAAATAGACGAGCAAACTTGCTCACGACTTTGTTGAAGCGAGTTGGACGTAACGATTTGAACAATCAATACTCCATCGACACCATACTGCAATGTGTTTATAAACGAACTCATATGTGTCGAATAATTGCATAAAATTGACAAAATAGACGAACCAAGTTACTCCCGACTACGTTAAGGTGTATTGGACGTGATTTTGAAAGAGGTTTCTCCGTAATCGCAATACGTAATTGGACGTTTTGTTGTTTTTTCTTCAAAAAACGTCTTTGAATGAAAACCGACGTGTCGATTCTTTTCGTTCGTCTTTTGTTGTTTTTTCCCAGACGTCCCTTCCGGTAGAAAGAGTGAATAGAGATGACGGAATGAATGGAAAGCAGTGAGGATAGGACAAAAAAATGGGAAAGAGTTGAATTTTCGTAACTTTTGGAATATATTATCAATTTCATTCCTAATATATTCATATTTACGACTTCAGATGATTCCTTTTCATAATCCCTTTTTCATTCTGTAACTTTCTTCTTCTTTCAGGAGGTAAAGGTGAAGTAATTTGTAAATTATTTCATTTCCTTATATCGACGTTTCGCACTCATATTTATGAATGCTTCTTCAGGGGAACAATGAAAATAAAATGGGCGTATTGTAAATCAACTGAATGTCGTACTCAATTTTGGTACATAGTTGTGTTAAAAACGTGGTCTGCGTCGGACCAGACGGTGGAAGTTATACTTCTTTGGCCGGTCGCACACACCCGCTCACACACACAGGCAGACAGGATATATAAATTAAATAAAAGACATTTTTTCTCTATTATTCAATACATTTCTCTTCGATATATTGTTATGAGTGATTTAATTTTATAATATACACCTATATATTATCTGTTATGTACACCTATATACTATATGTACGTTTTTGTATGGTTTTTTGTACGTTCGAACTTTAAAAAGAAGTTTTGTTTAAAAAAAAATCGCCCCAACCGGGAATCGAACATGGGACTCTTAGATGAAAGTCGAGTGCTCTACCGACTCACCCATCGATGCTATTTGTTCAAAGTTCGAACGTACAAAAAACCATACAAAAACGTACAATTGTGGATTTTTCTCACCCAAAAAAGAGCGTGACGCGGTTTCTCGACCAACATCCCATCCCAAAAGTCTCCAACGGGCGCAAAGAAGTAAAACTTCAAAAAATATGCATAGGATCCTACATATCATTCTTCAAGTTACGCCAGAAAGAGATTGAGTTTCTTTTGAATTAATTGTTTCATGATACCTTTCGTTGCTATTTATTGTTTGTTTTTCAATTGTTTGAAATTTCGTAGCTTTCCAAAAAGTCAAATTAAAATTAAGTGTTTTTAAGCATAGCTTATCAAATTATGATAAATTTGACATAATTTCGAGATGTCTGTTTTTTACATTGCAGGATGTTTTGTTTTTTGTGTTGTGCACCGTTTCTTCAACCGCTTCCCTGACGCGCCCGAGTATACTCGGGCAAAGTTATGCTGACATGCAGGTGGCCTAATTATCTTAAGTTAAGGGACAACATTCAGAAATTATTGAATAATTCATTAGTTATTTGGAATAAAAAATTGAGTAAAAAATACTCGGATTTGCCTCAGTTTAATGCTTCTGAATCTGAAATAAAAAATATGACTTTTTTAAACCATTTTTGTAAAAAAAAACGTCAGGGAAGGGGTTAAGGACTTGATAGTTGCTGCATTCTTTACACAACACTCTCGCCCTTTACATGTCTATAATATGAACTTATTTTTAAAAGTCTGTGCTCAGCCATTACAGAGTGATACCAATCTTTCTTTTACAATAGCCCGTTCATGTTCCTTCAGTCTGCATCCTATGGCTTCTCTCTTTGTCTGGCCAACATACGATTTGCAGAAACTACGAGAAATCTCGCATAGGCCTTCGAACATTGTTGGAAATAATGGATCTTTAGCTTCTCGAAGTTGATAATAAACTTTGGAGGAAATTTTAAATCTTGTAATAATGTTTTAATTTTTCATAATTTTTCTCATGCGGTCAGTTATGTTAGGTAGCATAACGTGTCAACAGGGAAGCCATTGGGAATACCTAAGGACGTTCGGTTTGATTCACTCTTAACTTAAAGGGAATTTGACGAAACTTGCTGGAAGAATTAATTATGTTTTCCTGAATCCACAAGTAATAATTAAAATTTTGTAATATTCTACACTGTGTTATTATTAGTACAAGCCTGACCGGTTTCAATGTAAACACATCATCATCAGAGGCCAAATTGTAAACCGGCTCAAACCATACAAGATTCCGTGTTTTTGACATCGAATACCGGCTGGCGTACTCGTTGGTGCTGTGCTGACTCAAGCGCGATACGGACATTAGGAAATGAAGATAGCGAGTCGTAAAATTGACCGACAAGGGACAGAGAAACGGAGAGATAAAAGCTCTTGGAGGAGGAGAGAGCGAAAGGACTCGGAAGATATGTTTAGAAGGAAAGACGAGGAGAAGGAGAAGGAGTAAGAGAGATAAGAGGGGAAGAAGTAAGAGGGGTAGAGGCGGTCTGGGGTGAGAAAAACTCCCAAGGCCCCAACAACTTCCCCTGAGGAACCCCTTGTCAAAGCCAACCCGCTTGATGGACGCGTGGCGTTTCGCAGCTGTTCCCGTCATGCATCACTCCCGCTTTCGTCAACTTGACAGGGAGGGGAAAGGAGGGGGGAATGGTGGGGGAATTGAGCGCCACGCAGCGGGAGAAGGGTGTGAGGGTCTTCAGACCGTGGGAGAGGGAAGAGTTGCGCCCGACGCCATCTTGCCATCCTCAACACATTCAGCCTTATATATAGACAGGGAGGGGGGGGAGAGGGTTCTTTCACACGAAATATATATTATAAGGGAAGGTGGGGTGAGAGGGGGAAGTGGGGGGGGGGGGTCAAAGATTTATTGGTTGGCCTTCTGGGACTACACAAAGAGTAATATGACACGGTTCTTCAAATATAGAACGCCGAGGAGGAAGGAAGATACCTCTTAGCCCGCTGAGATGGTCCCTCTACCGAAGAGCATTCGACGTCCTCCTTACTATACTTGGAGGTGTCTGGCAGGGTTGACGAAGCCAAGCAGAGCGGGGAGAGACACAAGACGCAGCTAGTCCAAGGAAGGGATCTCAACTGACGGCCATCAAAGGATTATTGTTTTGAAAAAATCAATCTATATTCCACATACCAAATCACGCCGTTACCATTCGGAATAGGCACGGTTGAAATAATTTCAATTATTTAGCGATTAGCCTGTGAAGGTGACTCAGTTTTAATAATTCCCTCCGCACAGTACCATCTTCAGCTTCAGTTACTCTGCTGACTCAGCTTTATTTATCGTCTCCAACATGAGCTATCTTCAGCATCAGTTACTCTGCTAACGCTTTAATTATCCTTTCCAACTTGCAATAGTTCCCTCCACCCACTACCATCTTCAGCTTCAGTTACTCTGCTGACTCAGCTTTATTTATCCCCTCCAACCAGCAATAGTTCCCTCCACCCACTACTATCTTCAGCTTCAGTTACTCTGTTGGCTCAATTTTAATTATCCCTTCTAACCTGCAATAGTTCCCTCCACCCACTACCCACGTAGGACACTGCCTCCAAAAGGTGCCTAACCGGCGCCTTTGAGGTGCCATCATTAGGCATTAGTGCCTTAAGCCTTTTGCAGGCGCCTTCAAAAGGCCTTCACGAGGCATGTATCATATTTTTTGATGAAAGCAACTACATGTATTTCCAACAGGTTGATTATTTCAGCAAACTTGGGGGGGGGGAAATTGCAGTGACAGCGAATAATGAGAAAGATGTTCATGGTTGGGTTGTCAACAAAGTTAAATATTCAAGGAAGTGAGAAAAAGTGTGGTCTTAAGTCTACAGCTACTTTCAAGATCATTCAAAGTAAGCAATTCTTTGTACTATTTAGGCTAATGAATTAGTTTTCAAATATGCTATTTGATTGCTATAAGATAAACTGTGCAATCATTATGGCAATTTCATGTTTTCCACCAGGTGCATGCCGGAGATATTTTTCTGATATATCCTACAATGCAGTGGAAAAGGAAACAGTATCTGCCATTGGGAAATGGTTAAAGTGTCACAATGTCCAAAAAAACCTGTCATGCAATAAATTTAAATTGTTTCTTAGAAAAATATTGCCTTTCATTAGCATATTTATCATATTTTGCTGCCCTAGTGTTGTAATAGTTTGATCTAATGGTAAATTCACTGTTTAGTAACATTGCCCAGAGATTAGACTCATGGTAAGACCTCAAGAGGGGTAAATTGAGACCTGGATCAGTGAGGTAACTTGAGGATTTAATTTTTTTCAGGCCTGAAATTCCGGAAATTTATTTTCAATTGCAGTATTGAGATGTATAGGTACTTTGTAGAAGTTAGCCCCAGAAAAATACTGAAACTTAGTTTTGCATATTGTGGAGCTGGAGATGCGCTGAGAAACTCACTCCTGGATTTTAAACTGTAAGCATAGGAAGTAATTTTTCCATGTGCCTTGAAGTTGCCTGTATGGTGGCTTTTTAAGGCACATTGAATAGGCGCCTAAAAGGAACATTTAAGCTAGACGGTTCAGGCACCTAATAGGCGCCTGATGAGTGCCTTATGAATGCAGTGCCTTTGCCTTAAAAAGGCAACTTTTAGGCGCCTTTTGGATGCAGTGTGCTATGTGGGTACTTTCTTCAGCTTCAGTTAATCTGCTGACTCAGCATTATTTATCCCCTCCAACAGGCAAATATTCCCTCCACCCACTACTATCTTCAGCTTCAGTTACTCTGCTGACTCAGCATTAATTATCCCATCAAACCTGGAAACATTCCCTCCACCCACTACTATCTTCAGCTTCAGTTACTCTGCTGACTCAGCATTAATTATCCCATCAAACCTGGAAATATTCCCTCTACCCACTACTATCTTCAGCTTCAGTTACTCTGCTGTCTCAGCATTAATTATCCCATCAAACCTGGAAATATTCCCTCCACCCACTACTATCTTCAGCGTCAGTTACTCTGCTGTCTCAGCATTAATTATCCCATCAAACCTGCAAATATTCCCTCCACCCACTACTATCTTCAGCTTCAGTTACTCTGCTGACTCAGATTTATTTATCCCATCAAACCTGCAAATATTCCCTCCACCCACTACTATCTTCAGCGTCAGTTACTCTGCTGTCTCAGCATTAATTATCCCATCAAACCTGCAAATATTCCCTCCACCCACTACTATCTTCAGCGTCAGTTACTCTGCTGTCTCAGCATTAATTATCCCATCAAACCTGCAAATATTCCCTTCACCCACTACTATCTTCAGCTTCAGTTTCTCTGATGACCCAGCTTTATTTATCCCTTTTTTTCTTAAAAATGAGGCCAAATTTATCAAATTTTAGGTGAAGTGATTTTTTTCTCAAACTACCTTCACTTACGAGTGTCTTGCATTATATATTATTATTCTATAACAGTAATAATATGTCAAAAAAAATTATTATAAATCAGAAACTATACATGCTGAATTATGATGAGTTTTGCAGGAAAATATGTAAATGAGTAAGAATAGGAAATTGACGAAGAGAAACCCAAGGCGTTATTATTCGTATAGTATATTGACAAAGAGCACCGATGAGTCAGACTATTTAACGCGAAAAATCAATTCACCTAGAATTTGATGAATTTCGCCTCATATTAAAGAAACAACTCTCATCTTTGGAATGATATATCAATAAATATGAACCTCTTGCCGAATTACTTTTCGAGCAATTTGCCTGTAAATGAATAAGCTGTTATATTTATGGAATAGATTATGGCTGTGTGCTCCAGAGGGAGAATATTTTTAAAAAATTAGGAACACCCTAGCACCTAGATTTCGTCAAAAACTAACGGTGTGTAGTTTGCATGTTTTCCCAAATATTTACATAAAAATAATCTATTACTCATCACAGTAATTTATACAGAATCGCAATAAAAAAACCTGTTGCTTTGAAGGGTTTTCAGCCGTACGGCGTGAAAAAAATGAGTCAAGTTAGAGACTTATATGTAGCTTTATTTATTTAATTACAGAGTATTTTGGTCTTATATAACTATATCTTTGTGCCATTAATATTACAATATTTACATCACACTTCTTACAGACGCTGAAATCGAAGAATAAAATTTGAATATGGTCTCCATTATGACTAGTTGGGAACTATCTGTCACTCAAAATACCTTTAAGTGAACATTTAATGCTGATAATAATTTTTCACAAAGTTTTGTAATTCACAGATGTGAATGCGTTATGATTGTATAAAAGGATGTTTTTTTTGACGGAGTATTCGCGCATCACCCAGATAAAAAACCCGGATTATCATCCACTTAGAATCCAAAGGTCAATTCTTGGATCTCCTAGAACATCTGGAGATGGTCCAGCACAATAAGAAAAGACGTTTCATTGAGCGATATCTCATTTTACAGGCTTTTAATCAGCTTCACTTGTCTGTGGGTTTAGGGACAAAATCTGTACTCAAAATGTAACCCACTTCCTGATCAGCAATCGCTTTGACTTTTGGAAGAAGGAAGTATTCGAAATGACAATAAAATAATCAATTATTATACATGTATCATAATAGCTGAAATACCGGGCGTTGCTTTCGGGATAACACTTACTTAAGGAGGTTCTTTGGGTTGTCACTCTTAACTTAATGGGAATTCCACGAAACATGCTGGAAGCATTACTTATGTTGTCTTAAATCCACATGATTTTTTTCAGAATTATTTACCGCAGATTACTTAAGATATTTGATCGAGAAGTGGAGAAAATATTACATATATGTTCTTTAATGGGAACACAAGGTACGAGTAGCTTAATTCATGAAAAAGAACCATTTTATAGTTAAAAATAAAAAGAAAAACATAAAATACTTAATAAAAATAAAGTGTATCAAATGATTTTCATACATTATTCTTTTGATGATTTAAAATATTTTTGTTTTTCTTATTCTTAACTATAGAAAACGTTCTTTTCGAATGAATAAAGCTAATCGCACCTCGCGTTCCCATTTAAGAACCCATATATGTAATTTCACATGACCACTTCCAACATCAAATATCCTAAGAAATATGCGGTGCATAATTCTGAAAAAATTCATGTAGATTAAAGGCCACATAATTAATGCTTCCAGCAAGTTACGTCAAATTCCCTTAAGTTAAGAGTGAAACAAAGTTGAAGTATATGCGTAAGTAACTCATATCACGTAAGAGGAAAATCGATTGAAAACATGACAAAATTCATTCCTTCTGGTGGTGTCTGATAAAATAAACTTTAAATCTCCATCTCGAATGAAAGCACTTTTCAAAAGCAGAATAATGAACTACTGTACAAAATACTCAATGCTTAGAATTCTTTATCAACTTATAACTAAGCATAATGAATTTTGAAATGCGTAAGATGCCAAAATCTGGTTGTCAAGGAAATATGCTTTTGTCGATTACAGAGAAAAATTTATGGTTTTTGCTGCTAAAAACAAAATTTTCAGCTAAATACTATTTCGAAAAGTTAAAAACTAATAAATTCAACAGATTCAGGCGAGATATCGTGGAAGTTCTTCATAATGTACGAGAAACAATTGCACTTTTCCACAAAATGGTTTATTGCGTACAACGCGTTTCGGCTCACAGAGCCATCATCAGGTACAAGACCAAGACAGTCTTGTACCTGATGACGGCTCTGTGAGCCGAAACGCGTTGTACGCAATAAACCATTTTGTGGAAAAGTGCAATTGTTTCTCGTACATTAAGGTAAAAACTGATTGATAGAACTGTAAACGTCATTCATTTAGCATTCTTTCGGTTTTAAAAAAATCCAAACCCTATATTTTAAGCTGAGGCATTTTTTTTAATGCAAAATATGAAACCAGTTCACAGAACGCAATACGTAGCGTAGACCATCAAAAGGGTCCATTTTAAGGTCCATTTTGGAGCTTTAAGTCAGTTGGAGTGAAAAATCACTTCCCCTAGAATTTGATAAATTTGACTACATTTTAAAGAAAAAATATCTCATCTTTCCAATGATATCAAAATATATAAACCCCTTGCTGAACTACTTGTTGAGCAATTTGCCTAATAATATATAAGCTGTCTTACGTATGGTATAGATTACAGCTGTGCGCTCCAGAGTAGGAGAAATTAAAAGGAAATAGGAATTTATATAACACCTAGATTTCGCCAAAAAACTAACGGTGTGTAGATATAATGTTATCTCAACTATTTATAAAAAAATAATCTATTATTCACGGAAGTAATTTTGACAGAATCGCAAATTAATATACCTGCTGTTTTGAAGGGTTTTCAGCCGTACGTCGGGAAAAAATGAGTCAAGTTAGAGACTTATGTAGCTTATATTTATTTAATCACTGAGAATTTTGGTCATACATATAACTATATCTTTGCGCCATTAATATTACAATATTTATTTCACACTTCTTACATACACTGAAATAAAAAAATAAAAATTGAATATGGTCTCCACTATGAGTATATGAGAACTATATCTCGCTCAAACCAGCTTAAGATCTTTTTTAAAATAGTTAACAACTTTCCGTCTATCTTGATCTATTAGTGCGCAGAATGTTATCAGGATCGGATTTAAACTTCAGATTTGTTTCAAACACAAAGAGACAAATTGGCAAACATTCTTTTTTACGTACATAGATGACTTACGCAATGATGAATACATTATGTGTGTAACACAGTGTATATAATGACCATATTACTCCCTACTACTATGAGTGAAAAAACCCTTAAAAAATCGAACATAGAAGGATATTTCAAATAGGAATATTTATGTAAAAACTTTAAAAAAATTAAACTCCTTCCTATTTCTTCCCTGCATTATATTTAGATAATTTAGCCAAACAAAGGAAGAGGCATAAATTAAATTAATTGTATCCGTTCACCACAACACTATTTACCATAATTCCCTTGATATAAAATCCTATCATATACGGAATTCAAATCCTATATAAGATTTTAAGAACATCAAGGCAATAAAAAAGTTTTTAAAATGTTTTGTTTTTTTACGTTTTATTTGAATGAAATTTGATTTATGCGAATTTTTTATGAAAAGTATGAACATACTGTCTCAGTGTGATCACTCCTATGCATAGAACCAGTGTTTTTTGTTAATTTGTAATGTGAGTTTTGAGTAATTATTTCTGATGTGATTACCTAAAATATGATTGATTGACAGATTGATTTTGTACTTATAATGTTTTCCTGTTATGACTATGGTTAGTCTGAGTTGTCTCAGGCGTAACTTTGTGGAATTTGCTTAGCATATTGAATGAAAAGCCGTAACTTTGTGATTCCACATATATTTATTGTAAACGACCCGGGTTTCGACGTAGCACGTCATCATCAGGTAAACCTGATGATGACGTGATAAACTCAGGTTTACCTGATGATGACGTGCTACGTCGAAACCCGGGTCGTTTACAATAAATATATGTGGAATCACAAAGTTACGGCTTTTCATTCAATGGTTAGTCTGAGTTGTCTCAGGCGTAACTTTGTGGAATTTGCTTAGCATATTGAATGAAAAGCCGTAACTTTGTGATTCCACATATATTTATTGTAAACGACCCGGGTTTCGACGTAGCACGTCATCATCAGGTAAACCTGATGCCATCACGTCACCAGGTAAACCTGATGATGACGTGATAAACTCAGGTTTACCTGATGATGACGTGCTACGTCGAAACCCGGGTCGTTTACAATAAATATATGTGGAATCACAAAGTTACGGCTTTTCATTCAATGGTTAGTCTGAGTTGTTATTGTGCTATTACCTATTTCTTAGCCTAGTATAAAGAATAAGAAGTAGGCCACGTATTTAAAAAAATATGAAAGCTATACGCTAAGTAGATACATCTTTGCTATGATACAATTATGGCTTGTAATTAGATTTCTGAAGTCAACGGTGACACCACGGAAAACACGATTTGGATCGAATCAATCAATTGTTATATAGTTTTGTGCAAATTAAGCATTATGTTATCTAATGTAAGATTTAGTTAATCTTCTCTTATTATCTTATATATAACAACGTTCGTCTGTTCGTTTTTTATTCACTCCAATACAATTCATCCTATTGCGATGAAACTGTGGTGAGTTGTTGCGCGCGCACCCGTAAAGGTTAATAAATTATAAAAATGGTAATTTTTGGAGTTGTTTTTACCCCAATAATAATAAGAAATACTCCCATAAGAAAAGCATTGAATTTTGGTGAAGGTTTTCCTTTTATTGCTTTTTAAAATTACTTGCACTCAAGATATTGGATGGAAATGTAACGAAAAAAAGAATGCAGTTTTATTTAGCTTGCTCGTCAACATATAATTTTAATGTCACTCCAATTCCCTCGTCCAACTCACTTAAGGTGGTTTTTAGCGAGAGATAGTTCCCAACTAGTCATAATGGAGACCATATTCAAATTTTATTGTTTGATTTCAGCTTCTCAAAGAAGTATGATGTAAATATTTTAATACATTAATGGCGCAAATATATATTTATATATTACTAAAATTCTCAGTAATTAAATAAATATAAGCTACATATAAGTCTCTAACTTGACTCATTTTTTTCCCGCCGTACGTCTGAAAACCCTTCAAAACATCAGGTTTTTTAAATTGCGATTCTGTCAAAAAAATACTGTGGTGAGTAATAGATTATTTTTTTAATATTTGAGAAAACATGCACTATACACACTGTTAGTTTTTTGATAAAATCTAGGTGTTACAAGTTCCTATTTCCTTCAATATTCTCCTATTCTGGAGCTCACAGCCATAATCTATCCCATATGTAAAACAGCTTGTATATATTTAATAGGCAAATTGCTCGAAAAGTAGTTCTGCAAGGGGTTGATATTTATTGATATCATTGGAAAGATGAGAGTTTTTTCCTTTGAAATGAGGCCAAATTCATCAAATTCTAGGTGAAGTGATTTTTCGCTCAAAAACTACCTCAAAGCTGTTATTATTATCATTATTATTATTGCATAAATTGTTACAAGTCGACCATTTAGTCGGGTGGTAACATATAACAAGAAAATACTCAAGAACCAAATATAAAATACGAAAATACAAAATACAAGTTATCCATTTGGTCGGGTGGTTACATAAGACACAAAATATATGAAGACCAAAATATAAAATATTAAATACAAAAAAAAATAGGAAGATCCCTCAAAATTCGATTTTTTTCACCCTCGTCATAAATATCCTAGTATTAGTAGGGAAGGGCTCAAAAATTTCCTCCGGTAAACCATTCCAATCCCCTATCCCCCGATGTAGGAAGGAAAAATTTAAAGTATTTGAGAGCTGCCTCGGAGGCTCAATCTTACAATAATGATCCTTCCTCGCCAGATAACATGGTCCTTTTAACCGGTTTGATAGATCCCTCCACGCAGGATCACCGATAAATGCCTTATAGATACATTTAACGCGTGCTTTCTTCCTCCTCGACTCTAATGATTTCCAGCCCAGCGTATTTAACATCTCCGTAACGCTTGCCTTCCTTTTAAAATTTCCCATTACAAATCCTGCTGCTAAGCGCTGAACTTTTGTCAGTTGCTTGATTTCCCCATTCAGATGAGGATCCCAAACTGACGCCCCATATTCTATATATACACGATATTTTAATAGAGATATATAAAATCACATTTTTGTGAAGCATCGTAATTCGTAATTTGACGTAAATATTACGTTAAGTACATTGTTAACTTAGTAAGGTTTTTGTCATTCACGACGCAGTGGAGTGGATTAATTATACTTGTCGCAAGTTGGTTCCTGGCGTAGTATATATTACACCTAAGCCACTCACTTGTGTTTGCCTGACTTGGTATTTTCTTGAGCAGGGATCGCGGCTCCTGTCAGAAAGCTTCAAGCCCCTTGACAATTGTCAATCCCACTCTAACCCCCTTCCTTATGAAAGATACATTGTTTACGGAAATTGGAGTGTTTTTAGTATATTTAAAATATACTAGAGATGTTGCCAGTTGAGTATAAACGGCAAGGAAAAAAATCCACGCTAATACATTGTGATAAACCATCAATATATTATTTAGTACAAAGAATCATTGAGTTAATGGATATATAGACGGAATCTCAGTTTAAACAATGATTATGACCCAAAAACGCTAAAATATTGCGAAAAATCGTTAAGTTTTTTGCAAATATTTCGGCATTTCCACCGGAATACAAAATTCGATTTAAGGAATATGAACCTTTATTTCAACCACAGCACTTATGGATAATATTTTATGCCGGCTCTATATCATTCCATCAAAATCTCTCCCATTTCTTGTCCCATATAAAACGCACAAAAATGAATAATATTGTATTTAAAAAAATACCAAATGATTTTGACATTTTTATTGAGTAGGGTATTTTTTTCTCCCTACTAATTTAAGCACTTTATCATTCATGTGCTGACAATGTGGAAATATCACATATATGGCAACACTGTTCCAAATACGCCTTATACTCAAATATGGGCTGTATAATGATTGTTTGACACTACACGTGTGTCAGCACTGACATCAGTATATACTGAAATAAGCACCGAAAAATCCGATCCAAAATCGAAACTTGAATGGAATAAATTGCCTTGGAGCCCGTGCGTTAACATGATTGGCTAGTTTTATTGCCACATGTGGTGCCGTCCGGGTAACTAATGAACAACGTGACCGAAATAGACAGCGCCATTTAACTTTTTCATTATTAATAATTAAATTGTTCACAAATCAATCCAAAAAATTGTAATAAACCAATTGTACGGGTTTCAAGAGAATATTTTATCGATAATAGTTCCCACAATTCTTCCGAAGACTTCAGCTCCACCACCACGAATTCTCTCAAAACATTCGACTTGTCTGCTTACTTGCTATTGGTCGTTCGGATCAATGAATCCAATGGAAGATAGTGATCCACCTAATTTATGTTTTCCATACCTACTACTGACTATATATCGAATTCCATTCTTTCATCAGATACGGTAACTATCTTTAAAGAGTTCAATTTTATGTTTACCTAGAGAATTCAGTTCGATTGTAAGCTCTGAAGTAATCAACCGCGGAAATTAAGCCTTTGAAGGGATACTTTGGATGGGAAGTTTGAGGGGAAGTTGGCAAGGAAGTTGGAGAGGAATTTGGAGAGGAAGTTGGAGAGGAAGTTGGAGAGGAAGTTGGCAAGGAAGTTGGAGAGGAATTTGGAGAGGAAGTTGGAGAGGAAGTTGGAGAGGAAGTTGGAGAGGAAGTTGGAGAGGAAGTTGGAGAGGAAGTTGGAGAAGAAGTTTGAGATTAACTTGTAGAGGAAGTTGGAAAGGTAGTTGGAGGGTAAGTTGGCCTGCTATTCCATCTAAGCCCTGCTATTTGCCACCGTTGTGTTCCGGCTTCGCATCTTGAATCACACGAGTTAGTATTTTTTTATTCAACGGCATACAAATGGTGTAAAAGATGAGTAGTGTTTATCTTTTTTTCTCTACTTTCTACACATTTCAGCTGGTATCTCTACTAGATACCAATAGGTTTCAACCAAACGTACTTGCCACTTCAACTTAATAAGAAAGAGCTTTGTGTATCTGAATTCATTTCACGGTCTTATTTTAGTCTTATAAGGCGGTTGAGCACTCGAGACAAGACGAAAATATATAAGAACATTCACGTATTGTTGCTTATTAGGAAGGATATCATCCCGGTTGTTAGGTAGTTTGGGCAAATATCACTCCACCTAGAGTTAAATGAATTTTGCCTCATTTTAAAGAAAAAAAACCCTCATCTTTCCCTATGATTCAAAATATTAACCCTTTGCCCAACTACTATTCGAAAAATTCGTTTTAGAATGTAAGCAGAGAGAGTTTCACAGATGAGACAATTCTACGACTCAGTGCGTTCCAGAGCGAGAATATTGAATAACTTAGGAATTTGTAATGATAAGATCTTCTCAAAAAATTAACGATGTGTAACATGTATGTTTTTTCAACTGTTTATAAAAATAAATCAATTACTGATGGCAATAATTTTTAAAGAATCGCATATAAAAACCATTCTGTTTTGGAGATGGCGTTTTCACCGTACATAGTGATAAGATCAATCAAACTGGAGACTTATGTGAACATATATTTATTTAATTACTGAGAATTATTATCACATATAATTATTTTTGTTCCATTATTATTACAATATTTACTTCACATTTTCTAAGACGCTAAAATTTAAGTATAAAATTCGATTATGTTCTCCATTAGGACTAAGGAAACATCTAGTTCCAACTTCCTTACATAAAGAAACAATTTCACTTGTATTCATAAAGAGTACTTCACAGTTCTAATTCTATCTGCAGCGGTGGGCGGACATGTGCTGACAGAGTAAACCAGCAACCAACTTTAACAGATTCAAATCCAATAAATTGTAGCTTTTATCCGCAACATGTGTAGTAGTGCAACTTCAACGATATAGAAGACAAAACAGTCCCAGCCTCAACCATCAGCTATTAAACAATGAAATCCAACAAATTGTAGCTCATAACCGAAACACGTGTAGTAGTGCAACTTCAACGATATAGAAGACAAAACAGTCTTAACTTCAACCATCAGCTATTAAACAATAAAATCCAACACATTGTAGCTCATAACCGCAACACATGTAGTAGTGAAACTTCAACGATATAGAAGACAAAACAGTCCCAGCTTCAACCATCAGCTATTAAACAATAAAATCCAACACATTGTAGCGTATAACCGCAACACATGTAGTAGTGAAACTTCAACGATATAGAAGACAAAACAGTCCCAGCTTCAACCATCAGCTATTACACAATAAAATTCAAATATCGTCTCAATCATGACCAGGGAAATATATGGCTATAAACTACCTTGAATGGTATTGTAAATTACTTTTTAATTCCATAATATCTTTTAAAAATATCACTTTTACCCTGGTTTGGTTTGATACGAACAATTTGCTTTGGTTCGCAGACTACACCGTTGTAACATAGGAGACGTTGTGGTGCTTGTTATACCAATGTCTTGGGGTATTAACCCAACAATATCCCCTTAGAAAACTAACTGACTGATCAGGGGCCAATTGCACTAATAATTACCCTAGGGATTGATAGATATGAAATCTATTATATTATGGACCACGTCACTAGAATAGGGTCGCAAGAACTATACATTTCGTTACTTATCTCCCAGTAGCCATTCGTATGTTACGTTCGGACAGCTCTCGTTCCGCTAGATAAAAATTATTGAGGTATATCTTGCGTATATAAATTACTTTTGCACTTTATAATACGTGAGCCGGAATAAATAAATACGTCATTTGTCGCATACAAGAGCATAGCTCTAGACTATATTATAACTATACTATCTGAAATCCTAACTGTAAGGTGCAGGAAAAATACATCGAAAGACTGCAATTAATTTTTTTTAATTACCTAATTTTTATGCTTGTGTTTATCCAGATGTTATTCCATACGTTGAATCAATGCAGATACTTGATATATTATGTTCTTTAGTTGCGAGAAAACTAACGGTTCGTTAAAGTTTACTTTATAAGTTGTGCAATAACTTTTATGACTTGTCCGCTATATTTCTTGAACTTTTTACATTCGAATTGTCTGTTCACCTCAGCAAAGAACGACGCATTGTACTGCATTAAATTTTTGAAGCATAAAATTTTCATACCATGAATCTCCAACTCGTATGATGCGCAATTACAATAGGTTAGATGAAAATAATTGATATACTTCATGAATCGATACCGGTGTTCAAAAGAAGTGTACTTGTAAACTTCAAATTGGCCGGCTTCACTTCGTAGAAGTTTATTGTATTATTACTCATGGTTAAAGATAATACTTGGTACTTTTATATGAAAAATTTTATTGTACGACGCGTTTATCTGACAAACAACAAACTTCTGTACCTGACGATGCCGTATATATCGGTGAAACGCGTCGAACAATACAATTACATTATGTGTATAGTTAATTATATATATAAGGTAATTATATTATGGTATTCAGGCTTTTGGTTCTGCGATTAATTACTTAGCAATAGGCAACAGTTTTGCCGTGCTATGCTGCCGGCTTTGTCGGGCTTTTAAAAGCAACAATGGTCTTTTTTTTTAAATAATAAAGTAATCCAGCAGTTGATGATTTTGAGAAGTAAAAAATTAATTTCGAAAAAGTCAATTCCAGGTATAAGGGAGTTTTATAACTATCCTCTCTATTGATGTTATTTGGTCTATTTTCTATTTCAACCGCCTTCCTTTAAGAGTCGCTGAATAGTATAACTGCTTTCTTTGTGTATTATTAGATACTCTTGCAATCTCTAAATGTGAATATGGCGTGACCTTCCTCTTCTAATAGTAGTAGTGTGCTCATAGCCACGGCTGAGTGATACTATAGTCTTTCTTCCGTATATTGCATGTTCATGTTCTTTTTAATCGGCATCCAATTTTGCTCTCTTGGTCTGCCCCACATATGATCTTCTGTAACTGCAGAGAAGTTCGTATATACACCCTCGGTTATACATTGTTGGGTGGTAATGGATCTTTAGTCCCTCTCGTAGATGATCTCGTACTCTGGAGGTCGTAGTGTTATATCGTGTTGTTATTATGTTATGCTTTTTCATCATTCAACCTATATGCGATCGCTCGTACTCTAAATGTAAGGCAGCATAACATATCCCAGAGGTTTAGGAGTCTCCTTCTCTTTAGGTTTTTTTGATGTCGTAAAGAGAAAATTACACAAATTACTACGCATCTAGATATTTTAATATCTATGGAAAAAATAAAATGAACGTTAATGGTACCGATGATTCTAAATGGTTTACCCAATAACTTAAAATATGTAGAATTGATTACAGAATTAAAGTTTAAATTAATAAAACACCTATTGGAGAGATCTGTCAATTGATGTTTTATAAACTATGTTAAATTAACTGATAATATTATAATAATACAAATCTGTAAATTTTAAAGGTAGAATTATCCTTGTAAATAAATTTATCAAATATGATATTAAAATATTAGTATTCTAATACTACAATATGTACGATTCTTTGTAATTAATTTCTGAATTCAAATATCTGTAACTTGCCGCTCTGTAATTAAATAAGGAACCTTCTGATAAGCCATGTGGCTTAAAAAGACCTAGTTTGTATATATGACTTAAAGGCACTTTAATAAAATTAATAATATTAATAAATTAATAAAATGAAAATTAGGCTATACAATTCGAAGCAAAATTTAGTTCTCAATTCTTTCGTCTACCTTCTTAAAAAAATATATTTTATGTATTTTATGTACCCAAAGTTTCCTTAATTATTAACGTCTTATAATGAAATGCCAACCCACAAAACACTTATGTATCTAAACATAAGTTATTAATATTTCAGGTGGGTTTTCTAAAAAACATTGCTCAATCATATTTTAGGGTTGTTACGTCATTGTGTGATAAAAGTATAACAGTGTAAAAACACAGTAACCTTTAGGCATTGTCAGTGAACGTACATTGCAAGATTAGCGTACGACTTGAACACGATTAGGAAACTTAATAATAATTGAAATTAATAAAATTTTTTAAAATTATTTCACTCAAGATGGAGAGTAAAAATTTGTTTCATCATGAACTTATAAGAATGTAGTTTCTCCTATTTTTTATCAATTGATTGTCCTCTTCTTCTTATATATGATATGAGTTATGAAGGAAGTGTTATCCCCCGAGAGCAATTCAGCTTGTTGTTTAAAGAATGAAGTCTTAACGGATCCGAACGGCTGAGCGACTGCGTAAATCGAAAGAAGAAAGATCTAGTTTGTATATATGACTTATAGGCACTTTAATTAATAAATATATACGCTCTTTCAATTAATTTGTTACTGAATCCATTATTCTCTTATGCCTTTCTCAAGTGGTTTATTTCTTGTGTGATGGAATCAGGATACAAGGTAAGTATATTAATTTAGGACCCTACTGAGGAAGAAATCAGCTCTTCCTTGGGAATGCTAGCGAAGTCAATAACTGTATATGAGTTAACTTATTCATTCTTCGCTGGCCAGACTTTTGCTCTTCCGTGATTCACCAACTCGATGAGCTAGAAGTTTTCGCCAATACGTTCGATCTATCAGCGTTGTCTCTATGATAACGAATCAATCTGCATTCTGCGTGTGGGATCGTGAGTTCGAATCCAGGAAACACTGAGAAATCTTGCTAAAATGACGCCTCGGAACTTGCCCAGTGTTCAAAGAAAATAACTTATTCCACCTGAGTTCATATATATCTTCAACTACAGAACGCTTCTATTCCTTCAATAAATCCTCACTTCAGAGGTATTCTACCTTTTACATCATATATCCAAATTCTTTTGTTTCCATCTCTTAACGCTTTACATCCAATCTTCCTCCCAATGTTGCACTCAAGAGACTATTGTGCCGCAAAATGTGTCCAATAACCTTTTTCCTGCTTCAACATCACATAGTTCTCATTGAAACATGTCTTCTTCAGCAAATCCTTGCAGTACGAGTATTCACGAATTATGATTGGAGAATTAAGGTAATTACGTTATATATAAAATATAAATGTAATTAATTACATTGATAACAAATAATAAAATGAAAAATTTTACTCAACGTTCCTTCATTACATATATACGTGGCTTGGTTCTGAAAACTTGTACATTTGGATTTTTAAAAACTTTTTAAAATAAACAATTACACGTTTAACAAGTGATTAAATTTCCAAGAGGTCGGTACAGCTCTCGCGAAAGCTTGTGGCATTCGGATGCGCGGTGTTTCTGTTGTTCGCGTCATACAAATTCCATTTTTTTTAAATGCACTCATGCATGGCACAAATGCCATGTCTTCGCTTTCCCCTACATCCCTTGTCCCTACCCCTTCCACCAAACTTTACCCCTCCACGACGTCTTCTTCTGCGCAACCGAACGCCATAAGCTCTTGCGAGAGCTGTACATCACGTATTCTTCATCTTGATGACGTATGAGACACAATAGTATTACACTCCATTACATCAAGCCATAAAAATTTACGAGACAATTTTAGGAATTAATAAATATATCGAATGATTGTAAAACGCATACTGAGGGAATTTCTTTACTTACAGATCTTATAACTGCATTGGATGCACGCAAAATAGTTCCTGCTACCAGTAATGACTTCGCAACTGGCTAACGCACTTGACCGTGGAATCGGGAGATCCGGGTTCGAATCCCGGTTAAGTGATAACATTCTTTTATGGCCGAAATTAAACTTCCTTGGGCCTGATTCTGATGCTTTCCCGATGTTCAACTTTTCCACTAAAACGTCATTAGTTTCCACCAAAACGTCATGACTTTCCGACACTACGTCATCGCATGTTCCACCTTCCACCAGAGAATCGTTCACTACATCGTTCATCGTTCAATGACTGGTGGAAAGTCAAGCAGCTCGACAGCCCTGATACCTTCGCAGATGCTGGACCCATCAGAAACAAATATAATATCCTTAGCTCGAGATCACAAACCTAAACAGACAGGCAGGTCTTAAAGGCCACCACCATTTTGAAAATATTGTTCTTAATTCATACCCAATGATATCATCGCCAGTAAAATTAGTAATGATTACGAAAATGTGTCAGTAATTGTGTATCTGTGAGAATCATGGTTTCAAATTAACATTAAGAGAAATGAATTGTATCTAAATAAAGTGTAATACATATTGCCAATAAACGCTCTATGGTAGATCGACCAGTGGCACATCTGAGTGTGAGAAAAAGTGTCACACGCGACCGCTCGCGTGTGATAGGTAGCGTAATTCCGTTTAACACACGATACTTGATCCAGTACAAGACCTAGTCTGCTAGCTGCCGCTACTTGATATTGAGGACGGTATCTACTTGCATGCTTGGAACCCTACAAGGAGGTTACACACGACCTTGTGCTTGCTACTAAGCAATAATTCCATGTAATAATAATAATAATGTTTATTACTCCAAAAGTTTTTTACAAACAAATACATATACAACATGCACGGAGCTTTAGGTTTCCTAAAAGGCGGACCTGTGTTAAGGTTACCATCATTATATAACAATCTTCCATGCATTGGTTTATAAATAGTGGAAAAAAGGACATGTACCAACATTAACAAAAAATAATATCTTAACTAAGTATATTATTATAATTTCAAATTTGATTTAACAAAGTATTTCTTCAATTTTAGGATAATTAAACAGCCAACTTTTTACATTTTTTAGAAAAATATAAAGATTTACCGCCCTTTTGTACTCAGATGGTAATAAGTAGTAGACTTTTGGCCCAATGTATAAGAAACTTTTTCTGAACAGTGACAATTTGGGCCTTGGTAAGGGTGTCAACACCCTACGAAAATTCTACTTGCCCGGCCTATTTGATACCGGTACTTTTGCTCCACTTCTCAGAAAAAAAAGTCTAAGTACTTTATACACATATAAGTGTCTGAGAAGGAGCAATTTTAAATTTTTAAAGAGCGGAAAGGACGACTCATAGTAATTCTGTTTTAGCATCACCCGCATAATTTTCTTCTGCAGGGTTATAGCTGGTTTAATAGAGTTCAGATAAGCTCCACCCCATGCAAATATACCATAAGTCAATTTAGAGTTTACTAATGCATTGTAATATAACCTCAGATGTGGTTCCACACTAATTTAAAAAAGAGAAGATCGCACAGCGTCTGTAACGTGATCGTGATTGGTAGATGGCCACTGGGTCCTACTGGGTCTAGTAGCAAACTAGTACCGCATCAAGTACGAAATCCAGTAGCTCAGCGAGTATACTAGCTAGCATGCTTGTTGGCCAGTATACTGGTTCTGTTCACACGTAATGTTCTGTACTGGAAAGCTAGCATACTAGCGAGTATATATACTAGACCTTGTGCTGGATCAAGTGTCGTGTAAAACGTGCTTTAGCGGCCACTCCTGGGTTAGAAGTGAATGGAAAGCACCCTAAGTAAAATGAAATCTTTTCGAACGCATTTTTTTTAAGAGTATGAGGCGCTGGAGGGGAAGTGAGGGGAGGGGGGTTAACATCGGAGTGGGGGAAGGAGGGGGTTTCTTTTTAGAGGGGTGTAGTTAGAGCAGATATTGTAATGCAAATTTATGAGTCATTAGAATGCATGTCCTCTTATAATATAAATATTTCTTCTTTGAGAATTGTAATTTTCTTCATTAATATCCAATGGTATCATCGCCAGTAATAGTATCAATGATTACGTAATTGTATCAGTTATTTTGTATATGTGGGAATCATTGTTTCAAATGAACATTTAGAGAAATAAGTTATATTTAAATATAGTTTAATATATTGCCAATATACGCTCTATGATAGATAATCAATGGTGTACATCTGATAGTGAGAAATAGTATCACACGCGACCGCTCGCGTGATATAGTGTAGCTTAGCGACCACTCCAAGGTTAATATTTACAAGTGACGGTGAAATGAATTGTTGGAGATCAACAAAGTCACTTGGTACAATGATTTATCGTCCTGAGTCCAGTGACATTGTTTTGAACAAGTCCCTAATCACGACGACAATTAGTCATTACCACAACAATGTCGGTGATTGTGACAATTGTATTTGAATGATGTCAGGCCGATGTTGGATACATTGGTGGGAGCAATAAATCGAAAAAGTAATATAATAAGTCATTCCAAATTAGATGATGTTGCTGCGACAAAGTTGCTGGACGGAGCAACAAGACGTCAGTATCACAACAATGCCGTGGACTCTGGCGATTGTTTATGTATCCACGTTGCTGATGGATTCATTTATGGAGGTCCACAACGTCACTAAGCTCTGCGATTGGTCGTTCCGAATCCTGTGATATTGTTGCGTCTAAGTTGCTGGTCTCAGTGAAAAGTCGTCAGACAAGTGATTAGGTATGTCCGTGGTCTTAGTAAGTTTGCCTCTGGATGCTGCCGAATGGAACAAGATCAAACTTAAAGAAATACTACCTATGTCTTTGGCAAGGGCCCAGCCACATTGACACACCGGTTCCCGTAAGATCACTGTATTCCCTCATATAATATAAATATTTCTTCTTGAGAATAGTAATTTTCTTCATTTATACCCAATGATATCATCGCCAGTAAAATTAGCAATGATTACTTATTTGTATCAGTAATTGTGTATATATGGAAATCATTGTTTCAAATGAACATTTAGAGAAATAAATTAAATCTAAATATAGTGTAATATATATTGCTAATATAATCGCTCTATGATAGATTATAATCAATGGTGTACATCTGAGTGTGAGAAAAAGTCTCACACGCGACACCGCCCGCGTGATAAGTACGTAGCTTAGCGACCACTCCAGGGTTAATGGGTGAATGGAAAGCACCCGAAGTAAAATGAAAACTTTTCAAACGCACTTTTTTTAAGAGGAGTTTTTTTAAAAGAATTTAAGGCGCTGTAGGGGAAGTGAGGGGGGAGGGGGAAGGAGGGGGGGTAGGAGGAGTGTAGGTAGGGGAAGGAGGTAGGGGAGGGGGAGATGGACAGCCGGCTGGGAAAGACGACATGCCTGGAAAGTGGACGTCGGCGTTTCGCCTTCACGCTGCAACGATTTATGGGGCAGATGCTGAGAGAGAGGTGTGTTCAGGAAAAGGGATGAGGTAGGGGGAGGGTTGGGAATGGCAGGCAGAGGGGGAAGGGGTTTGTGGGAGAAGGAGGAGAGGAGGAAGGAGGGGAAAGGATACTTTGTGAACGTGGGAAGGGAGGGAGGAATTGAAAGAAATGGGAGGACTGGCTGAAGATGTGTGGACGGGGAAGAGGAGACGAAAGGTGACGAAGATCTGGAAGCGCTACCAAAGGGTTGAGACGGCGAACGAGAGGCTTTTGCGCATCGATAAAGCAGCTGCCAGCGGAAACTAAGTTTCCCACCACGCCAACACAACAAAGGTAAGACTATGTTGATTATAAACATACGCTGAAACGAAGCAGGTATCATTCTCACTGCAAATGATGAAGGAATGCTAAGCTCGAACATAATAATCTAGGATTCGTCAAGCGTACTGTGGTTATCTCTGATGCAGTTAAAGTGACATCAGGGGTCCCACAAGGAAGCGTAATTGGCCCACTCATGTTCGTTATTACATAAATGACCTATGCTCTCGAATTAGCAGTAAAATACGTTTACTTGCTGACGAAGCTGTCATTTATCGCGAAATAAGTGATCACCCTGACTTTGTAATTAAATCAACGTGGGTAGGGAGGGGAGAATTGAAAGAAATGGAGGACTGGCTGAAGATGTGTGGACGGGGAGAAGAAGACGAAAGGTGACGAAGATCTGGAAGCGCTACCAAAAGGTTGAGATGGCGAACGAAAGGTTTTTGCACAGCAGATAAAGCAGCTGCAAGCGGAAACTAAGTTTCCTACCACGCCAACACAACAAAGGTAAGAGTAGGTTGATCATAAATATACGCTGAAACGAAGCAGGTATCATTCTGACCGCAAATGATGAAGGAATGCTAAGCGCGAACATAATAATCTAGGATTCGTCAAGCGTATTTTTCAATGCGCTCACTCGCGCTCTTTCTTCATGACGTTCTCAAATCGGGTGGATCGAAAACACAAGTGGACGCATTATTTCTAGATTTTAGAAAGCTTTCGACACGGTACCTCACAACAACCTTTTATACAAATTACAGTCATGCGGACTAAACGAAACAGTAGTAAACTGGATACGCGACTTTCTGAATGATCGAAAGCAAAAAGTAGTTCTTGACGGAATTAGCTCTGATGTAGTTAAAGTGACATCAAGTGTCCCACAAGGAAGCGTAATCGGCCCACTCTTGTTCGTTATATACATAAATGATATATGCTCGCGAATTACAAGTAAAATACGTTTATTTGCTGACGACGCTGTCATCTATCGCGAAATTAATGATCACTGTGACTTTGAAATTCTATCATCGGATTTAAACAACGTTCATGTGTGGAGCCAAGAGTGGGGACTCGAACGTAATCTGAGCAAATGCACGGCGGTACATTTCTCGCGGAGGTCGTCCAACAATCCCCATGTATATGCTGTGGATGGTGTTAACATAAAGGCGACAGATGAAGTGAAGTATCTAGGAGTTACGATAACTTCGAACCTATCGTGCGGAACACATATAAGAACTATTTGTGGCAGAACTCTGAAAAAGCTGGGATTCGTCAAGCGTATTGTTGGAAGATTTTCGGATGAACAAGTAAAAGAGAGGAGATGATATTTTGCACTCATCCGGCCACACCTTGAACATGCAGCGAGCATATGGGATCCGGTGCAAAAAGACTTAATTCGGGAACTTAATAAAATACAAAGGAAAGCTGAGCGATTCGTCAAAAACTACTGCGTACTACGTACATACAGCGTTGTTACACAGATTTTTAAACGAATTAGGCTGGGAGCCGCTATAGACTCGGAGGCTGCGCGCTAGGCTTGGATTGCTTGAGCAATTGAGAAAAGATATCTTTAAGAACGTCACGGAAAACATCATATAATAGGATCCCATTATATTTCCAGGTCCGACAGAAACGATAAATTAAGAGAGATATATTTTGCGGAACGGATAGGCATGGGAATTCGTTTATCCCCCGAACAATAAGGGACTTTAATAAATGATGGGCGAGATTTAATTAGAGCGTTTTCATTTTAAATATGTAAACGGCTGGTGTGCTAACACCCCCCGCCACACGCCTGTTGAGGTGGCTTGCGGGGTAGTATGTAGATTGGTGAGTGTAGTCAAAGAAAATGAATAAATACACAGATTGATTCTCAGTTTTTGCCATGATATTGACAACACTGTCTTTCGTGTCTTTGATAGTGAAATGTTTGATTCATGATTTCTGTTAGATCTAACGTTCGACGTATATCAAAAGTTATTACCTCTTTTTCAATGAATGTCGACGAGTAGAAATTATGTGCTAAGTACAAAAATCTGTGCAGTTAACAAAATCATGGCCAGAGTACTTCGTGAACTATGGCAGGGGGTGTTAAAAACGAAATAGGCATAAATTGCTAAATACATAAAACTCCTAAATATTGCTCCCCAATGGAAAAAAAACTATTAATTGATGACTGTAGTCACTGAATATAATTAAATACAAAAGCTCTGCAATTAGCAAAACCTTGGGCAGAGTAATTTGTGTATTGTGGCAGGGGGTGTTAAAAACGAAATTGGCATAGGTACATTGCTAAAAATATATAAAATTCTTAAATATTGCCTTTAAACAAAACAGTATGTATGTAATGAATGTAATATAAATTTAGATGAATAAAACCTCTTTACCTTACACACTGCCTAGAGCTTTCATACGAAGCACGTGGTTTTACATGATTGGTGGCATTAGATTGATTAAAAATGGACGCTGAAACCACTCAGATGGTCATTTTGATTGCAAATGAAAAATGAAACGACCCTGATCTTCTGGTATTTCGGAAAATTATAATATCAGTCCAATAAGACACAGAGATTTCCATCCATCAGAAATTTGAATGTACATTTTATTGTGAATATATATCTGGGCTATTCAATAAATACATTTTATTTTAACGCGGTATGTTTGCGCTCGTCGCTTTTTCTTTGGAATGATTTTAAATCACACGAAGAACTATCGGTATTGTTTCGATGTTGTGGTCAGATAAAATTGTCTGTTATAGTGATCAACAATTATTGCGGTCGCACTAACGTTTAACTTATAGGAATAAATATTTGTAATATATATATATATATACGGTTCAAAATCACCGATTGTCTGGTGTCCGACATGCGTCAAAAATGTGTGCCTACCAATTATATCAATATGAAAACAAACATATCACAACTCCACGGTTAAGTAAATAAGACAGACATGTTATGTGAACATTTGAAAATTAGTGTAGTTAGTAAATTTTCGTAGTTAGTGGCGTTAGTTAACGCAATATGGCAGTACTGTCTAAATACCGTTGTGTTTAGTGCCGATGCCTTCGGTTATACCGATTTTAAATACTGGTCGGTACTACCGAGTTAAAATAAAAATAGTATCGGTACTACCGGACACCGGTATATTTAGTGCCGATCCTTTCGGTAATACCGACTTAAAATACTTTTCGGTATTACCGAGTTAAAATAAATATATTATCGGTATTACGGAATACCGGTGTGTTTAGTGCCGATGCCTTCGGTTATACCGATTTTAAATACTGGTCGTTACTATCGAGTTAAAATAAAAATAGTATCGGTAATACCGAATACCGGTGTGTTTAGTGCCGATGCCTTCGGTTATACAGATTTTAAATACCGGTCGTTACTACCGAGTTAAAATAAAAATAGTATCGGTATTACCGATCACTGGTATATTTAGTGCCGATGCCTTCGGTTATACCGATTTTAAATACTGGTCGGTACTACCGAGTTAAAATAAAAATAGTATCGGTACTACCGAACACCGGTCTATTTAGTGCCGATCCTTTCGGTAATACCGATTTATAATACTGGTCGGTACTACCGAGTAAAAATAAAAATAGTATCGGTAATACCGAATACCGGTGTGTTTAGTGCCGATGCCTTCGGTTATACAGATTTTAAATACCGGTCGTTACTACCGAGTTAAAATAAAAATAGTATCGGTATTACCGAACACTGGTATATTTAGTGCCGATGCCTTCGGTTATACCGATTTCAAATACTGGTCGGTACTACCGAGTTAAAATAAAAATAGTATCGGTACTACCGAACACCGGTATATTTAGTGCCGATCCTTTCGGTAATACCGACTTAAAATACTGTTCGGTATTACCGAGTTAAAATAAATATATTATCGGTATTACGGAATACCGGTGTGTTTAGTGCCGATGCCTTCGGTTATACCGATTTTAAATACTGGTCGGTACTACCGAGTTAAAATAAAAATAGTATCGGTATTACCGAACACTGGTATATTTAGTGCCGATGCCTTCAGTTATACCGATTTTAAATACTGGTTGGTACTACCAAATTAGAATTAAAATAGTATCGATAGTACCGAACACCGGTATATTTAGTGCCGATGCCGTAATACCGATTTATAATACTGGTCGGTACTACCGAGTTAAAATAAAAATAGTATCGGTACTACCGATTACCGGTATAATTGCACCTTCCCTAGCCCGTAAATCGTTACACAGTGAATCAACTCACCGT